>OY982570.1:9764589-9839085 GCA_963859945.1 Euplagia quadripunctaria | reverse complement strand
CCTCCCGGCATCAGCTAGTATTTTGGCAGCAGCCACAGGGCAGCTGACCCACACCGCACCAAGACCTCCTTGACCGGGGCGGATGGTGCCGATCCTAATATTGTCCGAGGCGCAACCCGTTTTTTGCTGGATTGCCACCCGGATATCATCGACCAACACGGAGTCGTCCAGGCCCGATATGCGAATCTCCGCGCACTTGGTGGGCCTGGCAATCCGTATCCCATCCGTCTCTGAAAACATTCCCCGCAGCTTTTCGGCGAAGATGTCTGCCGTCTTCGCGCCCTCGGCCCCCGGGAATTCGAGGACTCGAGCCCCCGTCTGGGCGAGGCGTAACCGAACGCCTACACTCCCAAATTCAGAAGCGAGGTTATCTCGGGCCTTCTTGAAGACGGCAGCGTAAGAAAGACCGCCATCAGCCGCTCCCGGCAGCACCGTAACGACTACGGCCGCCGTTTTCGGCGGTTGAAGCTTCCGAGTCTTCTTTGACGTCCTTGTTTCAGTCCCTCCTGCCGGTGCTTGTGGTGCGGCATTCTTCTTGTTGCCCTTCTTCCTCTTCCTGCGGGACTTTTTGCCTCCTTCAGCTATCTGCCAACCGTTGTTGGAGGAGGCAGACGTCGAGGGACCAGGTGCAGACTCAGCACCAGAAGGAGCGTTTACAGTGCTCGTATTTCTAGGCGCTGGTGAGGGGAGTGGAGGGGATTCCCTCGCCATTTTTGCAGCGGCCTTGGACGGGCGCGCTGTCTTCGACGCGACTGCAGGTGCAGGCACTGGTGCAGACGTCGCGGCCGCATATGAGACCACGACTCGGCCACCCTCAACAGGAAGTGGCGTCGGGACTGCAGTGGTCTTGCCTTTGGCCGCTGCGAGCGGCGGTCGAACTATGGGTGCTGGGGGCAGCCTTGCCTCAAGTCCCGCCAGGCGCCCGTCCATCATTCGCCACACTGCATCTATAATTTGACGCAAGTGGGCATCAGAAACAGGGGAGGGGGAGGTGGACGGAGCAGGTTGCTGCTCAACAGAGTTCGACTGCTCAGGGCAATCTGAGCGCACCCCTGCCCGAAACTGGGCAAACTGAGCACTCAGCTCTGCAACCTGCTCCGTCAAGCGTACATTTGCCGCCGTAAGGCGGTCGTTCGCCTCTTGGAGGCGCGCCACGTCAGCAATGAGGGTCTCGACGACCCCAGAAACGGCAGAGGAGGAGTCCTTAAGGGCCCTAACAAAGGGACCCTTAAGGTTGGTTGATTTGGTGGCCACTTTGTGAATGATGGCCACCGCCGCGTTCGTCCGTTCCTGCATGGACACCGGTGTTTGGGGGACAGAACCCCCTTCCACCGGTGTACGGATCTTCTTCAGGAGATCCGCGATCTCCTCCTCAGCAACAACCTCGCCCTCCATGCGAGCTCGCGCAATCGCTTCCGCCTTAGAAAATACGGAGCCTGCCGGAGCTGAGATCGGCGTACGCGATCTCGATCTCCCTCTTAGGCTGGTAGCAACTTTGGGGGGGAGCATCACCTGGGACGTGTCGGCATCCTCGTCCATGGAGCGTCCGCGTTTACGACTGTCATTGCCGCGAACCTCCACTTCCATCGCCTCTGTGTTGTCTGCCGTTGTATCGGTATTTCCGTCTGATGATACGACAGACCTGGAACGGAGACGTTCTGAGAATCTTCTGCTGCTCCCAGGAGTCGGATTGACTTCTGGGAGCGTCTCCGAGATAGGCGTCCTGATTAGCACCTCCTCGTCAATAGATGAGGTGTCGTCCGCCTTCTCATTTTTCTTCTTCCTCGCACTCTTCTCCTTCTTTTTTTCTTCCATGATTTTAGTTTTAAGTATATTTTGAATTTCCATAATAGACCCACGAGATGGGGAGAACTAAAAGTCGACCCGGGCAGAGATCCCCAATACCCGGGCAAGCGAAGGTTTGTACCCAACCGAGGGGTCCGCAGGTGCCCCGGCTGGGAGTGCGCTTGCGACTGAACTACCCATCAGCCATGCATCCCCTGGTCACGCACCAGAACACGGGATTCGGGGTGATTTTTTAGAGAGGTTTTCTTCCTCGCAGTCCGGGCGGCTAAGCCAAGACCCTCGTCCCCGATCGGAGTCGCGAGACATGACCACAACTCCTTTCGGGATTACGATATGCCGACGGTGGCAAGGAAACTAAATCTTCCCATGCCTACTCGGTGGCAGTGTGAGTGCACACCGAGCCCGCCCTCTTTCTCCACTGAGGACAGCGGAGAAACTCCGACCCATGGAAGGGTCCCTCCTTCGTGATTTTTTACCGAGGTTTTCATCCTCACAGCTCCGAAGAGCGAAGAGCCAACAGAAAGATATGCTCTGTTGGGCCAAGCCTCAACCAAGTGGCCGAAGAAAGATGGCCTCCTCTTCATGCTAGAATATTAGCCGTTGGCGATGACGCCGTCCTCAAAAACTGAGGAAGAAAGGCAGCGTTATCGCCAACGTTTCCAGGGTGCACCACGTGGAGGTTTTCTAGACAGCACCCCTACTTCCTTACCTCCTTAACCTAACCTAAACTGTGTTGATATTGATTAACTTGTAGCTGATGGTAATGGAGCTAGGAGGTGGATAGTGGAACTCTTGTGGCTATTACTAAACCCCTCGAGGTTGGGCTCATATGATTAGTTTTGACGATTCCAACAGATGGGGCTTGGTAATGATGTTCTGATGATGAAGCAAGCCTCTTGACTCCAGAACGAAGTGAAAAAGAGTTCCACTATCTACAGATAGTGGCACTCTTCTTTAAATTATCGAGATGTTATCTAGAAGAATCTAAGCAATCGTATTTAATATTTTGTGAAACTCAGAGATACTTAAATTTTCTTGCATATAGATACCTACTACACACTCTTGATGTCTTCTACACTGGATTGAACTACACCAACCACAGGTCCTCTCCACCGACCGTCACTATTACTAAACCAGAATATTAATATATATAATAATTGGAATCTTGTCATCAGAAAATGCAATCATCAGCGAATATACGCTATTCGATACCACTCAACGGACGTCGTAAGTATAAAAGACAGTACGAACAAAAATAAAAATAATGAAGACCAAATGCGGGTAGTTGCCAAAACTCGCACTTCAGGGAGGCGTCGCTATTTCGCTAAGCACTCACCAGTCCACCCGTGACCACGATCGGCGCAATTCAATCGAAACGTCGGGTAACCAAATTAAGCATTGTACCTTGAATTGTAATTGCTATCGCGATGAAGTCCCGATTTATTAGGTAAGCATATTGTACAGGTAGGTAAATTAATTTTTCGGGATTGGAGGTACCACTCCTTGTAAAGTCATTCGGGGTAAGTGAGCGCAATGCGGGAATCTCTCGAGTAACGTGGGAGGTGTTGTTTATTGAAGTGAAAACTTCTTTAGCGGCGTTGGGATTGGTAAAAAATGTTAAACTCCCGTTAGGACACGTGACCTGATCGAAAATTCGTAAGACGGAGCTGAGTTTCTTAGATTTAAAAAAATATTGTTACGCCATCTGTGGATTCTGCGCGATACTACTGTAGTTTGATATATACTTATGTATTATATGGTATAGATCCACTAGAGGGCGCTAATTTAAACATTGAGTTTTGTCAGCTCCTTATTAATTAATCTTTAGAAAATGTGTTTTCACTTCTGACGTGCAGTCCTACGACTGACAGTTATTTTTGGTCAAGCAGCGTTGCTAGAGTACTGAATGAACTAGTTGAGACCTTGCAGCGGCGCGCTGTTATCAAATAACTTTTTTCATAAAATACTGTACCTATTTGATGTTTAATCCATCCATAGTGTTTTATTGTAATAATGATAATAACTTGACACATTTTACACACGGCCGTCTGATCCCAAACTAGACAGCCTGTACTATGGTAAACAGACCACTGATAAACATACTTTTATATTTCTAAATATACACAATGACATATTTTAGATAAATAACACCCAGACACTCAATAAATTTAATGATCATGCTCAATTGCTAATCACACTGTTATTTGTCCTGGCTCAGCTGTCAGGATCACTAACCATCGATAACTTTAAACTTTATTTTCGTAATTGAAATCACTAGCGTATATGCAATACAAATTGCTTTTGCACAGTCCAGCGATAATTATTGTTATCTATGGGTATGTGAGGCGGACTGTAAATATAAATAAACTCTATTATTTACACGTTAAGGTGTGTATTCGATTGTCAAGCAGTCATTGACTTGTTGATATCGTATACACTCAAGTGCGTGTGAGTCTACGCATCTTTTGGCTTTGTTGAACTGCATATTATTATGTAGTTATTAGCTAGTGGAAGGGACAATGTGGAGAGAGCGGTTTTCATACATTTCGAACTAAAAGGCAAATCTTGTTTCTATGATCTGAGGCGTGGGTAAATGTGCGTAGCGTACACTTGCCCCTTCGCGGTGCTATATTTATTTGTACCTACCTTGTTTTATTGAAACGTTGGCGTTTGGTCCGACTCGACTATGAGAAAGCTGTATGTTCTCAATACATTTCGGAAGAGACGAAATACGGTAATTGTTTGTCCTTTAAGTCAGTTCAAAAGCGTGAAGCACGCTGTTGCAGTGGCAGTCAGTACTTTTGCAAGGTTTCTGTCTACCCTTGTTTCCCTCAAATTATTCATTAAAACTTTTGTAACACCATACAGTTTAATAATCGAAATTTTAGAAAAGGGAAGAAGTTTGTTAATCTTTACATAAAAATAAAACACATATAGGATTTTTGTAAGTGAACATTGAAATAAAAAATAGCGTAAGTACTTAATTTACAGAACAATTGTAATTTTTTTTTAAAAAAGTTTTACTCCTACACACATTTTAAAGCCCGGCAAAAGTAGGCAGCTAAAAAGGTAGGGATCGATATTTTTGTAGAGACTGATTTATCTGTTACGTAGTACCTACTTAGTAATCTGTGGCCAAAGCACTCATTGACCGTGGGAAGAAGAAAAGAGCTGCTACAAGTGCCATTGGTTTAGTGAGTGTAGTGAGTCTTGTCTTCGAAAACGAGTTAACTGAACTCAGCTGGGTATTCAATAGGCCAATTTAAACCAACATTTAAAAGTAAACAAGAATCAGTGTTTGCAACTCATTGCGATAAAATGATGATTCATATTTTGATCTAACTGTTAAGGCCTTCCATCAGCCTTTAAATATACTGATGCTAACAAAATATTTTCTAAGTGGCATTGCAATAGAACCTTTCTTTTTAAATATTGTCTTTTATTTTGATTAATGCAAGCAATGCTCTAAAAAACTCTGAAAATTCCTACCGCTAAAATAGCCTACAAGATTTTAATAATAATACCACCAGGTATTATTGCCTTACATATAATATCTTGAACACCCTTATCGAAAGTTGAGAACGCTTTGAAGTGCTCAGTGGTATAAAATAAGTTGTCCTTACTGGCAGCCCTGCTCGTGAAGTAGCCGACGCTCTAGGGTTGTAGAAAGATTAAAAAAAAAAACAAAAAAAACAAAGATGATCATAATAAAGGTAAGACTAAAAATAATGAAATTTTCCATTTATTAGATAATGAAATATAAATAAGTTAAGTTTTATAAAACGATAAATATAAATAGCTTTATTTCACTCTCTGAATGTTATAATTTTAAAAAAGTAAAATATATACATAAGATGATTAAACGTTTTAAAAAGCGAATATTCATAGCGTGACCAAAAAAAGTGCCGCTTAGAAAAGAAAATGTTGTCTAGAAATAAAAGTCTAAACAGTTTTACTAGCGTAGCTCAATTTATTATTATTAGTGCATATAATAAATATTAATGTATTAAATAGTAGTATAGCCACGCATCAATGGTGAGTATAGAATAAACACCTAACGCGTTTTTTATTGTGTTAATAAAATAAGAAATAAAAAAACTAAAAAAAGTTGTGACTCATTTTAAAAATATTTAACACATTAATAACATACCTAGGTACATTTAGTAATAACGTAATGTAACATAATAAATAATTTAGTAATAACTTAGGTTTTTTTTTTGCCTACCGGCCACTTGTTGTGAATCGGGCGGAACGCTAACCGGTAGATATATTAAAAAAAAAACGCGACCCCGATGTAGCCCTGATTTTATGCGTAGTAAGCCAGGCCTTAATTTACCAAAGTGCGCGCACTTTTTTTTTTTTTTTTTTTGTACGTGTGGAAACCCCCTCGGGCCGTCACCCCGCCGGGGTTTTCGGCGGGGCGGTGTGTCGGAATCGAACCGACTAAAACCACACGGTGTGCCGTACTGCGCCTTAAGTAGGAGGGATCCGGGAACAGCTTTATTAAGACATCCGGAACCCTCCTAGCGCCTGCCCGCAAAAGCGCGGCCACCACCTTCGGGTAAAATTCTCTAAATTAGGCGACGCCCAGGCACACGCGGACGCCGCCTCCTCGCGGGGGGCCACTATAGCGGGTGGAGGGGAAAACCCGTCCCATCCACCCGCGGCCACACTCAGGGCGGCATGAGGCGCTGGTAAGCGCGCCTCCGCCGCCCGGTTCGCCGGCGGCGAATTAAGTCCGAGTGGAGATCGTCCTCCCGGACCCTTTCTGCCGCCTCCTTCTGCGAGATGACGTCCTCACAGAAGGTCGCGACCGCGGTAAAATTCCTGTCGCTACCGGCCATGGAGCGTATGACGGCCGGTAGCGAGAGATCCCCTCCGATGACTGCAGTGAGGGCCCGACGCTGCGTCGCCCAGGCGGAGCAAACCGCCAGCGTGTGCTGAGCCGAGTCCTCACTGCAGTCGCAGTGGTGACAGGCGGGACTCAGTTCCCTCCTAGCGACCGAGTGCAGGTACTTCCCGAAGCAGCCGTGCCCGGAAAGGACCTGCGTCAGTCGGAAGGAAAGGGTCCCGTGCTGCCGCCCTGCCCACTCGACGATGACCGGCTGGAGCGCCTCCACGGCGGCAAAGCCAGCACGTGGAGCCTCCAGCCGGGACGACCAACGAGCCATGGTGGCTCGGCGAGCGGCCTCACGCCATTCGCGTACCTCTTCGGGCGGGGGCCGACTGCCGCTTCCCGCCCGGAACTCAGCCGTTCGCCGATATACTTCGGCGAGCACTTCCGCCTCCAAATCCCACGGGGGAGTCCCGGCCAATGCGCACGCCGCCTCCGTCGACACGGTGCGGTAGCCGCGTATGGCTCTAACTGCCATAACCCTCTGAGGGCGCCAGAGGCGCGCCCTATTCTGGGCGGTCAGAGCTCCCGCCCACACCGGTGCACCGTACAGTGCCATTGACCGGACAACCCCCGTGTATAGCCGTCTTGTAGCGACGCTGGGTCCGCCCAAATTGGGTAAGAGTCGCCCAAGGGCGGACGCAGCGCCGACCAGCTTCGGAGCAAGCTGTCGGAAGTGCTCGTCGAAGAGCCACCTACCGTCAAGGATCAGGCCCAGATACCTTATGTGGGCCTGAACCGGTACGAGGACCGAGTTAACCACGATAGAGGCGCCAGGGGGTGGACCACGACGGGGCCCGTGGAATAAAAGGGCCTCCGTCTTATCCAGGGCCACCCGCAAGCCCAGCGCCTCAATGCGCCCGACCACCAGAGAGACACCCCTGGTGGCCAGGCGCGCTGCCTCCTGAAAGTTCACCCCCCGGGCTGTGACCAACGTGTCATCGGCGTAACAAATTACGCCCAGCCCGGGGGGGAAGTCGCCTCGAAGGGCCCAGTCGTATCCCATGTTCCACAGGAGTGGTCCAAGGACAGACCCCTGCGGAACACCGCACGACATGGGCCGACGACTCAAAACTCCCTCTCGGTCCTCGTACATGACGGTACGCTCCTCTAAATAGTCTGCCACTAGCCGCCTCAGGTACCCTGGCACTCCGTGATAGTGGAGTGCTTCCCTGATGCAGCTGAATGGCAGACTATTGAACGCGTTGGCGATGTCCAATGACACCGCCAACAGCACGCCGCCACAACTCACTACCTCCTCGGTCACGGCCCTCAGGCGCAACACAGCACCGACCGTCGAACGCCCCGCTCGAAAACCGAATTGGGCGTCCGACAGATCGGGGCCGACCTCGCCAAGGTGCCGGACGATGCGGGCAGAGAGGACCCTCTCAAACAGTTTACCCGCCTCGTCCAGCAACACGATGGGCCTGTAGGCCGCGACCGAGTCGGTGGGCCGTCCCGGCTTCCTCAAAAGGACCAGCTTCCCGCTCTTCCAGCAATCAGGGAAGCGCCCGGACGCCAAGCTAGCGTCGAACACTTCCCTGAGGCGGTCGGACATGTGGTCAAGGGCAAGGGCCAACACTCGGGCAGGGATCCCGTCTGGCCCGGGGGCGGTGTTCTTGGAACGGATCCGTAGAACAGCCGCCCCTACCTCCGCCTCCGTGACGGGCGGAACACCATCCTCTTCGTCCTCCCCGTCGTCTCCGGCCAAAGGGGCCATCGACGGGGGTACATGCTCCACCCGTTGCGGGAAAAGGCCCTCAACCACTTCCTGCAGGAAGCTGGGCTGGAGAGTCTCCGTAAGGGGGGGGCCCGACGCGCGGAGCTTTTGTTGCGCCGCGCGATATGGGCGACCCCAGGGGTCACGATCGAGACCCTCCAGCATCTCCTTTCTTTTTTCCTCTTTGGCGCGGCTAATGGCCAGCTTCAGAGTGTTCCGCGCCTCTCGGTACTCCTCATGAAGCTGGTCCTCTTCCCCCTCTTCGCGGCGACGCCGCCGGCTGTGACTGTAGGACCTCCGGGCACGGGTACAGGCCGCACGGAGGTCCGCCAGCTCTTGGGACCACCAGTAGACCTCCTTCCTTGGAGGCCGACGACCTCGGACGCGGGGCATGGCCGCATCGCAAATCTGCGTAATCGCATCACGAAAGCGGCATGCCCCCATGTCTACCTCCTCAGTCAGAGGCTGCGGAGACAGCCAAGAGTAAATGATGGCTGCCTCCTCTAGTAGGTCCCTGTCCAACTTTGAAACAGCCCACCGCGGGAAGCGGGAAGAACGCCGCGCCGTGTGACCCCTTCTGGGGTCCTGGGTCCGGGAGAGCTCAAATCGGATATACAGGTGATCCGAGAGCGTCTCAACCTCTTCCAGGACACGCCAGTTCCTTACTCGTGCGGCGAGAGCAGGGGTAGCGAACGAAAGGTCCACTATCGACCCCCCCTGCTGTCGCACGCACGTATTGGTGGAGCCTCTGTTTAGGAGACAGAGGCCCACCGATGCCGCCCACTCCTCCACGGCATCGCCCCGTGCGTCCGTCCTGGGGGAACCCCACGCAATGGACTTTGCGTTGA
Organism: Euplagia quadripunctaria; assembly: GCA_963859945.1. Classification (NCBI taxonomy): domain Eukaryota; kingdom Metazoa; phylum Arthropoda; class Insecta; order Lepidoptera; family Erebidae; genus Euplagia; species Euplagia quadripunctaria. Next base: position 9,829,817 of record OY982570.1, on the reverse strand, counting down.
AGTCCCCCAGCACTAGGACGTGCCCAGACGCTAGTCGCCGCATCGAGGTCTCCAAATTGTTGAGGAAAACCTCGAAATCGTTCAGACTCCGGTTGGGGGAGAAGTAGACACCATATATGGTTATTCCCCCCCACTCGGCAGCAACATATCCATTACCCTTGTCTCTTACCGACAAGGGCGGGGAATGAGCCACCGTGGAGCCGACGACTGCCACGGAGCCGTCCCAGTCACCCAGCCAATTTGGACGGGGAGGAACATAATAGGGCTCCGCGGCTACGGCCACACCTACCGACCACTGTGCCATGGTTTGCAGGAAAAGGTCCTGCGCACCGGCAGAGTGGTTCAGATTCGTCTGGACAAGGAGGTTGGAGACGTGGTCCATTACTGGACTGTCTCTACAACCTCCTCCATAGGCGACGACGACGACGCAAGATTGACCTCGGAGGCAGCCTGGGTCGATTGGCTAACCCCCGATGTTTTTTGAGACGTGCGGGGGGGCTTGCAGCCCCCCTGCCCCATCTGGTGGTTGGCGGGGACATTTCCCGCCGCACACGCTGGGCAGTGAGGGGCGGCGGAGCATTCCGCCGCCTTATGCCCCGGTCGACCGCAGCGGAAACAAAGTCCGCTGCAATCAAAACAGCTTGCGCATTTGATGCGGGTGTGTCCCGATGATAAGCATTTAAAGCACCTCATCGGTCTCGCCGTCAGGACTGTGACTCTAGCGTTCACAAAACCGATGAGGACTCTGCCGGCGTCGCCCAAAATTTTGGCCGACGCTACGGGACAACTTACCCACACCGCGCCGAGGCCCCCTGGACCGGGGCGGATGGTGCCGACTCTAATGTTCTCCGCGTTGCATCCCGTATTCTGCTGAATTGCAACGCGGACGTCTTCGACTGTTACAGAGTCGTCCAGGCCCGAGATGCGCAGCTCCGCACACTTGGTGGGCCTGGCGATCTTGACACCATCCGAGGCTGCAAAAATTCCCCGCAGCTTCTCGGCAAAGGAGTACGCCGTCTTTGAAAGTGCGCGCACTTGACCCAACCCAAATGACTAGGTAAGCAGTCCTTGTTGAGAGAGTTCGGTTTGCATACCCATTCGTTCGAGATAACAAAACAAGGGTCAATTGCTAGGTATATATGATTGATTTCCGCTATGTTATAGGTAATTAAATTGATGAGCTTATTACAATAAAATAAATTCTTAATCCTTTTCGTAATCACTTCAGGTTGATTTTTCGTCAAGTGATTACGAAAACGATTAAGAATTTACATGGGTGCGAAACAAATTCTGTATAGGTACAGTATACACCTAATAGTTAGGTAAAGTTAAGGTAACTTAAAAAAGAAAATATGCAAAAGACCCAGTAGCGTAGCTACCGCTATATCAGCCGTATCAATGATACGGGGCCCCCGGGCTACAGGGGCCCCTAACGTGTGTAAGCAAAACTTAGTAAAATGTTATCCACAATGTCACTTAATCTCGTGCTTCCCGGGAAAAAAAACATACAAAAAACTGTCATACGTGCTTAGAGAGTTTTCACTTCAGAAATGACAAAAGTCAAAACAATCTCTTTTTAGGGTTCCGTACCTCAAAAGGTAAAAAAAGGAACCCTTATAAAATACGATCACTCTCTTGTCCGTCTGTCCGTGTGTCACCACCGATTTTCTCAGGAACGGGTGGACCTAGTAAGTTGAAGTTTATACCAGATACGGAGGTCTATAGCCCCTATTACGTGTATTAAAAGCAAGGTCCTGAATCAACACGATAAAAAGATACGGGCAAATTTAGATTTTCGAACTTGTAAGTTCCAAAATTTCCAACTTTTTTTATTTTTTTTGAAATTTTCCCTTCACTTTTGCTGTAAGACCTTGCTTTTAATCAAAATTGACAATTCTAGGTCAACCGGAAGTACCCTATAGGTTTTGGGTCGAAAACCAATAGGGTACTCAGAAAAAAGACCGGCAAAAGCCTTTGAGAATTGATTCCCGAGATGGACGTATACAAGTTTGTTTGCTTACGGAACCCTCGGTGCGCGAGTCAGACTCGCACTTGTCCGGTTTTTTTCCCGGGCTAAGCGTGCGCCCAAAAGTTGGGAACATCTTACATCGATTATTGTGTATTGTGTACCCCGTTTAATGCATTTTTGTTTCTTTTGTGAGAAATCTTTACGCTTCATTTGGGGCCCCCAACTAATTTTTATACAGGGCCCGTCCAAGGCACACTACGCCACTGAAAAGACCGTGTAGATAGGTAGGAGGATATTAATATTATTAGCCATGTCTACTTGCGCTCTGTACAATTTAATAAGGAAGTAAATTTCTCTAGCAAGGAAAACATAGGCTTTAATAAATGCAGCTGTAAGATTGTCAAATCATTGTTTATTTAGTACCTACGTACCGACATAAGTAGTTATAAACCAAACGACCTCAAACAATTTCTGCGCTCCCGCAGTTAGTGAGTGGCCGTACCTGCGTACTGTCGCGTGTTTTATTACCGTTCAATATGATAAGGTAAGTAACGTTCTTCGTATAAACATAACATAAAACGGTAAAACTAATCCTGTGAAAATTAACCGTCTAAAATATTCTAAATTCTACATTTTCTGATACGTAAAGTACCTAGTGACAAACTTTTGCAATTGAATAATATTTAATACTTGAAAATGAATTATTTGTATCGCTTTTTTTTCGCGGGATTTATTTTATATAGGTATATATTAATATGTAAAGGGAATTCTTTGTACGCATTTTTAAGAAAATTTTGTTAACACACGAACGTGAAGTTTATGTATATAAGAAGTTCAGAAAGCTACAATTTTTAAACAATATGCATTACAAATTTAAAAATTAAGTAAAAGCGGCTACATCAAGCTAGACGCTTCCAGTATATATGTTGATCTGTCATAGTACGTACGTAAGTCTATATGTACAATGACAGTTCAAGTTATACTGGCCAATGAAATACAATAAAAATGAGTTATGGTTGAAATTCAACCACCAGGCGATCTCTAGCTAAATTTAAAGTTTCTATCTTAGTTAAAATTTATCAAAACGTGTAAGGTGCTTTAAAAACATATTTCTAATATTTTCATTTTTTCTAATAAATGCGTTATATTTGAACGCATTTACTTACTTACTATATATTCTTATATACATATACTTACTTATTGACACGCAGATTTGTTTTTTAAATATATATCAGTAAAATTATAGAAGTTGTTACAGAACGGTATGGTCATCGCATAGTAGACCCCGTAAACGTAAAGTGCTACCAATTTTAGGAAAACTCGTGGTTTTTAATACACACATTTTATTTTCACATTGACAAGTTGAATAGATATAGTTATTTCGAGAATTAACGCAATGGCAGACGCAGCCTGTGACCATGGCCATGGCTTGCACAAGCTGGTTGAAACATGAGGCAATTTCAAGGAATGTAATACCTATTTGCGTTAATTCCCGTTTAAATAATTATGTATCATGGAACGCGAAAGTTTAAAAGATAGTATGACAAGTTGAACTTGAAAATTTGCCGATAAAGTTAATATTTCTTATAGTTAGTTCTATTTATGATTGAAGGCTGATATGAATGTAACTATGTATTCAATACCAAGGAAGTTGACGGAATGCCCAGTTTTTTTCTGGAAATGTCTGCGTAAGAAATAAGAAACACAAAAAGTGTGCGTGTGTAATTCACACACGGCAGAAGTGAAACTTCAGAAGAGTAGCCTACAAGAGAATGAGATAAATAGAGTATCAGGAGTATTAAGATAATTATGAGGTTTATTATTTATATGATATTTTTACAAATATTATTGTGTGTAACAAAAACACAAATAATTGACTAATGTTAATAAATTTAATTTTAGATAATTTAAGTAAATAAAAGTTTTTTGGTCAAATTAACACAGCTGTGTTAAATAATGAACATAAATTAATTATCCAACGAATTTAAATACGCAAATGAACAAAAATGATACACGTGAATGATACACCACGTTGGATATGACGCATTTTCTGAAGGCACGCAGGCGCAAAGACACGTGCTAGCATACGAAGATTATAGGAAACACTGTATACTTGTATTCTATGTCATTCTCTTGCAGCTTTAATCCTATTTATGAATACGTTCGTCTCTTTTTGGTGTCGCTTTTTCGTTTCATCGAATTTTCAAATCACAAAGATTCTAAAGAAATTCATATTTGTAGTTGAAAAATGTTTATTTTTCGGAAAAAAAATCTTTTTATGCTAAATCAAATATTTGTTGGCTACACATAAAGTGTCTTCTAAAATTAACACTCTGTATATAACATAAATACCTAGAACGGTTTAATTGACACCATAGATAAAATGGTACTAAACATTACAATTAACAAAATTAGCGATCTTTCTTTTTTTTTTTTCTTTTAAAAAGACAACTCCCGCATTAGGAATTACTCCTGTGTCGCGGGGGACTTTACAAACATAGAAATAACTGACACAAAGAACACCCAGACTCAGGTGGGAATCGAACCCACGACCTATAAGCATAGCGGTCAGGGTCACTAACCACTAGACCAACAGGCCAGTGGCCTTAACAGCGCAACCGGTCTCACTCAGTCTCATGCGCGTGGATAATGATTACATGCATGCGTCATAAAATTATTTACAAAAATTATCTATTATATATAGGTATATATATTAAATATTTTTAAATAATTTTTTTAGAATTAATTAAATTGTTAAATAAAATTAAAAATTGGTCAGGCCAGGCCTCCTTGGGGAAGAATTACGAATTTACGTGAAGTTAAGTACCTAATTATTTTGGGAGCTTTAAAGCGTCTGTTAAGCAATACGGCCGACGGAAAGTGTCTGGGAGTATTGTCGACTTATTTTTAACGATATTATCTAAAATATACGTGAAAATCAGCTAGGAGAATATACGTGAGGTAAGTAATGTTTTTATGTACCTTCATTACCTGATACCTGGAAATTGGCCGTCTAACCAAGCTAGCAGGTAGGCATGCGATCATAGTACATACTGACACTATACAATCGTCCACATTTCGTTCGTCAGAAAATACGTGACGTCTGGCGGCCTTGGGATCTTGCTCTATAAGTTTCTTCCAAAGACAGCCAGTTCAAAATTTGAACAGGCATAGCCTCTTATTGTACATCTCAATATATACCCACATGTATAATAAATTAGCAATAAAGTAGCAAATAAAATAGTTTATTAGGGTTTTATGTGAATAAAGATTACGTTCTACGTAAGAGTTTAAAATGATAAATAATCTGTAGATTACTTGGACGGTTATGTCTACATTTATATTGCTCTTACCTACTTAAATGAATAAGTACATACACCAATTCAGAAGAAAATAGAGAACGGCAGAGAATTTCTCCTTGAATTTATACCGACTCACAGTGTGAGATTTTGGCTGAGTTGGGGACATGCCTTTTTATGCTTTTATTTGATAGGTTACGTCCAGTAGGAGCGAATAGTGCAGCTCCGACGAAATTCCTTTGCTTTGTTTAGGAAATGTGATTTTTTTCGTGAAAGGTCAATGACCTATTAAAATCTTTTAAATTTTATTATTACTGCTAAAATATTGCAAATATTAACTTACTGAGCTTATTGTCTGATTGAATACAATAAAATACACAAATAATATTAAATTCAACATAGTAACTTATAATATCACAGAGTTATTATTATTTTTTCTATTTTCAGATTTTATTTTATTTTTCAGAGTTCCTTTTGTTTCCTCATTTTATTTAAATTGTAAAATATAGGAATAACTATCAGGTATCATACCCCAAAAATTGAAATGTGTTTATTGTAGGACCTCTGAGATATTCGGTTTCTAAGTTTTTTATAATTTTCTATGGAAACAGGGTTGTCAAAAGCATTACTTACAAAATCACTATAATAGAAAAAAAAATCTAGATAATACAGGTATTTCGTTTTATATGGATACTAGCTGCACCCTGTGGCTTTACCTGCGTTTAAATTGATGTTTCGCAAGTGGAGAATAATATCAGATTCACATGTTTTTTACCTAAGTTTCACGTTCACTAAAATATTAACACCATGGTTAAAATATATTAATTATAGGTACTACGATAACCGAGGATGATACCGAATTATTTTTATACCGAATTTATAATACACAAACTTTCGCATTTTATATTAGTATTATAGTAAATAATTATTAAATTATATTAGTAATAGGGATGATGCAAGTGTCAATTTATTTCCATATCGTGTTCACTGACGGAGAAAATTAAATTGTCTTCTCTGGTTAGTGTTAAATTACACATGTCATCATCAACCTCGAAAATGGTTCAATTACTAATCTACTATCATATGGTATCGTTTATCGTTAGATATGGATCCAAGAATTCTAGGGCACGTTGAAATAAATCGAATGAAGTGGTTTTTCAATCAAATTTTCGAGTGTAGTGCTCTCTGTCGTACCGCCAATACTTACTTCGCGACTCTCCTGCCTGCTCAGATAACATACCTATAGGTAACGCACTAGATCTACTTATTTCACTACTATGCATAAATATTTTGTGGAGAGTAACGGACATGTAGCACCAACACATTTTGTAGCAATTTTAATGCAAAAAGTCTGAAAATTTTCAGCATCTATCTCAGAGCTGCTGGAGAGTGCTACTAATATAGTGTGGATGCCATCGACGAGCCAATATTTTAGCCCAAGAATTTCAGCAAACGTATTACGGTTGTTCGATAGCGCTGTTTGAGCAGTGTTGCCGTCGTTGATACTGCCTGCATTCGGACGCACAACATTTACTAACAGCAGCAATACAAACACCCAGACACAGAACAAATGATCATGCTCATCACACAATTATTTGTTCTGGGTGGGAATCGAACGCACGTCCTCGGGCTTAGCAACCAGGATCACTAACCACTAGACCAACAAGCCAGGTAATATAAGTGATGTCATAGTCAAATGTTGATGTGCCGTCATTATTATACTAAACGATACTATACGATATTATACTAAAACTTGACATCTGGCAGAAACTGACTAAACAAACCAAAGATAGGGCGCAATGGCACTCATTAGGGAAGTCCAAACAAAATTATCCTGCGATTAGAGATTCTTAGAATCGAAAGTTTCTGTGTTGACAACCCTAACCAATATATTCAAAAATTAATAACTCAGCCGTCCTGGGGTTTATTTATTTCATATTTACGTATGACATAATATGTAATGTAAAGTTACTTTTAGCCTTAAAATAAAATGCGGATATCATAAGATTTTGAAATAAAAAAATATTTTGTCAAAATAAGAAAAAAAATAATTAAGGTGTACCGGAGGACTTTTAGATAGTTTTTTTTACATACAATATAGTTGTACACGTTGCCGACCGAATGGTAAAATAATATTGTGAAAATTCTAACTCATAAACGAGAAAAAGCATTTCTATGAGTTTTTCTCAATATATCAGAAAAACTTAATATCTCCTAATCAAAGCAAAGGAATTTCGTCGGAGTTTTACTCTGAGTTCTGACTTTTGGTAAACTATCAAATAAAAGTTTAAAAAGGCATGTCCCCAACTCAGCCAAAATCTCACACTGTGCGACTCACTGTATACCTACGTTCCACACCACTATCCTACTGAAGACCGCGGGTAACGAATACTGCAGCACTAAGCTTTAGTGCAGTTTTATTAGTAAATACAGTTGTATAACAAAAAAATATTTCTCATAAACATCTAAAACATCGTAATATTTTGAATGTATTATCTCAAACAACGATTAAGCATTTAACTCTTGTGCGTGTGTGCATGTGTACACATATCTACACGTGTAAACGTAACAGCAGTGTTTTATTTTATGTAAAGCCTTACAGATAAATAACTTACTTACGTAATTGTGACACACATACATGAAAGTGTACGTGATTAATACTCCCGCGAAGGTAAACAACACTTGGACCTCCCCGCCAGGACACCTAAACTTGAATCATATATACAAAACCACAGCAGATACAGATTTTTCCTGGATTTTTTCCCTGATGTTTATATTCAGTAAAGAATAAAAACAAATATATGTATGTACAATTGTCTGATGCTGACACAATGGTGAAATTCTCAACTTCCATACATAGTTTACAGAACAAATAATAAACACCTGTTTTTCCCATGAGATAATCTGTTTTAACACTCTTCTTCGTTTGACAGAGTATCTGTAACTACAATCGTTAAATAATACATTATGTTACAATATAACACTTAGGTGTTTGGGAAAACCTATGCATCTTGTAAAATTTCCCCTTAATATTAATGTAAATAACGATGATTACGCACGTTAGCCTGATGTGTAACACTGTGTCAGATAAAATCCTATTCATATATATAAAATACCTATAATTTGTATTGTTGTATAATAAATTCTGTCGTATCCTTCAACATTGTGAGTTAGGATGAATTAATAAAAATAGAGTCGTCTATCTAATATTGCCTTAATAAGTCTATCTAATCTAATCGAAATTGTAGCATTCGTTTCCTCAACTTCTTCTTTGTGATAAATTTTATATGAAAATAAAACCATCATAATACTACTTACTTAATACTCACAGAATAATATAAATATCAATAAAATTTAAAAGAGACTAGATGATGCAATAAAATAACAAATCGTTCAAAAACGATAAAATAATAACATATCTATAGAGACGGAAATAGAGATTCTCGCGTTTTAACAGTACTATCGCTATATGCTTTTTTACTACCTTAAAAACAGGTAAGATAATAGTTACTCCTCAAAATTTACAAAAAGGTTCAAGGCTATTATTACCTGAGTGGAAAGAACGACCTGAGCGACCGAGCGCAGGGCACGCCACGATCGTGGCGGTAAGACCCATCATGGAGGATTGACTGGAGAGGCGGCATGGCAGCCTCTCCAGTCAGTACAGTATCATAATATTTACGAATGGTTATACATACTATTTGTATGCATGCAAAATATAAGTTACTATAAGAATGCTACCTATCTAATAACTTTAAACTGGGATTCTCAATTCTTGTATATTATACAAAGTCGCTACATAAGTTTTGTCGTAATATAGGTGTAAACCAGGTGCTGAACACATTGCTCCAGTATCTTTCTGGAACACAGCCTCATATCTCCTTAAAAGCTCCTTATCGCTCGAAAACTTGCGTCCCTTCAATTATTTTTTGTCATACGGGAATAGTGCAAAATCGCATAGCGCTACATCCGGACCATAAGGAGGGTGTCCCAGCAATTTGATTCCAACTTGGTGCAAATAGGCGTTATCTTGTTGCAAAAGTCCAAGTATCGAGTGTTCAGTTTGGTCGTTAATTTTTTAGGGCTCCTAAACTTGAGGTAAACATTCCTCTGTATACCATGCAGCAGTAACAGTCTTCCCTTTATCAAGCCAAAAGTAGCCAACATTCCTCTCTTATTAAATAATACAGCAACAACTCTTTTCTTTACGAATCGAGACATTTTCACAAACGTCGGCTGGTGGTTCATCTTCAAACATCCACACTCTATTCTTAGCAGGAAAGTCGAAATAATACAGCCAGGTTTCAAACAATCGAGTTCATGTAGTCAGACGGCCAGTCTTCAGTTTTTTTTAACATCATATGATGAGACCACCGTGCGTCTCTATTTAGTTCTGCTTCTCGTAAATAGATGGCGCCCGTGCGTCAACTTAGGCTTCCGTAACAATAAGAATATACTAGTACGTGTACCAGAAACCACTCAACCATGAGGTCAGTGTTCTCGAATATAGTGATCCTCGTGATTAGAAAGAACCATGTCAAATAATTTACCACAGGACTTTCTCATTTTTATATCGCTAAAAAATTATCACTGCAAGTTTCTTTATCAAGTTTTTATTACAAGTATTCCTGACTCAGAAAACCTTGCCAAAAAAAAATACAGTTCATTCAAAAGCGATCATATTAAAATCTTGCTGGCTTGCATCTGGATAAGCGAGTAAGTCGCTGGCAGAAACATATCTTTACCAAGAGAAAACAACTTGGACTTCAACTGCGGAAGCTCTACTGGCTTACTGGTCGGCGGTCCCAAGTCTAGCTAACAAGTAAACTTCTACTATACACATGTATAATTATACCAATCTGGACTTACGGCATCCAATTGTGGGGGACAGCTTCACATTCAAATATTGAAATTGTCCAAAGATTACAAAATAAAATGTTAAGAATAATAACAGATGCGCCTTGGTTTGTTACAAACGAGCAACTTCACCATGATCTAAAAATGAACACAATCAGGCAGGAAATTCTCCAGCACACACAAATTTACAAAACAAGAATTACAAACCACCCAAACAAACTGGCGAAAGTCCTGATGGAAGACGATCAGAAGAGTCGTAGACTGAAACGTAAAATGCCTACGGACATACTTAAGCAATTACCAAAATAAAGTAGGATGCGGCGCAGGTCGCACACCTAGCACGCCATAAAATGTAAATTAGTCTTATATACTATTGAATGTCCCAACGGAAAGGAGACAGATTGTAGTAAAACAATAATTAAAAAATATATATATATTAAAATCTGTTGAGACTGTACTTGGGTTTTTATTTAAGAAATATTGGATCATTCAGATTCTCTTCGCGGCTATACTAGTAAGTATACTACAAAAGTGTGCGATATAAATACCATTACTATACACACGAAAATCCATGTACTTATTCTCAACCGTCGAACACCATTTGAAGCGCGAATCATTATTATTTAAAGTGATGGTCTTTGCATCCTATAGATATTTGCACCAAGAATGTCAATACCGGCCCTGTAATAACTTTAATGCCCTTAAAAAACCCGATTTGTCATGAGAAAACCGTGACAGAGAAGTCATTAGGTAATCAAGGGGTTCGCAGGAAATTCCGTTCCAACTGCACAGTTCGCTAATCTTTCTTTAGTGGTAAAGTATGCAATAATAAAGAGTAGCCGAATCATAATCTCGAACAATGCCTCAGAACGTCGTTATACAAGGTTCAATAAAAAATATACTACCTACTTTGTTTAGACAAGGCTCACCAGATAAAACAAAAGAAACATGTCATGCTTACATTGTATTACATACTTACGGTATTTTACTGTATTTTACATTTATATTTATTATACGAGGGTTTAACATTATATCACAGCATTTATTTCTTCTTCTTTAGTAAAACAGTAAATAAATTAGGAATACTCGTACTAAGCCCACCCATGCAAAATTTACCCTAAGGAAGAAAAGGAATAGAGGAAGTGAACAAGTAATGACTTCGAAAGAAACAAAGATATCTGAGTTCACTGAACTGAGAAATATACCTTTAATCTTTGAAACATTTAACCCTTTTTGACTGCATTCTGAAAAGTTCAGTGCCAATATTAGGTACTTACGAAAAATCGGGTGAACCACGAATCTTTATCAAAGTCCTCTCTTAGGGTATTTTAGTGAACTCCCCAGTTCATCAGGATGACAAGAAGACATGTACGTCTTAAGTCTATTTCTCTTAGTATATGAACGGCTGTCTTCACCATGTGACAGTGTTTTACGTGTTAACTCTTTTTACTGATATTAAAAGTAGTTTCAGATATATGTACGTACAGTATATGTATCTCCTTAAGAACTCCTTAAATACCAACTGTTCGGCCACGATTAAGCCACGATAGACAAGCTATATTATTTAACCGTAATAGCCCTAGATGTGTAGCGAACAGGAGCCTTTTCTCCTTTACTACTATATATATAATGTACTATATAAATATATAAATATATAAATAACTGCTACATTAATTACGTGTTAGATGTGTAACTCGGGACTTAATCGCGGTTGATAATATTTAATATGTATCAAAATCGGGAAAGTTTAAAAACAATTGTTAATTACGTATGTTGAGATATGCGTAGTTAGGTAACGTCACAGCTTTCCACATTCATTTGTTTATTTTAGTACCAATGTAGCCTTTTTAATAAGGGCTTAAAGTACAATTTAAATTTATCTGTCAGGTTTGGTTATCGGGAGTATTTTCAACAATATTTATAATATAGTGAATTGAAGATTGAACTGAATTACCTACGTGATGACGTAGTAGACTGAATAAAAATATCAGAAGATCCTGTCAAAGATCCTTAAATTGATTTTAACATTTGCGATTATCAAATCTGATTTAGCAATCATGTAAAATTAATTATGTCCGTATCTTCTTCCTATAATCCTTATAGATATGTATCTGCGCACGGTTTTGGTGTACAGTCAATTCTTATCTTATGCCTTATTGACAATTTAATTGAAGACGTAGGTACTTACATTGCATGTTCTGTTCTTACTATTTTGGTATTTTAGAAGCACACAGGATAATAGTATTGAAGTTGATAAGAGCATTGAAGTCGGTGAAAGTAAAGATAATTATACTGTAATTAAAAAGACCTAAAAAATACTTATTTATGCTGACCACGGAAAAAACTATAGTCAGTCTGCGTTCAGTTTTTCTGTTTTTGTTTTTTTTTTCGCTTATAGTATTTTATCTTTTTTTCTTCATCTGTAAGTTTTTTCTACCTCTTGCGATTTTCCAAAATGACATAAAATTAAGCCAGCCACAAATAAAATGGCTACTTACATTACCATCATCATATTAATACGTAAAGAGAATTCTTTGTACCTCTATTTAAGAAAATTTCGCGAACGTAGTAATGTGACTTTTGGAATATTTACAGTTTATATATAGAAGAAGTGCAGAAAGCTAAAATTTCTAAACAATATGTCTTACAACTTTAAAAATTACGTGAAAACACGTTAATGAAATTACGCGCGCCCAGTATATGTGATTACCTGTCATGGTAAGTAAGCCTATACAAAGACAGCTCAAGTTGTACTGGCCAAAGAAAAAACCATGGTCGAAATTCGACCACCAGGCAATTTCTAGTTTCACTAAATATTGTTAAACTATTGGGTCATAAAAAAGGGTTATATTAGTATAGATTTGTTTTACTTTCGACACAGCAACCTATTGTTGCGGTGACATTATGATGATCTATCACATTTAATTTTTAGTTAAAAAAAAGGTTTTAAAGACGTTTTTTATTAAATAAAGTTCTTTGGACTTTGGAATTATGAACCTAGTCTTTTTTTTTCTAGTCAGTTAAAAAATGTAATACAGATATAGCATAGTTTATTCTGTCTATTTTTCCTTATTTGACCTTTGACGATTGACTTGTACTAAAAGAATAAAACACAATTACACAACTGTAAAAAAAATATTTTATCTAAATCTGTTTTAAACTGGTATTTGCTTGAAGCAACCTCGTAAAGATATGAACAGCGACGCTTATCACGTTCATCGACTACTAAGTCCTAGGTATTTGCTCACCATCTTAAGCGCAGTAAAGACTACTTGATAACTCAAAACAACGACGAAGTACTCTAATATCAAGTACCTAATCACATGCATATGGAAATACTAGTGTTGCATGTTATATTGTCAGATTATGCGGGTTCGATTCTCGGTCAGTGTGGCTTCGAACCCCGCTCTGTACGAATATCTCGTGTTTCTATGTAGAATATTTATAAAAAAAAGACCTTTTTTTATGGCATAAGGGGCAAACGAGCAGACGGGTCATCTGATGGTAATGACTACCGCCGCCCATGAGCACCTGCAACTCAAAAGTCACAAGTGCGTTGCCGGCCTTTAAGGTGGGAGTAGGGGAAGGGGGGCATAAGGGGCGAGGAAGGGAGAGAGGAAGAGGGAAGGGTTAGGGCCTCCGGTAACCTCACTCATTCGGCGAAAAGCAACAAATGTATTGCTTCACTGCCGGTTTTCTGTGAGGCCGTGGTATCACTCCGGTCGAGCCGGCCCATACGTGCCGAAGCATGGCTCTCCCACTGTCAAATTACGCCAATACATCAAATTAAGTCAAAGTATATTTACGCTTATATCTCCGAAGGGGTAAGCAGAGGTGTATTAAACACCCACATTTTGCCAACTATAATTTGGTCCAACCACGTTATAGGTGGCAGCCATACCGTCGTTGAACAGGCAGTTTACGAATTAAAGGCGGGAAAATTTGAAGTATATTGAAAGGTAAAGGTAGTTAAGAAGGAAAGGAAGGAACGGGATATTGTTTATACAGTTGAATTGGGGATTGTAAGCAATAGCTCGGGCAGGTCACACGAACTGGCTGATGCCGGTAATTCCGAGCCCTCTGACATCGTATATGTGTATATGTAGTATATAACATGTATGTAGCAAAAAGTATGGATGTAGGTTTACAAAATGATCACAACTTTAGGGCCTCCAAAATGTAAATGGATGCCATTTAACATTACGCATTATAAAACAAAGTCCCCAGACGCGTCTGTCTGTTTGTCAGTTCACGACAATCTGAAAAACTACTGAACGGATTTTCATGCGGTTTTCACCAGTAGACAGAGTGATTCATGAGGAAGGTTTAGATGTATAATTTGTTAAGGTTTTGTGTAAATTGGTTGAAATATGATGATGATTGTTGAAGATGTCTCTACCACCCGTGCGAAGCCGGGGCGGATTGCTAGTAAATCATAAATGATTTATTGAAGTGAAACTTCTTTAAAATCGTTGTGATTTGAAAATTCGATGAACCGAAAAAGTCACATTAAAAAGAGACAAACATATTCATAAATAGGATTTAGCCTGCGAGAGAATGAGATAGAATACAAGTTTACAGCGTTTCCTTTCCTATATCTTCGTATGCTAGCACGTGTCTTTGCGCCTGTGTACTACGAAGCCTTCAGAAAATACGTTATAGTCAACGTGGTGTATCATTCTCGTGGATCATTTTTTGCATTTGCGTATTAAAATTCGTTGGTTAATTAATTTATGTTAATTATTTAACACATCTGTGTTAATTTGACCAATAACTTTTATATAAATTATGTAAAATTAAATTTATTCTACTTTTCAGCAGTTCCACTTCTGCCGTGTGTGAATCGCACACACACACTTTTTTTTGCACAAAACATGGGTACGCAGGTGTGCAAACCTTTAGTCGTACATTTAAATAACTTATTTAATGCTCACTTTTTTTTGTTATGTCAAAAGAATTAAAAAACAAAGAATAAAATAATATAATACAAAAGTGAGGTTAAATAACAATAAAATAAACACCAAAGAGTAATAATAATAATACAGTGTCAAAGGTAAAATATAATGCATGCACGACAATAATCAACACTATAATATAATTACCCAGTGTTCTGGACCCTTTCATTTACTGAATAATATTTTTTTCAAGGAGTAGCAATTTTAGCATCCTTTTGAATATAGGTATAGGATAGCTGATGGCACTTTATTAAATATTTTTACACATATCGCGTGGCAATTCCGTTGAAACAGCATAGATTTAGGGACAAATTCTACTTATAAGTCGCTTTCATCGTCGTGAGTTCCGAGAATAGACATCTCTTGCTTTCAAAAAAATATGAGGATTAGTTTTAACAAGTTTGCAAAATTCAAAGATGTACCTACAATTCAAGTAAAGGCAATATGTAAAAAATTTTTAAAGTGAGGTTTACAAGACTCGAAGGGTGTATACCAAGAATAGCCCTGATACATCTCTTTTGAGACAGAAACACTCTTTGGGCATCAGTAGAGTTTCCCCACAATATTAGAGCGCTCCTGAGTACGGCACTCACAAATACATGATATGCAAGGAGTAATGTCTGCAGGATGGATGTAAACGAAGCTATTTACTTTACTGCACATCCCATCAGCGTGCTTCTTCCAGTTGTAGTATTTGTCGATTACATTTCCCAAAATTGGCATGTGTTGTTTCGGTAGTTAATGTGTTACCATAAGCAAGTGTTCTAGGATTTACTATTGATTAATATTTTTGAAATTGTGGATGTAGCCAAATGTAGACAGCAAATTGCATGCAAATCTATCCAGATTTGCATGTAAGTTGTTGTCATGTAGCCATTTAATTACAGTGACAATTATATTGTTAATTTCTATGTCATTTTCACATGTCAATATAATAGATACGTCATCCGCAAAGAGGACACATTTGTGTCTTGTAATGTCAGGCAAGTCATTTATTATAAGGAAGAAAAGCGGACATAGCACACTTCCTTGTGTGCATCATATCTATCCTACTAATATTATAAACGTGAAAGTTTGTGAGGATGTATGGATGTATGGATGTATGGATGTTTGTTACTCTTTCACGCAAAAACTACTGAACCGATTGCTATGAACCTTGGTATGTAGATGTACATAGACTACTTTTTATCTCGAAATTCTGACGGTACTGGGACTTACGCAGGTGAAACCACAGGGCGCAGCCAATTTACTATATAATTATGTACTTATACGTTTCGACCAGGTTGCACTGGCCGTGGTCACAGGCTGACTCAATCGTCAGGAAACGTCAGGCAATTCAGAGGTATGTAATACCTTTTCGTGATCGCGTTAATTCCCGTATAAGTACATAATTATATCATGGAACGCGAAAGTTTAAAAGTTAGTAAAACAATTTACTATATATTCGGCATTATCTTTCCTTAAAACCGCATTTATTACCTAGGCTGCCTAATTCAACACATTGCTCCCGGTCGTGCAGGTAGCTTTTTATCCAATTTAATGCTGGACCTCATATACCAAAGTTCTCTAACTTCTCCAATAGAATTTTGTGTGACACAAAGTCAAATGCTTTGGACATGTCAAAAAAGATGACTGTGGTATGATGATGATGAATGTAGGTTTCTTTTTATCAACATTCATTAAGTACATTGTTTATCAGATGAAATGAAGCGATATTAGTCGATTTTTCTCTCTGAAATCGTAATCGTTCATAAATGCAGCGAGCCGGCTTTTCATAGCCTTTTCAAATCTTTTCGAAAGAACAGGAATAGGATATGTCTATAATTTGTCATTTCTTGTAGACTGGTTTAACTTATGATTTTTTTAATCTGTTTAATAATTCACCTTGCAAATCACCTCCAATTATGTACTTTAGCAATTGTACAAATATATCTGTTATATCTGTTTAATTACATGAGTTGGAATGTTATCATACCCAACAGACCGCGTATTACTCAAGGATAAAATAATATTCGTCCTGAAAAGCATTTAGGAACATGCTGCTTTTTTCACGAAATTTATTTATATTTTTGACATGTACATTGTCATATTTTGTGATACTAATTAAGTATTTATTAAAGGCATCGTCTATTTCATGAGGGGGTTCCAGAATATTTAACAGTGAAGGCTGAATTACATTTAAAATGATTATGTTATTAACAGACGAAAAACAAAGGAAGTTCTCAATTCGAACGTATGTATATACTTTTTTTTAATGTATTTTCAGCCCTCACTCCGTTATTTATGAACCGATTTTGATTATTCTTTTTTTGTTAGATAGGGTATACCTCAAGGGTGGTCCCATGTCAAGGAAGTCAGGATCTGATGATGGGATCCTGATAAAATTGAGAGAAACCCTCGAAAATTGTAAGAACGAATAGTGTTTTTGTTTACTTTTCATTACTTTATCAGGTATTTGCGTTCAGAAATCATCACATCATGCAGCTGAGCTGATGATGAAAAAAAATCATAAAATAAAAATCGTTTTAACAAAAAATTTAACCGACGAAAATAACTAAAAAGCAAAAAATAAATAAACCTCTTAAGTCTTGAGCTTATTTACATAAACTATCAGATTTTATATAAACTTATTTTGAGTCGGCGCCAAATAATTACCTACGTATAGCCATGTCCATTTCTACGTAGGTACATATAAAATTTAGGTAATTAATCAGTTTTTTTTTCTCTTTGTTGTACAATTAAGGCTACAATTTATTTGTAAACACAGCTTACAAAAGGTGTTAAATTTTAGTTAAACTATTAATCTGTATGTCATACTACAAATGGCGCACAAATTATAAAACAAATTAAATTCATGTAAAGATACAAACATTGAAATAGAAACATAATATCTAATTAACATTTGAAATGAAAATATATAATGTCATTTACTATACACGAGTAAAGTATCTGGACACGGACCAGTGATGCTATGGTTGACTGAGTGATATTAGTCTATAGTTTTCCTCAATAAGAAAGGCCACCGGGCGTAAAAACAATTACACAATACAAATCAATCTGGTAGAACAAGCGATTAGAGAGTTACAATTTTCAAACTTTTCAGCTTTATAGTGTTAATATAGATTATATTATCAATAAACTAAGGTAAGGACCCAGAAAACCCAGGTTTCCGTCGGAAAAGAGACGTAGCAATGATAATTTTAAAGATTAACGAATAAAAAGGCACATAATATTGTATATTCACGAGGTGTTTTCAATTGAGGCTCGAAGAGTGACTCTCAACCTTGACACAAAAGAATTAAATGGGGATATGTACCGCCACAGTTGTTCAGTCTCATAGGCATAGAGAGACTAGGTATTACTAAAATATCTATCTAGGTACATATATATAATGCAAAGTGTATCTATTATATAGGTATACGACTAAGAAATGGCAATAGAGTGTTATGACATGAATGACAATTGACGAACAATCGGAAATACTAATCATTTGACTAATTCACTGGTTCGTCCCATTAGAGTTGAATATAAATATTTTTTGGAACTAAGTTACGTATGGGTTGTTGGGGAGGGGTACCCTAGCCGGCAAAAAGCGTCCGTAACGTAAGATTTTTATGTATAGTCTATGTATAATGGCTATACAGTGTCTAATGTATAGTCTACGTGATGGCTGTTATTATTATATATTTTTATAAATCATTGTAAATAAAATAAACATGTTAAGATAATTTTGTTAAGTAGTTTTTTAGATTTTTATCAATAAAAAAATCATAATAAAAAATGTATACCCGGATAATTACTTTCTTTATACCTCGAATAGAACTTGAAATTAATATTTTTATAATAAGGAACTTCGTTCCTATCTGGTGTCCCACGACACCACACAGTTTTTTTAGTTCAGTGATTCGTGCCATTGATTTAATTTGTACCAAATCTAAGGTTTTAGTACAGTCCACAACACAATCTTAGTTAAATAAATAATAAGTTTAATGAAACAAAATTGAGTTTTGTACAAACCTTATTTATACGCTTTTATTGTTTAGTTTTGAATAATAAATGTTCAGATTAAAATTCATCAGTCTTAAAACAACAACAACATTTATATATATATACACCTAGTTAACAGAAATGTGTGGTCAATGTGTGGTCATATCATAGAACTGAGAATAAGCCGCAGTTCTATGGGTAGATAGATAGAATAATCTTTATTGTGCACCATTAATAAAATACAGTTGAAAAATAATTATCTTACAAATGAGAGTAAAAATAAAAAAAAACACTAAATAGATGCTGTAGAAAGTTGAGGAGTTCCCTCGACTGGATTCCGCATCCATTATCAAATCAACTACAGGTCTCCATCATGTTGTAGTGTCATTAAAACTACACATGTGTGCTAACTGCTAAGTTTCAACTGTATTTATGTGGGACAGCCATGCTTCGGCACGTATGGGCCGGCTCGACTCCGCTCTTTACCACGGCCTCACAGAAATCCGGCCGTGAAGCAATGATTGCATTGCATTTCGCCGCGTGAGTGAGGTTACCGGAGGCCCTAACCCTTCCCCTCTTCCCACTCTTCCTACCCTCCCCCTCTTCTCCTACTCCCACCTTGAAGGGCGGCAACGCACTTGTGACTCTCGAGTTGCAGGTGTCCATGGGCGGCGGTAGTCATTTACCATCAGGTGACCCATCTGCTCGTTTGCCCCCTATACATTAAAAAAAAAAAAAAAAAATCGGTTCACAGGTGTAAAGTCAATGGGTGAACAATAATTTGTCCCCTATCTTTCTACCCTTAGAGTTGAAATTTTTATTTGAAATTTAAATGCGACCAACTTTGAAGTACATCCTATCCAATAAAAGAAGAATTATCAAAATCGGACTACCCTGTAAAAAGTTATGCGTGGTCATACATAAAACTTGAGTTAGTGATTTATTACAATATTTTAGTGAGTTCACTGAAATATTGTAATAAAGTAATACACTTGTAATAAAGGGTACACGATATTTACGGTTCGTCAACGTCCGTTTAATTCTTAACTTGTATAAACTTCCGTATTTTGTCTTAAATTTTGTATATTTTTTTAATTATTGATTTCTTATCGGTTCTTTAATTCGTTGATTACTATATTGTTATTGTTATCGGTTTGTACCTGTGTGCAAAAAATATTAAAAATACCTCGCGAAATTGATGAAAATTTTGTTGCGAAGAAATGAAAAGTTACATGAATAAAAGCACACTTCGGCTGGGAGTAGCACCTGCACTCTATACTAGACCGGGGTTAGATAGTGCTGTTTTTTTTTAGGCCACTTGTGACTTCGGCGGCCTTAGGTACTCATCACCAGAGATTCCTCAAAACCAACCCACTAAATAGTACCTACGCACGAGACACCCATTGGTGTTGCTTTTTGTTTTTAGGGACTTACAGGCACACCGCGTGCTTGTTCGAAAAAATATTATAAAAACAAAAAAGTTTAATTTCATTCAGAGATAAAGGCATTTAACATATAATACAATAATTGGTTGTATTATTTATATCATCGTTTATTTCTCCTCACAAATATAACCTTAACGAATAATAGTACACAATAATCAACTTACATAAGAAAATTTTAACAGTCTGATCGTGAGGAGCTGTTATACAGATCAGCAGGTCCCCACTCAATTGACTCTAACCACAGTTACAAGTTATTTAGGTAGGTATATAATAAAATAGTACATAATATTACAACCGTAATTTTATGGTGTATGTGCTTGTTTGTGTGCGTGTTAGTTTGTGCATGTTGGTGTGTGCGCGCGTCCGCGTGCGTGTGTGTGTTCACTGTTTATTCTTTTTTGTAGGTTCATAATTTAGTAAATAGTGTTGTTTTAGAGTTGTAGGTATGTAAAATGAACAGTTGACGAACAGACAACACTTCTCACTCCCTATAAAGGTCAGTCAGTGGAAGGGTACAATTAAGGTAAATTAAAGCTCATCTTTAGCACTGCTCTCTGCGCCCTTTCTAAAGTTAGAAGATGAGTTTTTGTGGACCCCCTCCCCTCAAACAGTGATGCAGTAGGTATGTATTTTTTACAATAATCGGTTTTAAAATAATTATATTAATGGAAATAATGTAATTATTCATTACACTTTCATGGACGGTTCTTTAACGTACCATGACGTTAAAATACGCATAAATTTTTAAGAATTTAAAATTTGAAGCGAATGACATACCTACTTAACATAGAGCAATGACTCTTGTACACCTGACGAGGACCACCATGACCATTCTGATCACTGTTAATTAACACGCTTTTATTAGCTTGACTTGTAAACATATCTTGGAAATCAATTTTAGCCTATTTCTAAATGTCGTATCGATGAGAAAGTTTGTATGGATATGAACTTCGGATGACAATACTATACTTTGGCATCTTGGAGCTGACCTGATGATGGAGCCAGGAGGTAGATAATGAAACTCTATAGTGGCTACTGGCAGTGGCGCAACTATACCATCTGAGGCCCGTGGCTAATTTATCAGATGGGTCATGGGTCCCTCCCTTAAGATGCTAACACACACATCAATCAGTGATAGAATAATATCAGTTTTTGACGATCACCTGTGGTAACCACACCAATCGGTCTGAAAAAGGTACCACACCAATCAATGGAACTCAAACGATGGCATCGATCGATTGTTGTGGTGGCACTTTCTTTCAATGCAAGGAAACGCAATCAGAAAAAAGAAGAAAGAAAATACATTTATTCATACTTCCAATACACGATAGAATAAGTTCATTTTATAGAAGTTTTCAGGATCTTGAAACATTCGCCTGTTTTATTTATCAATACTGATAAATCCCTACTGGTAGGGATAGTTTGATTTCTTTTGACGTGATAACGTTTTATAAATCGATGAACACCGGCTGCACGCACGAAAAAGCATGACTCATTGTCACGTTCCGCCTGAGCGGAGCGTGCAAGCGAGAGCGCGGAACAAGCGATGGAGAGGCACGATCGGCCTAAGTGTTCGGCTTGTTACGCATCTATCTCTCTTCCACTGTTTTCTTATGACGTTATCACGTAAAATTATCGTCCGTAAACCGACTTTCCAGACAAGCATTTTTTTTAATCTATCCCTACCGGTAGGGGAAATATTATGTCTACGCCTGTTTCATACATATCTATCGATATATCCCTACTCATAAATAATTAATCTCTTTATAAATGTGAAGTAAAATATGAATGTTTCATGGACGTAAAAAAGAAATAGGTTTGTTGACATTGATAATAATTAATTTACTAGCTGCAATTTATCGCCTGTTCCATATATTCCTACCGACATATCCCTACTGCTAGGGATAGTTCGGATTTTTTGTTCATCTATCGCTACCGGTAGGGATAATTGGAAATTTTATGTCTAAGCCTGTTCCATATATCCCTACCGATATATCCCTACTGGTGTATAGTAAATCTCTTTATATAAATGTGATGTAAAATCTTGATATTTAATCGACGTGAAAAGGAAATAGTTTTCTTGACATTGATAATTAATTTTACACTTGTCTCAAGTCTGTTGCAAAAACAGGCGATTGGTGAGAAAGCTCTATCGATAGGGATATATGGAACAGGCGACAAATATACACAAATTTCTCACAAATCATAATCACCACTTACGGGAACATGCAGTTATCGCTATATCAGAGGGATTCTTTGGGGAGTTAGAGTGACTCGAATAGCATTTATCCCTACAAACGCAAAAACGCGATTTGTTGTGGAGTTGCGAAAAACTGCCCATGTAAACCTAACCTATCGCTATATCAGTGTTACACAGTGTACATAATATTATATGAACGCAACGTGCCTAATAGTTTTATACGGGTAATAGCCGCGCCCTGCGTAAGTGCGTGAAAGAGTAACAAACATCCATACATCCTCATAATCTTTCACATTTATAATATTAGTAGGATACGTAATATATATACGCATATGGAGTATCTCTCAAAAACACATTTTGCCCCCCTTCATCTGAAATGACAAAAACAAAGTTTGCCTCCCCCTGGGCTAAAGGCTGGGTACGCCCATGGATATTGAAAACTTTTTAGTTGAAATAGGTACCTAGTTCTAAGATTATTAGAAATAAATAAACAAATATAAATTACTCGTAATCTTGTGCCATTACAAATTTTCCGCGCTTCGAAGTCAATCGTCCTCTAAGTCTCTAGACTCGTCCATCTCTTGACTTCGTAAGTCCACGTCACCAGTACGGTCAGCTTTTTCACCCAACGATCTAGAGTCGTCAGACCTATGGTTTCGCGATCGCGATGCATGTCGAATAAGATGCTACTGCTTTACAACATCAGTCTTTTGAATTGTTAAGCCTAACAAACTAAAAACTACCTACGTAAAAAGAGGAGACAATTATAACTACTCAGTTAAAATGAAACATTAGTACTTATTTAATCTTACATATTAAAAATAAAAAACAAACAGTAAAATAACGAAAAAAACTACGTACTAAATAAACAGGAAAGGGGCCATCCATAAATTACGTCACACGTTAAGGGGGGTCAACGAAGTGTGACATTGTGTGACAAGGGGTGGGGGGGGGTCATAAGTATTAAACACAAAACATTACCTGTAAACGAAAGACTGTCTGCACTTTTAATAAAAAAAAAACTTTAGTACCTACTGCTCTTTTCAGTTCTGGGTGTAAAAATTGCAAAATATGTGACGTCACACAAATGTAACCACCTGTGACAAGGACGGGGGGGTCCAAAAATCATGAAATGGCCCCAAAGAGTTATGAAGTAATTTTGTCAAATCTAACTTTAACTTATTAATATACTATCTGAACAGTAGGTAACCAAACTGCATAACTGACTGGCCTGTTGGTCTAGTGGTTAGTGACCCTGACTGCTAAGCCAGAGGTCGTGGGTTCGATTCCCGCCCAGGACAAATAATTGTGTGATGAGCACGATCATTTGTTCTGTGTCTGGGTGTAATTTATCTATAATATGTATGTATTTAGAAATATATAAGTAAGTTTATCAGCAGTCTGGTTACTATAGTACAGGCTCTGCCTAGTTTGGGATCAGACGGCCGTGTGTGAGATGTGTGGAGTTATTATGAAGTTATTATTATAACGGGGATTGATTTTTTTAAATTTAAGGAAAGCGCGGGGTCATGTCCTTCTGATACTTAACGCCATCGCCATCCATCGTGAATGGCAAAGTCGTTGGTGTGTAGCGAAGGGAAGTGTAATCTTTTCTAGAATTTGGGCATAAAAGATATCAATTTGTTCTGATGACTTTATTTAAAGAATATGATTTTTTCTTTTATAAAGGTCACGGTCTCCTTATACGACACGATAATGTCTGATTGACCTTGTGCTGTTTTTTCGTCATACGCTCTATTACCGCTCAGATAATTGAGTTACAAGATGCCTATTAGTTCTTGGTAATTTGTCAGAGTTCTTCGACCTACATACCATCAGGTTCGAATTCTCCAGTTAATAATAATAGCATTAGTTATAGGATTTTTCTTCCATCGCTATCAGGACCCAAACTATGCATAGCTGTCTTATGAGGTCTAGAACACGGATAAGCATACTTACTCGTATTTAGATACCTTTTTTATAAATCTATACTAAGATTATAAAGCTGAAGCGTTTGTTTGTTTGTTTGCTTGAACGCGCTAATCTCAGGAACTACTGGTTTGAATTGAAAAATTAATTCTTTTAGTGTTGGATAGCCCATTTATCGTGGGAGGCTATAGGCTATAAAACATCACGCTACAACCAATAGGAGCGGAGCAGTGACCATAAACGCAGGTGAAACTGCGGGGACGGCTAGTACAAGAAAATATTCATATTCATGCGTGCAAAATATCTGCACGGAACGGGAATCGCACGCACGACCTCATGACGACCATGTCGAATGCACTACCGCTGCGCTACAGAGGAATCACACAGGAATAAACAAATATTGCAAAACTTATCGTGTAATAAATAGTAATTCATGATCCTACATAATAAAAATGACAATTGATAAGAAAACAACACTGTGCCGAAATTACTTATATAGCCGTGTGCAAGTAGTATTTCCCAGGTATTTCCAGCTGCACACGACTTTATGGCTGTTGATTATCAAACATTTTAAAACCAGCCAAGGAGTAACAATATATCTACTAAGCGGTTATACAGGGAAGTAACATGTATGTGATTGCATACGTCCGAATAAGAATTGCCGATTAAACAATTGTATTTACGCCATTTGAAGCTTTCTGCGGATGCAGCAGCATCGCCGGCACCACGAGCTGTGCTTATTATTAAATGTATCTTTATTAAATAAAACAGATTTACAAATTCAGCTTTATTTTTCTGAATTTGTAAATCAAACAAAAACATAACATTCATTATAAAAAATCATAACATTTATGTTTTGCCGTGTTGAATAAGCCCTTCTAAGTGCTAAGTCTTGCTGGACTCATAAAGCTCGACCCACACAAACGTGATAGGGAAGAAACCTTTATGACTTCATCAGAACTGAACATTGGCCCTAGATGACAGCCAATGTTCAGCTCTCTCAATCCGATCTCAATGCGCTTGATTATTTTAGATAGTATGGCACGCTGTTATCTCCATAATAATTTGGAGTCCCAAAAACATTAAATAAGATTGGCAGTGGCGAATTTTCCCATGAAGAAAGTGAGTGTTTTAATCGATAACTCACCACAACTTTTAAAGGATTGTATTAAGGCCAATGGAGATCAGTTCTGCTACTTTCAGTATTTTTCCTTAAGTTTTGTTTATTGTCATCCATGACATCCTGAATGCTACATTCAGGGGAAACTGTACCCTTTTAAACTGAAACGGGATTTGCCACTTCAGTTTCGGGTCGGGATTATTGGAATACGGGGAATTAATAGATCTCGTCTCTTTACTGTTCCTGTCATATTCATTACGGTTACAATATTCCAACCCAGTTGTGTAAGTTGTAGCCGTGTGCCATTACACAGTCTTGGTTCACCAAGATTTTGCATTAACAAAACTGGATCAGTAATTGAAATACCCATGAGAATTCAAAAGAGTTGAGAAATCCTACAGAGAACGATATCACTTACTCAAGGTCCATGACATCGTGTACGGAAAGATACTCAACAAAATCACCTTCAACATGTGACTGTAGGACTGCTGGTAGGACTTTTGTATTTTCAACAACTCCTTTCTCGGTACTGCTACCATTTATGCTAAGCTGTAAAGGACTCTGAAGTTCTTGACTCTGAAGGTTTTGGAACCACAGTAGTGTCTCTCAGTGTCAATCTCTATATTTATTATAAATTGCTTAATAGCCACCTCTAAAACAACCAAAACCAGTGGTCGATAGAAGAAAATAATTATATTACCCAATCACTTTTAGCGATAGGCTCAACAAGGTAGCCCATGCTCAACAAAACATCATATAACCGTAATCCTAATCGTAATAATAGTGTGTGAAAATGATTGTCATTCAATTACACAGATCAGAGACCAGTGTCCTTTACCAAGAGGCACGCGAGAGCTAGTTGCTTATAATTATCTTAACGAACTCTAATTTCGTGTTGTAAAGATTGTAAATGCATATTATAATGACGTCGTGATAGAAGTTGCAGATAATAAAATATGACCTGCCCAGCCAATTGCTTTTCGATTAACAAAAGATATCTCTCCATGTAGACATTGTTTGCTAAGGTGAGGACTATGTGGATTGGCAAGACAATGTTGAAACTATAACAGTCTATTCTAAAATTTCCAATGTTGTTGTTATAAATTACTTTTGTATACCTAACCTATAAGAACTTTTCGGTTACTAAAAAGAATAATAGGATACTGACACGTAACAGTTTCCAGAAAAAATATAAATCTTAGCTAATGTCATTTTAAGTGTCATTATTATCAAACCCAGTTGGATTCTACTCTACCAAACAATTACTTAGTGGCTATATTGAATTCATTTTAAAACTTAAAAATCTTCAGAACTTTATCAAACGATTAAAGTTGCAAAGATGATAGTTAGTGAATTTCCTTGAGTGTTTATAAAAATTGTGGTCTGAAATAGGTTTTGCAAGTCACGGCGTTGGTGTTTGGTGGGCAGCGTGTTGGCGGCGCTGTTCGCGGGCGCGCTGGTGGCCGTGCTGGTGCTGCAGCCGTGGACCGGCCCCGACCACCCGCGTTTCCCGCGTGCTACCGTCGCCGCCAATGGCCATGAATGTGCTTCAATTGGACGGTACGTAATTCCCATTATTGCTGACTATTTTATTAAAACAAAATAAAATATATTACCTAAGCTACATAATTATGTAATATTACGATCTACGATTGCGGTTGCGAATTATTTAACAACTCCAATATACAGTTTGTTTTCTACTATATTTGGTACCCGTCACGTTTTTTTACATAGACTTCTCTCTTCTCATTCGTCTTTACATCTCGTATCCTTTCTCATAAAACTAATTAAACCTTTTTAATTTTATTGTATTCTTACTAATATTATAAAGGCGAAAGTTAGTGAGAATGTATGGATGTCTGTATGTCTTTCACGCAAAAACGGCTGAACGGATTTGTATTAAATTTGGCACAGAGATAGAATATAGTCTGGATTAGCACATTTCTACTTTTTCTTCCGGAAAAGATTTCACTAAAATTTCCAGGCGAACGAAGTCGCAGGCAACAGCTAGTTTACAATAATTCCTACGGTTGACACCCTAAGAACACAAACCCTTAAACAAAGAAACCCCTTTTAATTTGTCAAGTAACGCACGAAACTTGAATTGCATTTGTTGTATTTTAGGGAAATCTTGGATAGAAATGGTTCAGCAGTAGACGCGGCGATAGCCACTCTTTTCTGTGAGGGGATAGCTTGTGCACAATGCATGGGACTCGGCGGCGGCTTTCTGGCCACAGTGTACGACGCGTCCACAGGCCAGATGCGAGTCATGAACGCACGAGAGAGAGCACCTGGCGCAACCCACGAGAACATGTACGCCAACGCTTCGTCCACCGTGGGCGGCCTCGCCATCGCCGTCCCCGGAGAACTTCGTGGATACGGAGCTCTTCATCGAGTTTTCGGACGACTACCCTGGCGCGAGCTCGTCGCACCTACGGCCGAACTCTGCCGCCGCGGACATTTGGTCAACGCTTACATGGGTCGGGCCCTCAAGTCCTACAGCGACAGAATCAAGGCCGAGCCGTCAATGCGGTGAGTTTCATCCTTATTGTCGTCGTATCCAACGACGACCCCTGTAAATTTGGTGACCTTTTTCACCAACAAAAAATATTATATAGACAGTACATAAGTAAAAAACAATTTCTGTTGGTTAAAAAAGTCATCAGATTTACTCGGTTTATCATCGGCACCCCTGGCACTATTTTTATTTAGCATCGTTATCCGCTTACTATCAAACGGGTCGTAAGCTTATTTGCCAACTTGTGTGAAATAATATTTTATTATTATAAGCGTGATTACTTTTTAAAGGTACCTAGTGAGATCAGGTCAAAAGTTTAAAATGATTGTTTAATGCAACAAAATGTGGACGACTTCCTACTGACACTCATTAATTGTTGCAATCATTTATAGTTTTTATTACTTTAAGTTAAACGTCTCTAATTTGTTAAAATTAAGTTACTAATTTGTATAACACGATCTAGGGAGCTTTACGTGAACGAGGCGACGGGCGAAGTCTGGAACGAGGGCGACTATATCAGAGAACCAATATTGGCCCGAACATTGGACATTATCGCCGAGGAGGGCCCCGAGGCGATACACAATGGTTCACTAACGGCGCGGCTCGTACAAGATATCCAGAACCACGGTGGAATCATTACAGAAGACGACCTCAAGAACTTCAAGTAAGTATGAGAATACTACTTGTTCCATAGACAGATATAAGGACCGAAACAATATTTTTAGGAATATTAAATGCCAACGTCAACGCGTTTTAAGTAACAAAGTACATTATTTCTCCTAAAGGCATCTAAAAAATTACTCGTCTGATAATAGTAAACTTAGTTGAACTAAATCTAATTTACTATCATATTAGGTAGGTACTGAAAGTCTTTAAGGTGTTTTTTTTTCCATATTTAACTTTATTTCGAAAGACGAAACAAACTTCAGTTACAATAAAATGTGCAAATGCAACGGCAACCGCTTCTGGTTCACACAAAATTCTTTGCAAGATTTTTTTCTTAGTGTCTACCAAGATTACTTATATCAATTAAATTTTAAAATAGAAATACTTATAATGTTATTTTAATTTAAAGCGTCGCTGTGTCCCTTAAAAAAAAATAATCACGATCTGATGATGGAACTCTTCAGACGACATAGTAAAAATAAACAAGTTTTACTTTCCCGTTCTATGATGTTTTATACGGGAATTTATCAATAGGTATTACATACCTTTGAAATGCCTGATATTTCGACCAGGTTGCACTGTCCCCATCACAGCCAGTTATTTAGCCGTTAATTCCCGTTTAAATAATTACACTACTTCACAAAAAAAAAGTTCTTATACCCATAGACAATTTAAAGTGAATTTTCTTTGTGTCTACGTTCCCATTACTAAAAAAATACTACTTATTTATATCAGGTCAAGTTTTTTAAATATATTTAAACTAAGAGTAACTTACTCTACAGATACACATTGGTTTCATGCATTGGTATTTTTTGTTGTAAAGTAGTGTTATAGATAAACATGATATATCTGAGATATAGGTTTAATGCTCTGATCAGAAAACTTTTATTTTTTTAGTGGAGTATCACTTACGTATAAACGTATAAACTTGTTATACATGTTGTGTCTCCATAGTGAAACGCTCTATTTACAATGTTTAAAAAAGTAACTCTCTGAGTGGTAGAGTCACGGTAATATTATCTATCCAGTATTGTGATTTGGCGCTGTCCTTGAAATAATTACCTACAGCCGCGCTGTACCGCTGTATAAAAAACCCATTGCCATATTAAGTAAGTACTTGTACTTATTTCAATCAAATACACAAATCGCAAGCTTTCTGCTTACAAAAGCATCACACCGTCCGCGTTCGTTCGTCACTGCGGCGCATTCGCGACTGGTTGTGTACCGAGTGTATACCGAACTTGAAACGCGTAGGTAAGACTCGGTTTCCGACCGCTTGTATGAAGATAGAATACTGTATAGATAATATTAGCGTGGCAGAGCTTTTGCATCCCCTGTACTTAACACATGATGGAACTACTTCCTAAAGCTATATCTATCGCAGAAAGTCAAGAATCCAAAGCTATCCAACTTTCTCTATTTTATAAATAGTTCATAGAAAAAGTCATATTTCAGTTTATCGTATATCGTATTCTTTCTGATAATTTATATTATTCTGATAAATTTAAAAAAAAAATTTTGATTCCTTGAAATAAAAGAAATACTATTTCATCATTTCATCGCGGAAATTATTACTGGACACGGGAGCGATTATTTCATGTGTTTCTATCTAGAGAGGAAACCATCAAAACACCAACTAAAAGAAAAGATCCAGTTCCCACTACATATTATCATGGCAAGAAACAGAGTTTTGGATTTCATTACAGGGTAACATATTATATAAATTTTTTCTTCACATTGTAGGGTGGAATGGCAAGACCCTATCGAAGTGCCAATAACAGAAGACTACACGTTGTATTCCGTCCCTCTTCCGGGCTCCGGATCGGTGCTGGCCTTCATACTGAACATTCTGCGAGACTGGGTAGGAGATGGTACGATAGCACCCACAGGATCCAACCTCTACTGGCACCGCGTCGTCGAAACCTTCAAGTACGCGTACGCAAAACGAACAGGCCTCGGCGACCCTTCACGCTCTAACATTAACTACGATATACGAGAGGTACTCGCCTTGTTTTTCTCACTAAACAATATAAATATACATATGTATAAATATAAATAAGTAGAAGATACCTTCTACCAACGTCTCCATAGGCAAAAATGTATTACTTTCCTTACGCACGGGCATCGTAGCTAACGAAATCGTAAGTAGATACTACTGCAAAATTTAAATCAACCTCTCTCACTAAGTTACTACTTCATTATCAATATACCGATAGAACTCTCAGTTTAACAAACTATGAGGTGCTATTTATGTATTAGTTTACGTTACACAAGTAAATTACAAGTAACAATGGCAGAATACAGTTTCCATCTATGTTTATGGGTGTGTATTTTACTTTAAAGTAGACCTTCGATGAATGCACCATTCTGTACGATAAATGGATAAGAGCTACACATAAAACAGACTGTTAAAAAACAGCAGGTGTATCTAATTATGCACTTCACAACGTTCTGCAATGTTCTACATGTTGCATTGAGTAAAAAAAAAATCTGAAACATAATCGAACGAACAGCTCAAACTCTGCGGATGAAAGCCATTTTCAACATGCTTTTAATAACTTCCCTTGTAACTAACTAATCATCATCCTCCGTGCTTTTTTCTAATTAAGTTGGAGTCGGCTTTCAGTCTAGCTACGATACGGCCGAACTTCGATATTTTACGTGAAGCGACTGCCATCAGGCCTCCACAACCCAAGTACTAGGCGATATCAAAGTTCTGTATTTAGACCAGGTTGTTGGACTTTTTAGGGCTCCAACTACCCGTAACGAATGCCACCGTTTTAACCTACTTCTCACACCCAAATCAAACTTTGCATGAATTTGGTATCTTGGAGCTGATCTGACTTTTTTACTTTTTGGCTACTAGTAAACCCCTCGAGTTTGGGCTCGTATGATTTGTTTTGACGAATCCAACAGATTGGGCTTTGTCGTTACCATTGTTATGGTCTTATAATAAAGCCAGGAGGTGGATAGTGGAACTCTTTTTTACTTTTACCAATATTCAGTCAATCAGTCAGTATTCAGTTACCAATTTTCTCATCATATAATACCAATCTTCTCATTATAACTCTGATTTCTTTTCAGCTGGAGCGTAATCTTTCTAATGCTTCCTGGGCAAGAACATTCCGACCTCGTGTAAACGATGATATGACATTTTTGGAATGGGAGCACTATGGAGCATCGTTCCAAGGCGCTGATGACCACGGAACTGCCCACATCGTGGTCATTGCCCCCGACGGCAGCGTTGTCTCCGCCACTAGCACCGTTAATTATATGTACCTAATTACCTATTATATATCTCTTTAATACACTATGCAGCTCTATGCTATGCAGAGCTACAGCTACTATGGGAATCAGACGGCTGATAAACATACTTAAATATTACTAAACTAGCATGCCTCGCGGTTTCACCCGCGTAAGTCACGATGCCATAGGAATATCGGGATAAAAAGTAGCCTATGTATTAATCCAGGTCTCCAGCTACCTACATACCAAGTTTCATCACAATCGGTTCAGTAGTTTTTGCGTGAAAAAGTAACAGGCTTACACGCTGTATATAAATTTGCTTAGTGTTGTGAAGTCAAGTGAGGTAAGTACGCAGAGGTGTAAAAACTACCAAACCAATTTTACTCTAAGCACCTATCTATACTTGAAAATTTGAGTTGTAAAGGTGAATGTTTATTACTCTATTGAACGGGTTGAACCTCGCTTGATTATACGAAACTGCAAATAAATAAAATAAATTGTTTATCGCGATGCCTATGACGTAATCAAAAAGAAATATTACTTTTATCTCACTTAATTTGATTGATATTAGTATCCGTACGAATATTGACATCTAGCCAATGTTTATTGTTCTTACGAGTAGGTACATGGTAATCAGGAGGACAAATTCAAGATCTATGGTGTGATGGTACTGCTCAACCTTACTTTCCATTTAAACTTCTTAAAAGCATAAGGGTAAATACTGTGACATGTGGCGTTGGCGAACCTTATTTACGGTTCTGGTCTGCACAGATTAGTAGTAACTATAAAATAATGATCAATTACTTCGGCACTGCGTTTTATGTTGAGAGTTATATTTCTACAAACCATATTTTCATACATATTTTAGGTGAACTTTGGGATCGTTGTAAATTGTAAATTAGCCCGTTTACCCCTTCGATAAAGGGATTCCCAAGTGTGGCAGAGTTTAAATTTGTTTTTAAGATTTTTGACATTATTATTATATACCCATATTGCACCACTTCTGGTCAACTGACATAGTGACAGACATGTTTAATTAAATTGATTGCTGCTAGTATTGTTTGTCGACTTCACATTCACAATAAAAATGAGGGGTTACATATTTACTATTGTTTTAACTGAGCTCCACCTGGGTAAATTTTTTTGAAATAATTGCTCAATTCCTTATTTACAGTTGGGGTTCTCAAAGACGATCACAAAACCTGGGGATTCTATTGAACAACGAGATGGATGACTTCGCTATACCCAACCGTGAGTCAGCATACGGTCTTCCTCCATCTCCAGCGAACTTTTTGTCGCCGGGACTTCAGCCGCTGAGCTCTATGGTACCGAGCATTGTGATGACGAAGTCAGGCAGGGTCGACTTGGTCCTCGGGGC
Source organism: Euplagia quadripunctaria (assembly GCA_963859945.1). Lineage (NCBI taxonomy): Eukaryota > Metazoa > Arthropoda > Insecta > Lepidoptera > Erebidae > Euplagia > Euplagia quadripunctaria. Next base: position 9,796,248 of record OY982570.1, on the reverse strand, counting down.
TGCTGGAGGAACGAAGATAACCACCCAAGTTGCCCTGGTAGGCAAAAAAATCATCATATTAAAAAACAATATATTGATTCCTAACTTTTTATAGTACCTAACTAGCATCATAGGTTACTTAATTTATTTATCGTACAAAAAATCCGTCTGTATGAGTGTTGAACTCACGTGGAGAAGGTTCCGTGCGTATCTACCATGTGTTTTTAAAGAAACTTAAATTTTAGTTGAAGAGTATGCTCCAACTACATATATGTAAGTTAGTACGCACAATATTGAGAGATGTTATTTTAAGACCATAGACTTCTTATAAATTTTCATGTATTCGACACTTAGGTAAATAAATAAGCTCTTTATTACTTCATAACTGTGTACTAAAATTGCAAAAAGTGCAATTATCTATGTTAAGTTTTCATTTAGTTATGAACAACTTCTTGGATGAAGGCCTCCTCCAACTTTTTCCATTTCTTTCGATCTTTCCCTTCTCTCATCCATTCATTTCCAGCCCCCTGAATGATATCATCGATCCACCGTTTTAAAGGTCTATCAACATTCCTCTTTACTTCTGGGCCTTTTCATTTTGTAGTTTGTATGGTCCATCTTTTATCGCTTAAACGTGACACGTATCCTGCCCATTGTCACTTCATTCTTAAGGCGTGTTTTAGCACATTTGTGACTTTCGTTTTGCTACGTATTAGGCCACTTCTAATTTTGTCGACTTCATTTTAGAATGCTTCTCCATTGCCCTCTGACATGTGTTTATTCTAGTTTTAATTTTATTAGTGTAGATAAATGGATTGCTGCCAAATGGCAGCCATATGTCAAACACAGTGTCCATTATTGTTTTTTTCATTTTTTATCATTATTCATCTATACTAATATTATAAAGAGGAAAGATTTGTTTGTTTATTTGTTTGTTTGTTACGATTTAACTCAAAAACTACTCGACCGATTTTAAACATTCTTTCACAGTTAGAAAGCTACATCTTCACCAAGTAACATAGGCTATATTTATTTACAGAAATAATTAGGGATCCCTACTAAAATTTGAATAATGTGACCCAAGGTATAAAAAATTTTGTCATAAAATGTCTCTCATCGCATGATCTGCGAAAACTATTGATGATAGAACAAAACAATGTACTACAATATTAAAGAACATCACAAAAAAGTCCGCGATAGCATATGCCTATCTCCGATGGATAACTCACAATAACTGCTCTTACTATTAAAATTTTAGATTAAATAGAATGTTTTTTTGCCAAGCTTATTTAACCCATATGGTATTAATTTATATCTAAATAAATATGTTTGTTAAAACGGAAATTTAATATGGAATATTTGTTCCCTTAACTCTATATAGTTGAAACGAATATCTTAGAAGATATCGCAATATAAAAATATTCGCGCGACAAAATAATTACGCGCGCGATAATCATTCGGTCCGGCCGTCGTACGTGGGGATTCTGGCCTCCGGGAAATTCAAATTCAAAATATTTATTGCACCATAATGTTTACAAGTACAAGGTCTTACTGTATATTTAATAGTAAGAGATACCTATAGTAATCCTCACTTTAATATAATCTAAACTAATCTATACTAATATTATAGAGGAAAGATTTGATTGTTTGTTTGTTTGCATTGAATTCTCCAAAATTGCTCCGAAACTACTGAACCGATTCGAAAAATGATTTTACTGTTGGGAAGCTACACTATCTCCGGGTGACATAGGCTATATCATATTTTCAAAAAAATTAGGGATTTTTACTAAAACTCCAATAATGTAACCCAAGGTCTAAAAAAATTCGGCTACCCGTGCGAAGCCGGGGCGAATTGCTAGTATTCTATATACTTATTGTATTTTTTTCAAAATTGTAGGCTCAGTAATTTTGGACATGTTTGCTATTTTTGAGATCCTTACAACCAGCCCTTTCTTTTGATATGTCGCACAATTTGCATTTTTTTTATTCTATAATTCTCTAATTTTTATAATTCTCTAATTTTGTCCTTAAAGTAATTTCAAATTTTATTTAAGTTGCCTATTTCTGTGTTTGGGTCACAGGAATTGATGTGTACCAAATTTCAACTTAATCGGTCCAGTAGATTCGAAGCAAATTGTCTGTGCAAGACGCATGAATGATCCTATACCTAAGGGTACCTACCGTTTTTCTCTAAAAGCCATTTATATATATACATACCTATGCTCAGTTACTCATGCCATATTCCCAATTCTTATATCTGAGATGATTTTTATTGTACTTATTTAGATTATTAATAAGAAAAAAAAAATGAGAATTCACCAAACCATATCTACTTCCTAATTTATTCGGATTTTAATTTTATCTATAAATTTGTAAATGACAGTGCATAAAAAAATATTTCTAACGTTCTAGTTTCACAGTACTATGCAGGTTCACAATGTTTTCAGTATTAATCTTCCACGTTATGTAATTTTCCAGTTGACGAGGCACACAATATTAGAGGGTCAAGATATATTGGACACAATTCAAAGGCCGCGCCTACATCATCAGCTATTACCTATGGAAGTACAACATGAGGCTGACTTTGATCCGGTATGACACAAAAAGATATTGTTTTATGACATCTTTAAAATCTTAAACGTAGGTTATTAAATATATATATTGCACAAAAACGTCCATAGGTACTGTTACGAGCTGAAGTTTGGGATTAGAAATACACAAATTTATTACGAAATATACAAAATTTATTGAAATAATTGGCAATTAACACAAATCACAGTTCCTAAAGTAGTTCTCACTAATATTCACTTCTACTATTCGCTATTCTTCGCACTTGTTAACTCGTAGTAACGCTTAACTAAAACTGAATGTCCATACCGCAATGCAACATCCTTATATAGTTCGAAAAATATCTCATAGAAAGTTCGTGAACTTTCCTGAAACATCTCGATCAACTATCTATCTGACTCGACTCTTCTGCACACGGTGTGCAGTTTGGTCTAACTTGAGAGATAGGATATTTTTTATCTCAATATATAATCACAATATTTTTATTGCACATTACTTAGCTACATCAACACGTGGCCGGGTAGCTAATACTTGTACATAAAATAATATAATATCAAGTAGTCCATCCGCATTAAAGCTGACATGTTTGAAACTTTAAACGACAAATGATTTCTTGTAAGCAATATAGCTATCCTCATGATGAAAAAGCTTGTGCCTGCTGACCCTGCTGTTACCAAAAATAAGCGTACTAAATGTGTGAAGCCTTCACTAAAATATAACAGATACACGTTCTCTAACCAAAATCGCATCAAATGGTACTCGATAGTATATTACGTACAATACGCCATCCTAATAATAAACCAAAACACACAATGGATGTCCCTGTAAATATATAGTATAATTGTTCGATCCAAAAGCTTCAATGTTGTAGTATAGTAGGTACGTACATACGAGTACACTATATCAAACCTCATAAGCCAATTTCCTTAACACGTTACTTCCACTGTGAATAATTATTATATGTAATATGTATGACAGTACTGATGACCGTTTCTTAACGTAGTTATGTCATCGTCGTCAGGGTGTAATAAACATTATAATGTTATGTGCTGTGGCATGGCAATAGGTACTTGATATAGTTTAAACGTAGTCATAGTTGCATAGAGCCTATCAGCCTAGTACAGTAAGTAAGTACTAATAAACATTGTTCGTGGGAGAGCCATGCTTCGGCATGAATGGGTCGGCTCGACCGGACCCACAGCCTCACAAAAAACCGGCAGCAATGAATGTGTTGTGTTTCGTCGAGTGAGTGAGGTTACCGGAGGCTCTAACCCATCCCTCTCCTCCTCTTCCCCTCTTCTTCCTTCCCGTACTCCCACCTTTAAAGGCTGGCAACGCACTTGTGACTTGAGCTGCAGGCGGCGGTAGTCACTTACCATCAGGTGACCCGTTTGCTCGTGTGCATCCTATCCCATAAAAAACACCGGCCAAGTGCGAGTCGGACTAGAGCACCGAGGGTTCCGTAAAATATTTTTATTATATGATGTAACTAAAAATTTACGGTTTTCGCAATTTTTCCTTTATCTGTGCTATAAGACGTTGCTTCGTACCAAATTTCAAGATTCTGAGTTCACAGGAAGTACCCTGTAGGTTTTGATACCCTTGTGAGTGTCGAAAATTTGCGGCATAAACGGCTGTATATTTTGATTGAAAAAATCAAACTTCTAAGCCAACGGGCTTAGAAGTTTGATTTTTTCACAGCTCCAATGGACAGAAGACCTGAGTATTTGATATAAATTCTAGCATGACAGCTCCACGCGTTCCTGAGATTTTTTTTCAGGAACGCGTGGAGCGATCGATCGATCTTGACAGACAGACGGACGGACGGACAACAAAGTGATCCCATAAGGGTTCAGTTTTTTCCTTTCGAGGTACGGAACCCTAAAAAAGAAACATAATAGGTCAAGTGTGATATTGTTATATTGTACAACTAACCTTGAAAATAAATACTTCTTGTATCTGTGTCATAAATGACTAACATTATGTGTGTATATCTTTATTACAATATGTAATATAACTTTAGCACTTCTTTTGTTACATAGTTGATTAACTTTAAAATGATTAAGGTAGGTCTCTTTTTAGAAATATTAACCAATAGAATCACGAATAGTATCTCTTTAAATATGCTTACGTCAACTTAAATTCATTGTCAGCTGTTCCAATATAATTTCTTTCTCCATACGATACAATTTCCATACGTTGTCTGTTCGGCGTTTTCGTGGGTTTATTGGTTATCCTTTTATACTTATATTATGAATAAGTGCCTAAATATTATACAGAAGGTTTGAAAGATGACTTATCGTTTTCAAATAAGGTTATAAAAACATCTCACGATGTAGAAGAAACCGTAATACTTAGTAGTATTGTCACAGAATACATATAAGTAGTACATGTACCGGAAGTCCCACTCCGCCATATGGTTTATCTCAAAATTATTTACTTAAGGCGTGAATAAATACTAGTATACTCTAAGCAGAAAACATTTGCTCTTCTCTTCAATTGTGTAAGTGTTTATTATATTTCGTTCATCGACCTAATGAATATTCACAAGTATTCGCACACTCAATAACTGTGTTGAAACGCTTACGCCGAATAAACCAAACAAAATATATACCGTTCCTAATCACTAGCATGGTGTTTATGTAAGCACAGAAAGATAAAGGAAATAATATGAATAGGTATTGTACATAGTATATCCTCGTGTTAAAATATGTATAAAAAACCCCGTACCTATTAAAGTGTGATTACTGCTCAACTCTTAGGGCGTGTATATAAATATGTGCACGCTTCGCGTATACGCAGCAACCGCTTTCTCAACTCATCACGTACGCGCAGGTACCGAAAAGCCACCGCGCACTACCCGCTCAGCTGCTAGGGCTTCCATAAACAACGCATACTACAGTCCACATCCCTACATCTAAAACAAAGTCCCCCGACGCGTCTGTCTGTCTGTTCGCGATAAACTTCTAAAGTACCGAACGGATTTTCATACGGTTTTCACTAATGGATGATAGTGAGTAATGAGGAAGGTTTATGTGTATAATTCATTAAGGTTTTACCGCTTATCAAATGTCAAGCGTGTCGAAGTACCGACAGTACGAATAAAAATAGTGAAGACCAATTCGGGTAGTTGCCGAAACTCGCACTTCACGGAGGTGTCGCTGAGCTCTCATCAGTCCAGTCGTGACCATGATCGGTATAATAAAACAAATGTTAAAAATGTAGTTGAAAACCGGCGCCTATTTGTATATTTTGTAGTGTGAGTGTTAGAGTGTGTATATTTAGTGTTTGGAGTGTGAGAGCTCATGAGATTTGTGGGTGCGAACTTCATAACCTAACTGTAGGTGATCAAAAGGTTCTCAGTAGCCTCATAGGTTTTAAGGTACTTGGTAATCGATGTTTTCATGTCGATTTTAGTTGAGGATAGATGTTTAGGATTTTATTTAATTTATTGTAATACCGTAAGAACATCCCACTTTTTGTAAAGATCGACTGTGGGGAAACTGAAAGAAAAACCAACGCCTACTTTGAGTATTGCTCGTTCTGCTTTTGGGACTTAGCTGCACCTCCCCATGATGTTATACACTAATCAATGAGCGATTGGCAAAGGGCATAATAGACCATCTTGATAACTCGTTGATCTGCTGCGTGTCGCAGCGTAACGTAATCTAGTCACAAGGATGTTTATGTGAGGCTTAAATTTCAAAAATTGGTTTACCTTAGTACCGAGATATTTGATCTTTTCAGTCCTTTGAAGAGTGGGGCCTTAGTTCAATTTAAGACCAGGGATACATGTAGTAGCGGAAACAGTAAAAGATGGTGGAGCCAGGAGGACCTATGTGCAAATGTAACATATTGAGTTTTTGACACGTTTAGAGTCAAGACATTCGATTGCAACCATTGACACACCGTATCAAAACCCTTCTGTGCAGTATCAAAAACTTCCCCCCAAGAATCACCACTAAAACAAAGGGCAGTGTCGTCTGCAAATACGATAATTTTTCCTTGAAGGAGTTGGAGCTTGCAAAGTTTATTCACATAGATCAAGAATAATGTTGGTCCAAGAATACTCCCTTGTGGTATACCGAGTTTTACAGGGAGCTCATCACTTAGCCTGTTGTCGATTATCACTTTTTGTCTTCTATCTGTCAAGTAGTTCCCCAACAATTTTAAGGGAACTCCTCTTACACCAATTCCTTCCAACTTTTGTATCAGGTGCGAGATAGAGACTGTTTTTGAGACGGCTTTTGCTAGACCAAGGAATACTGTTAAACATTTTTTCTTATGGTCTATACCTGTTATGACAGTATGTAAAAGCTCGTGTACCGTGTCATTAATAGACCTACCACGGCGAAAGCCAAATTGTGCAGTTGAAATGAGATTGTTTATTTCCAAGTATGTTTTTAACTGTCGATTTATTAGACGTTCCAAGACCTTAGACTGCGTCGGTAAAATTGAAATGAAACGGTAATTCCCGACACAGTCCCTATCCCCTCCCTTATGGATGGGTTTAATCACCACAGTCTTAAATGCCCTAGGAAAGACACCAGTTGACACAGCTAAATTACAAATGTGGACATTTGGAGATGCAAGATAGTGTACGTACCTTTTTATAATTTTTTCAGATATCTGGTCCATTCCCACAGCACACCTGTCCCTAAGCTTTTTAACAAGAAGGAAGACTTCCTCCTCTTCAGTGGGTGAGATGACAGATGAATTGCGAGGTCCTGATAAAGAATCATCGGAGGTCATTGCTGATAATGATGATGATGATTCCAACCGCAGCAAATAAACTATTAACTTTATTTAAGCTCTCTTGCCAAAACTAGTGTCTAAAACTTACGAATTTACAAGGATAGTACATTATATTGGGGACCACAGCTGCAAGAAATCAGTCGGAAAGTCTTCGCTTCAGCAGGGTTCTCGCGAAGGTTACGTAACTGTCTTCTGACTGCCACTAAGGTTGCACTTGCACAAGCACTTCTCCTTCCAATTCTCGACTATGCCAATGTCAGCTGATAAGCTTGAGCGGTTTCAAAATGTTTGTATAAGATTCATATTTGGGCTATGAAAATATGATCACGTTTCTGAATTCCATCAAAAGCTCAAGTGCCTGCCAATTCGTTCTCTCCGGAATACTCACATACTCAGTTTTCTTTACAATATCTTATTCAATCCTAAGGCCCCTTTTTATCTCAAAGAACGGTTCAAGTTCCTTTATGATACACACGAAAAATCTCTGAGGTCTTCAGAAGATTTGAGACTAGAAATGCCATTACATTCCACAACATTTTATGACCAATCCTTTACTGTTGGTGGAATGGGTTGCCAGTCACCATTAGACGTACGCAATCAATAATTTTTTTTAAGAAAATGGTTCATGAATATTATTTATCACTTTAGTTTAATCATTTCCGTATTAAAGTATGTTGTGTATAAATGAAAATATGTGTGTATGTTTTATGAAAGACTTAAGTATATATTATATGTTTTGTATTAGGATCTGTCATTTGCATATACAGGATATCTGTATATTTTTATATTGATTAAGTAATTATAGTTTTCATAAAAAATGTGAAATGTACCTCCAACTACAAATGTCTCTCCGAAACACATTGATCCCTCCTAAGGTTGCCTGGAAGAGATTGTATTTTGCAATAAGACCGCCCTTTGTACATTAATTGAATGACAAATGTTTGTAAGATACTTCTACTGTAAGACAACTGTACACTTTATTTGTACTGTACTGTACAATTAGAGTGTTATCTATCTATCTATCTTGCCAATTTTTGGATGTAATGAGACAAGAACTATAAGCGGTTCAAATAAAGCGAAAGACCACTCCTCTTGCTTTACTTAAACCGCTCATAGTTTTGATAACCTCCCACAGTTGTTTTTTGCTACCTCTTTCAATCTCACCTCTCTCATAGTTTCGTTTTGTAATGAAGAAGAGTTTTGTAAAGAAAAATTAACAAATGAAAGAAAATACACTACATTCGTCACTTGCGTCCTCAGTAACATTAATAATCAATTCTTATGTGTAATATTTTAATTAAACGTATAATTTATTGAATGAGTTCGGTATTTTTGGCAAAATTTTACTTTTAACTTTTTCTTAAATTAGTGACTGTGAAAAAAAAAATTAATGGACGTAATATAATTTGATTGGTACCCTTTTAGGAATAAGTTTACTATCAAATGTTTTTTTTTTCATAAATGACGATAAATTTGATTAAGAAAATGTTCTAATCTATTCCACAGTCAATAATAGCATCTCTACGAATGAAGGGTCATGCAACTACAGAGCTGGGACCCACCGCCGGCTTCGCTGCCATGGTAGCTGCCGCCCGAGACTCTTCAGGTTTCTTGGTACCCGCCACGGATCACAGACGACCCGGCAGTATAGACGGATTCTAAATTTACTTGTCTGTTGAGAATTATCATAATTTTTTGCGTACGATACATACGAGTAGATGGACTATATTCTTTAGAATTGTTTGACCCGTATAACAGCTAGTCTGGGCAATTACCGAATCCAACATCTTTGTAATTATGCTAATATAGATTTGTTGGAGATCATTTAGAAGAAAGATAGGATTACAGGGACGGATCTAGCAAGCGCGGGAAGTGGTCACACGTACCATAATTTAGAAATCATATGAACCTATTTGTACATTTAAAAAAATGTTCTTACCACTAGGTTGTCACACCACTATTAAAAATTACTAATTACCTACTCTAAAAAATTATCAACAACAACATTTCATTACGAATTGCTAAAACTAGTAAAAGGTTTAAATAGCGATATTGAAAAACAAGTTTAAATTGCAAATAACCCCGCTAAACTTCGAAAAAATAAATTATTTGTATTGTATAATCTAGGCCCATGACCATTGGATCCGCGCTCGCGGGTTTCTGAATTAAACTTTATGTTAAATTCACCGAAACTCGATAATATACTTCACACCATTGGTTACTGACCCAACCGTATCTCAACTATAAAATGTTGGAATAAGTAGCCAAATGGAAATCGATTGTGATATTATTTACTAATATTTTACAGAAGTGATTGTTCTGGTTTTAACTAAGTATTATGTTATTTGTATTTAAGTTACTGTGATGTTTAATAGTATTATTCGAGAAATAAATGGTTTTGATGGTATTACAGTTTATAATATTATTTTACATTTCCTTAGTTTAATCCGAAAATTAATGGGTCTATCAATTCCTTTTTTTTTTGTTTTTTGTGCATGTGGAAACCCCCTCGGGCCGTTATCCCACCGGGGTTTTCGGTGGGGCGGTGTGTCGGAATCGAACCGACTAAAACCACACGGTGTGCCATACTGCGCCTTAAGTAGGAGGGATCCGGGAACAGCTTTTATTAAGACATCCGGAACCCTCCTAGCGCCTGCCCGCAAAAGCGCGGGCACCACCTTCGGGTAATTCCTCTCAGTTAGGCAACGTCCAGGCACACGCGGACGCCGGCTCCTCGTGGGGGGCCACTATAGCGGGTGGAGGGGAAAACCCATCCCTTCCACCCACGGCCACAGTCAGGGCGGCATGAGGCGCTGGTAAGCACGCCCCCGCCGCCCGGTTCGCCGGCGGCGAATTAGGTCCGAGTGGAGATCGTCCTCCCGGACCCTTTACGCCGCCTCCTTCTGCGAGATGACGTCCTCACAGAAGGTCGCGACCGCGGCAAAATTCCTGTCGCTACAGTGCTCCGATGACTGCAGTGGGTGCCCGACGCTGCGTCGCCCAGGCGGAGCAAACCGCCAGCGTATGCTGAGCCGAGTCCTCACTACAGTCGCAGTGTTGACAAGCGGGATTCAGTTCCCTTCTAGCGACCGAGTGCAGGTACTTCCCGAAGCAGCCGTGCCCGGAAAGGACCTGCGACAATCGGAAGGAAAGGGCCCCGTGCTGCCGCCCTGCCCACTCGACGACGACCGGCTGGAGCACCTCCACGGCGGCAAAGCCAGCACGTGGAGCCTCCAGCCGGGACGACCAACGAGCCATGGTGGCTCGGCGAGCGGCCTCACGCCATTCACATACCTCTACGGGGCGGGGGCCGACTGCCGCTTCCCGCCCGGAACTCAGCCGTTCGCCGATATACTTCGGCGAGCACTTCCGCCTCCAAATCCCACGGGGGAGTCCCGGCCAACGTGCACGCCGCCTCCGTCGACACGGTGCGGTATCCGCGTATGGCTCTAACCGCCATAACCCTCTGAGGGCGCCAGAGGCACGCCCTATTCTGGGCGGTCAGAGCCTCCGCCCCAGGGACCGGACAACCCCGTTTAAGAGTTAAGCCGTTTGATATGGTAACCCGTACATGGGGTCACTCATATCACAGTGTTACCTTTTGTTAGAGTTACTCCTCGAAACCCAGCGAAATGGTTAACACCTTTATTATGCTAACCACGTGAAGAGGTTAACCCCTTCAAGGACTTAAGCCTTTGAAGAGGTTACCTTCCCGAAAAGCTTTTATTCGTGTTACCCTGAATTACCTAATAAACTTGAGCTGCATGTAGGCGGGGGGGATACTTGCACCCTAGCGGTGCCTCATTGCCTTACTATTTAGTTATTACGAATTTCACAAACGAGCTAATAATTAGGATGAGTAACACAGGTAAGATTATTATTTAAAGTATTGAGTTACCTTAATTTTAATATTGTGATATGTAATTTCATTTATTGAATAATTATTGTTAGTATGTTAAGTTACAACTGATTTACATAGTCTTGTACTTATTTAGTAACATATCCTTTTATTATTACTTAATTACAAATATGATTGTGTTTCAGGTGACGCTAGCGATACTGATGATGATGTACCATTCCAAGAATATAATCAGCCTCGTTTTCAGAGACTCAGTGTACGTTAATCTGCTATAAATGTGCGCCGCATAAAAAAATTGTGCATTTTGTCGTTTTAGAAAAAAACGGAAAAAACGATTCCTGCTGGAGTAACGTTGTTCCAGCAGGAAAATTCTAAACGAATTATCGCATTTTATCTTGTGATTATCTTAGGTAATTTGATCTGTGATTTGATGCCATAATTAGTCTAAGAATCAAAATTAAGAGAATAAAAGTAATAATTTCCACATCAACAAGCTCTTTCATTTGACATGGTCATAAGGTGCATTTAATATATTTATTAATCAGCCCGCAAAATTAGGTCATATAAATGCCAACAAACGTTTGAACGTGACTGTACGGACAACAGCTTAGGTATAATACGTTCAACAAAGGAGGTCATCTATATGTATTAGTGATGTAACGAATCTCGATTTTTCACATTGCGCGAATGCGAATGCGTATGCGAATATTTATTTCTAGTATTCGCGAATGCGACTGCGAATTTTGACTTTTCAACTAAAGAGCAATCAAAATGTACGAATGGCTTGACATTTCGCATAGCCTTTTATTGATCCTCCAGTGATGAACACTTCTGGTATGGATGGTTAGAGAGAAAATGACCTGAGAATATTTAGTTACGGGTTTTTAGTAACTCTAGACTACTTTACACACCTCAGTTGGTTTTTGAGTTTATATTTCATTATTATTAATTGGTAGAAAAAATGTGTAAAAGTAGCGGGCTCAATATCGCTTGTGAGTTTAGGATCGTCGATCATTCACACAGCACTTCTTTGAAACGAGTCCAAAGCACTGAGGTAGTATCCAGGTGCTCCCGCTCAGAGATGGCAGCTGTAGTCCATATGGGGACGAAGTACCTCTTCACTCTAATAAGCACACTGAGCTTTTTGGATGCCAGCTGATTCTTGCCTTCTAGGTGACATTGACACTAGAACTATCCACACCGAGGATCCCAATACTCTCTAAGATGATATGGATATGGATGTCTTGGAACTGTGTGGGGCAGCCTTTTATTTTGGTGTGGTTTAATAATAAAATTCACCTGGAAACGTTTGACGACGACTGGAAACGACGAAACAGAAGCTGAAACTCATACAAATATTATTTTGGCTTTCTAAATGTTATCTCAAGTCTTATAAAATTTCATGTGCGTCTCCTTGGATGTTCAAGGTCAACAGTCATAAAATGCGATTTTTTGCAAATTATTGCTTTCCACGGCTTAAAAGATGTTGAAATCTATTTTAAAACTGTAGACCATAAGACTCTCCACAAATTTTGTTTTAAATTTTTATTCATGCCTTTAGTAATTTTTACAATAGAGCGCGGAAAACAATATTGCAAGGCCAATACCTCGTATAAAGTTACAAAGTCATTATGATATATTTCAGCAAATCCTTTATTTAAATTTATTTTGCGTATCTCGAAAACAGCTCTTACGATTTGGATAAAATTTTATATCTTTCTTGAATAAACACAATGATCTTGAATATCTGACGACGTGGACACGAGTTTTATGAGACTTTTGAGACAACATTTACTTTCTTGACTTTCTTTTACTTAATAAACTGGATTATTTTTTATTACTTTATTCAAAATGAAGTTTTTTACAGTACAGTAAGTACAAACTAACTAATATACTATAATAATACACTCAGAGGCATATTTGACTGTCCACTCCTCTAAAACTGCATACCGATGGTTTACGATAACGTATGTTAAGGTTAATAGGTGTATTTGTTTAATTGGGTAGTTCTGCAATAAATAGAATAATTATACCCGTATTTTAATTAACTTTTGACGTTTTGTTGCACATTAGTCTGTTTAGTTGAAGTTTAAGGTCCTCGCTGTCCGTTTTGCGTAACAGTAAATTTATTTTATAACGTTGCGATTTTTTTCTTATTTTGTTTTTATTGACACCCCAAGGTGTCGTAGCTTTCTTGATATCAATAAAATGCCACTGGGCACAGCCGGAGATGCAAGGATACTGGCACTAGCAAACGGAGAATAAACACATAATGGACGGACTTCCAAATCGATTATAAATAGTTATTGATGCCAGGATACAAAATATCCATTATTGATGTGACAATTAAAATGCAGATTTTCATTAAAATCAATATTTTGGGCATTGTTGTTTTTAGTAAGGAAAGTCTAATTTCACATTTTTTGCATATTTTAAAATAAACTATTTTATATCTGATTCCTGTTCGATTATTTATGTAAAGGGTTTACTTAATTTAGCATTGGCTCACAAACAATTAAATTGTAAAGGAGTTTTGAAGGAATTAACATGTAATAAAACTTATTACATGTGTGTACACAAACACATGTATTAAGTCGGTTAATTGTGCCTCTGAGTGTATTATGTAATTAGGCTTATTAGATATTATTATTTTGATTAGGCCTTTCAAGTCCTTTTCTATAAAGATATTATTATGTGTTATAATTATTTATTTAGTTTCGTTAATATTTTAATTAAAGTAACAAGAACAAAAGAGAAACTGTTTTCAATTTAGTGAACCTAGTCAAGATCGTTCCATTATTATTTATTCTAATATAACGAAAAAATAGCATTAGAAGATGAATTACCACATATAAATAATTTCTTTTTCGTTTGTCAGAGACATTCAGAATTCAAATGCGAATATTCGTTACATCATTAATATGTATGAATCCGTCGCTTTTTTGTAGCCATCCGAATTTGGTCGGATAACCAGCCGTTGTTTAAATGTTTTGATTGTTGTTTATATTTACTTATATGCGAACATACAAGCTGGATATGTTCACTATATATTATTGACTAAACGCACTAATTTTTGGTTTTGACTTTTAGTAACAATATTCAATAACGCATGTATGTACACTGTTGAAACTCAAACAAAATTGAACTAAGATCATATAGACAATAATAATTATTATTCCATGTTTACAAGTCGCTCGGTACATGCAACAATAGCGGCGCTGGACGGTAAGATGTCACATGCGGTGGTGGTTACGCAATTTTTAAACTAAATTCGATTACAAAGAGAGTATCATAGGGTTTCTTTTTGAAGCGCTTAAAAAAACCCCTTCAAAAACCCTTTGAACAGTGTACCGTGTACAGCCGTCTCGTAGCGACGCTGAGTCCGCCCAAATTGGGTAAGAGTCGCCCAAGGACGGACGCAGCGCCGACCAGCTTCGGAGCAAGCTCGTCGAAGAGCCACCTGCCGTCAAGGATCAGGCCCAGATACCTTATGTGGGCCTGAACCGGTACGAGGACCGAGTTAACCACGATAGAGGCGCCAGGGGGTGGACTACGACGGGGCCCATGGAATAAAAGGGCCTCCGTCTAATCCAGGGCCATCTGTAGAACAGCCGCCCCTACCTCCGCCTCCGTGACGGGTGGAACACCATCCTCCTCGTCCTCCCCGTCGTCTCCAGCCAAGAGGTCCATCGACGGGGGTACATGCTCCACCCGTTGCGGGAAAAGGCCCTCAACCACTTCCTGCAGGAAGCTTGGCTGGAGAGTCTCCGTAAGGGGGGGGGGCCGACGCGCGGAGCTTTTGTTGCGCCGCGCGATATGGGCGACCCCAGGGGTCACGATTGAGACCCTCCAGCATCTCCTTTCTCTTTTCTTCTTTGGCACGGCTAATGGCCAGCTTCAGAGTTTTCCGCGCCTCTCGGTACTCCTCATGAAGCTGGTCCTCTTCCCCCTCTTTGCGGTGACGCCGCCGGCTGTGAGTGTAGGACTTCCGGGCACGAGTACGCCCACTCCTTCACGGCATCACCCCGTGCGTCCGTCCTAGGGGAACCCCACGCAATGGACTTTGCGTTGAAGTCCCCCAACACTAGGACGTGCCCAGACACTAGTCGCCGCATCGAGGTCTCCAAGTTGTGTGAGTGGTTCAGGTTCGCCTGGACAAGGAGGTTGGAGACTTGGTCCATTACTGGACTGTCTCTACAACCTCCTCCATGGGCGACGACGACGACGCAGGATTGACATCGGAGGCAGCCTGGGTCGATTGGCTAGCCCCCGAAGTTTGTCGAGAAGTGCGGGGTGGCTTGCAGCCACCCTGCCCCATCTGATGATTGGCGGGAAGATTTCCCGCCGCACACCCTGGGCAGTGGGGTGCGGCAGAACATTCCACCGCCTTGTGCCCCGGTTGACCGCAGCAGAAACATAGTCCGCTACAGTCAAAGGCTTTGACTGTAGCGGACTATGTTTCCGCTTGACTCAAAGCAACTTGCGCACTTGACGCGGGTGTGACCCGTGGAGAGGCATTTAAAACACCTCATCGGTCTCGCCGCCAGGAGTGTGACTCTGGCGTTCACGAAACCGATGAGGATTCTTCCGGCGTCACTCAAAGTCTTGGCCGATGCCATGGGACAACTAGCCCACACCGCGCCAAGCCCCCCTGGACCAGGGCGGATGGTGCCGATCCTGAGGTTGTCCGCGTTGCATCCTGTCTTCTCTCGAATTGCAACGCGGACATCTTCAACCATGACTGAATCGTCCAGGCCCGAAATGCGTAGCTCGGCGCACTTGATGGGCCTGGCGATCTTCGGTGTGAAGATCGCCAGGCCGATCGATAGATCCGTGGCTGCGAAAATCTCCCGCATCTTCTCGACAAAGATGTCCGCCGTCTTTGCGCCTTCAGGCCCAGGGAACTCGAGGACTCGAGCTCCCGTCTGGGCAAGGCGCATCCTGATACCTACTCCACCGAATTCACCGGCGAGACTATCCCAGGCCTTTTTAAATACGGCTGCGTAGGATGGTGATACGGAAATCACCACAGCCGCCGTTTCGGGTGTGGTCAGTTTCCGCGGCTTGTTCTTGGCGGTCACTGCCGGTGCCTGCGTCGGAGAAGGTGTACTTTCACCCTTCTTATTCCTTTTCCGGGACCGCTTCTTGCCTCCCTCGACTTTCTGCCACCTGTCGCTGGAGGTGGCCGGCGTGGAGGGGGCAAATGTGGACGGACCAGGCACGTGCTCAGCACCAGAGGGAACAGTAGGCACATTCGTCCCTCTTGATGCCGGAGTGGGAAGTGGCGGGGAAGAAATAAAAATTTTGATCGAACAATGAAATGAACAGTCAATGAACAGTTTACGAACAATTGAAATTATTTGAAATAGTAAAATAAAGGTTAAAAAACGACTTCTCCCCGCCAACTTGAGGGTAATTTTTTATTTTATTTTTAAAAATAAACTAATATCGAACAACTAAAAATTTTAATCGAACAATGAACAATAGTTAGCGAACAATTGAAAGAGCAAAAAAATTAAAAAAAACGACTTCTCCCCGCCAACTTAAGACAGCCGCGCAAGGCGGTCCAGTACGCACTGAACAGTGCTCTTAGTGTATAACGGAACATACCCTGTAAAGGAACGGCTCAGTGGATTTCGGAACGCACATTATGTATACAAATACTATGTCAAAATGTCAATGTCAAAATAAGTCGAATGACTGTTTCGCGGGCTATATCATTCCTATTTATTAATCAGTCTTAACATACCATTTTTAACTTTTTGTTGAGATTAAGGATTATTTTGTCGAGTTCAAAGATTGTTCCTTAGTATTTATCTGTAATTGTGTACAATAACTTAGAAAATGAGTCATCAACTATCAGAGGGTTCCCTCGAGGTATGTTTCAATAAAAATATACTAAAAACTATTTTCCCTGTAAAACATTTCTGGTTTTCGGAAAACAAATAGAAAGATAGTACTTGGCTAGACACACTCAATACTACCTAATACTTATATTAGGTATTCTATTCCGAAAAACGACATCAGTACAGAGCATTTAGACATGTTACTACATGTCTATTACAGTCTCATCATAAAGTGGTAGTGATTCATAATATTTGTATAGGTATGTATAACATGTATTTTTCATGTGATACCAATTGCCGACGCCGGAAAATTTCTTCAAAAATCCCGGACACGTGTGAAATCGAGATTCTTTCCCGGACACCTTAAAAAAAACGCCGATTCCATTTTTTTTATTAAGTTAAACAGCTTGTTTATCTAATAATTATAAGTTGCCCCTAGCACAGAGTGTCCGGGTTTTACCCGGACGCTTTTTGAAAACCCCGCCCGGATGCTCTCCGGACGCCCTCTATACTAGGACAAATCCGGGGAAACCTTATGTGGGAGAGCCATGCTTCGGCACGTATGGGCCGGCTTGACTCCGCTCGTTACCACGGCCTCACAGAAAACCGGCCGTGAAGCAATGCTTGCATTGCATTTCGCCGCGTGAGTGAGGTTACCGGAGGCCCTAACCCTTCCCTCTCCCTTATTCCCGTCCTTCCCCTCTCCCCCCTCTTCCCACTCTTCCCCCCTCCCCCTCTTCTCCTACTCCCATCTTAAAGAGCGGTAACGCACTTGTGATTCTCGAGTTGCAGGTGCCCATGGGGAGCGGTAGTCATTTACCATCAGGTGACCCGTCTGCTCGTTTGCCCCCTATACCATAAAAAAAAAAAACCCGGACGAATGGCAGCCCTAGTTTTGAGTAACTGACTATTCACCATTCATAATATCAGTCCTGTACATAACAAGTATTATAGGTACAATTGCACACACTTCAACTAATCAAATTGTTGATCAACTATCACCTTATTAATTATCAAGAGAATTAATATATTATGTTGCCACTTTCGATCTAATTAGGCTTTGTTAATCATGCCTACCCTTCAAAAATCTTTTCTAAAAGTATTAAAAACTTTATTATTTTAAACTATAAATCAAAATCTGCTACTTTAAATAAAGTACAGAATTTATTTAAATATATATTATATATTGAATATTGTTTCCTTTCTAAATAATCCACACTTGTAACTCTCGAGTTACAGGTGCCCATGGGTGGCAGTAGTCCACCATCAGGTGACCCATCTGCTCGTTTGCCCCTATACTATAAAAAAAAAAAAAACTGCACAAATGCAATAAAATTGTATATTTTTAAAACAAATATTTGTTGTGTCTACTAAAGTAATAATAATTTATTGATTGCCAGAGTGCTCCTTGTATATACTTTCAACTTTTATTACCCTTCTATATTGTTTCTTACAGGTTATAATGAATGGGGGGCTTTATGATAAGCCTATAATGCAAGTATTGGGTAGTAAAAAGATTCAAGGCAGTGGTGCTAATGAGAGATTCCGACTTTTAGTATCTGATGGGAAGCACTCGCACAGCTTTGCTATGCTTGCAACACAACTAAATGATAAATTAATCTCAGGAGAGTTATCCGATTACTCGGTTGTTCAGATTGACCGATTTGTCACATCTCTTCTGAAGAACACTGGCAAAGGAGAGAAGTATGTATCTTATTTATAATATTAAACCAATATGCCACTTGTAATTACTACTAACTACTTTTCTTGTTCTGAACATAGATTATTATTATTGTTATAAGTACTTTTCTTATAAATTGTTGATTTCAATATTAAACCTAATGCTACATTCTGGAGGTGGAGAGGTGAGGCCATATTCTAAGATATTGTGAGTGGTAGACTTCACAAACATCTGAGAACTGAGGTTTATGTGGCACCATGGCGAACTCTGAAGTATTGAAATTTTCTCAAGACGTTTTCCTTCAATGTTAAAGCAGGCATAGTTTTGTAATTAACTACTGAGGTACAAGCTGAGACATCTAATTAAGCCACTTGCATATGTGCAAAATAGTTGGTTTGTTTCGTTCGTTTGTCTTCGTCTCGTCGAACCAATTGGCATCCTCAGACGATGTTTCACAGCGGCGCACAATGCAGAGAAGCTCATTGCAGTCTTGCCATACACGTAACGACTGTACATTTGCACACTCTTGTGGAATGTGAAATAGATGCCACATGTTGCACATATTTTGTTCTTAAGGTCAGATTGTATGCATCTGCTTAAACCCTTCTAGAGGAGGCAACAGATCAACGGACAACCTCACAAGAACTAGGTAGCACTAGCTGACTAGGTACCATGAGCTTGCTTGGGGCTTGATTGGGATAGTATCCAGAAAGACAGATTTCAATGCACTCCTCGAGCGGGAGCAGCAGGATTCGTCCGCGTATTTAATCACTTGCAAAAAATATTGATTCACGGACCAGACCACGCCAGATTAGGGTCTGCTGGATCCTGCAAGCTATCTTCGGGCTTTCTATATTCCGTAGTTCTCAATTTTCATTCCCTTCACTGCAAGCTTCGCAAGTGTTTCCCCAGCGTGCTGAAAATAGCGTTTTTCCAAATCATCATCAGTAGTAATTCCCTTGTTGTCGAGATAAGAACCAAAGTATTCATGCGGCAGGATGAAGCCTGACAGTCGTTTGCTGAGGGGGGCCATGCGTCGCTCAACTCGGTTGTATGCACTCCGCCCACGAGCATTAGTCGCTATCAACAGGGCATCCAGGTTTTTTTTCATCCAGCCAGGTTTCACCATCATTTTGAAGTATTTTATGGCAAAGTTCTTGACTTGCCGATAATGCGGGTTTTCGTCCAGCCCACATCTACAAAGATGATGATCACTGACTTCACGGTGTTCGATTCTGTCATCATTAAGGGTTTGAATTCAGACACTGATAAAAGTGATTCAAAATAACAAGCATGGCTGGTCGCTGTGGAGGATGCGTAGGCTCACTGTAACCAACAGCTTCTTCCTTACCGAAACCGTCAGGATCCACGCTGACGCCGGCGTATACAGAAAAAATAAGTTTTTGCCGCTCTGCCACGACCCAGTAATGGTCAGGTAAAAGTACTCTGTATTCCATATGCATTAAAAGAAGGCTCTGACTTTTCACTGCCGGTAAACCTATTGGTACATGGCTTACATGGGTCTTATCGTCTTGATAGAGAACAAATACTTGCTGTGGTCCCAGAAACGACGCGAGAGATTCCAAGGATCTAATTGTCAGAATTCCCCGTCCTCGTACTTTTTGATAATGATTGTGGTTTTGCTAAGTTTACGAGTTTCCCTTTTAGCCGATGATGCAAATCTCCCTCTTTTGAGGACATTACAGTATGAACTCACTTTAACGAACACTGATTACAGCAATGTGCTTCTGCGTAAACACTAACGAATACTGATAACGAAAACAAATAAAAATGACGTCCAATACAATCGAGGGATTCCCCGTAAAACATAAACGAAAAGGGTTGCCAACTTAAATTCCATAGTTTTCTATTTAAATAAAAAAAAACAATGTTACGTAACGCGTTGTTCGAACCCCTCTCTCCCCAAATTGCGTTACGTAATACTTGAACGCCCCCCTTTTTCACTTTTGCAATTTGATTTGTAAATGAATTTGATTAAGTAAATTTAAAATATTTTTAACACTTACACCATGGCCTGCCCCTAATTCTGATGTGGGTTGCGATGGATCCGCTTTTACGATCTCTATTAATTCTTCATTGTCAACTTGGGTCTCCGGCCGTCCACGAGGTTTGTTCTGTAGGTTAACATTTCCCAGAACGAAAACATTGGAACCAAAAACGTACCGCGTTTTCTTTTACAATAATTTCCCCATACACATCATGAATCCTTCGAGCTGTTTCGGCAGCGCTAGTGCCACGACGGATTTCGTATTCGTAAATAACGCGATATTTTAAGTTTTTAATATTGTGAACAAAACGATATCAAAGAAAAATCAAATGGCGCGAAAACAAACAAATCACTAAATTCGAAACATAAATAAATACGCAAGCCTAAATTTGAAATTAATTTTAATTTGGAATTCCTAACCAAACACCAGATATTCAAATATCTGGTGTTGAAGTAGCCAAATAATAATGAACTTGCAATTACCTTGGAACTTGACTATGAAGAAACGGAAGAACTTCTCACTATTTTATCATAGTTTCCGTATTTGATCAAAACTCACACACGTCACAAATAAGCTTTTATGTTCCTTTTTATTATTGTATTCTCTATTTTGGTTGCCCACTTGTGCATTAGCTGCGTTTTTTTGTATAAATTACATGTTATTATAACATCCACAGGCGTGTGATGATCATCTTGGACCTTACAATAGTGACGCCTGGTAGTGAAGTGGGTAAAAAGTTGGGCAATCCTCAGACTTGGACAGAAGAGTCTGCTGCTGCGACTGCTACTTCAGCTCCTACTGCAGCTCGCCCTGTCGCCACCACACCCAAACCTCAAATGACAGCGGCTGCTCCTGCCAACCTCGACGTCAGCCTGCTCTCGTCACAAATGACTCACCCTATCGCTAGCCTTAGTCCATACCAGAATAAGTAAGTGATTATATTATATTAGTGAAGTTAAAGGGAGAGTTTTTGGTTCCATGGATATGTGGCCACACCCGTGCACTTCAGATGATGTGTGCCGCCGTCTCTTTTGCCCTCATGAACGCTCTGCAAAGGGGACTCTCGCTTATATTAAACAGGTATTAGTTAAGAGGGCCATGGCCCGTGATCACATGAGTTATTTTCCCTAGCTTGCAGTAGTGGTCAAAACGAGGGAGAGCCTGCCTTACTTTTCTGCATTCACTCATTTCCGCCGTATGAACGATGTGGGCCATCCAGGAGGTAGGCGAACAATTGGATAAGGACCTATTTTAGGCAACACTAATAGAGCGCATCGCGTCGTGTTGATAACGCGCGTTTAAAATACAAAGCGCGCTCAATTTCGATCGGAATAAACATTCAACTCAATTCAAAAAGAAAACCGGCCGTGAAACAATTCTTGCATTGCTTTTCGCCGCGTGAGTGAGGATACCGGAGGCCCTAACCCTGCCCTCCCCCCTATTCCTGTTCTTCCCCTCTCCCCCCTCTCCTCCCCTCTACTCCCCTCTCATCCCCCGCTCCCGTCTTCCCACTCTTCCCCTATTCCCACCTTAAAGGGCGGCAACGCACTTGTGGCTCTTGAGTTACAAGTGCCCATGGGC
Source organism: Euplagia quadripunctaria (assembly GCA_963859945.1). Lineage (NCBI taxonomy): Eukaryota > Metazoa > Arthropoda > Insecta > Lepidoptera > Erebidae > Euplagia > Euplagia quadripunctaria. The sequence continues at coordinate 9,773,970 of OY982570.1, read as the reverse complement.
GGCGGTAGTCCATATCACCATCAGGTGACCCGTCTGCTCGGTTGCACCCTGTACCATAAAAAAAAAAATTCAACTTCATTCCTTTCTTCTACAAATAAATATAAACGTAATATTTTTGATTCAATGTAATTAAAATACGTGAAATTGTTTCAGATGGGTTATAAAAGCCCGAGTAATGAACAAATCGTCAATACGTACTTGGAACAATGCGAGGGGCGAAGGAAAATTATTCAGTATGGATTTGTGTGATGAGAGCGGCGAAATAAGAGCTACTGCATTTAAAAACGAATGTGATAAATTTTTCGATATGATACAGGTTTGTTTAGGAAAACTAATAATAAGATAAAAAATAGCGAGATTAAAAAAAAAACTTAAACTGGCTCTGTGTGATGGATCCATGCCTGGATAAAACTGCTTAAAAACTGGACAAGTACAATATAGTAGCAGGCAGAAGGTTTCTATAGACTGGTGTGTAAGTTTGATGCTTGATTGTTATGTTTGAAGTCACTCCCCAAAATCAGTTCTGTATCTAGAGCTAGATTAAGTAGGCATTTACAAGATCCGTATGTTTCATATTCAGCGTCGCGTAACTTATCATTACGCCAGCTAGTAGTCGCAACGTAACGTCGCTTCCCCCGCGCTTCTCATGTCTCCGTAAAATATATCCGAAAGTATGCTCCACCAGGCATGCCAATTATGAGAGATTAGTTATGTTTTTTTGAATAACGACTTGCGTAAATTCTAAGATTTTTTTTTAAGACTACTAACAACACGGGCTACACACTCTAGGTACCGCCGCTTAATATCGCAAAATGTTAATTAACATACACACACAAGACAATTATGATTATTATTTGAGTGGAGATATTTACCCATACATAAAGCGATTCGACCAAACATTATTTTTTACTAACGTGAACTTACTCCTAACAAATTTACACACAACACCAAAATGTCTCAAAATGTTCTGACGCAATAGATACATTACAAAAAACATTGGCTTATCCGTGTCTGTAGACGTGCATACACAACCGTACTGTCGTGAAAAGGCAAAACACTGTATTATAAAAATGTTGGTTTTGAGAAAATAGACCTTATGTAGAGCAAAATTTAGATTACAGTATTTTTCCTTGACACGACAGCGTAGCAGTTTGTACACTGCGGAGGCAACTCATTCTGCAGTTGAATCAGTCAAGTGTGATTCCTCTTTAGAACAGCGTCCGTAATAATAAAAACAAGGGTAGTGTTAACAGTGCTAGCCAAGATAGCTCTCAGATCGCACACTGTGCCAAAGTTACATAATCCCTACATATTATAAAACAAAGTCCCCCGCCGCGTCTGTCTGTCTGTTCGCGATAAACTGAAAAACTACTGAACGGATTTTCATGCGGTTTTCACTAAGAGACAGAGTGATTCATGAGGAAGGTTTTGGTGTATAATTTGTACCCGTGCGAAGCCGGGGCGGGTTGCTAGTATATTTATAAATTACTAGCCGTCCCCGCAGTTTCACCTGCGTTTATGGTCACTGCTCCGCTTCTATTGGTTGTAGCGTGATGCTATATAGCCTATAGCCTATCTATCTAACATCTATCCAACACTAAAAGAGTTTTTCAATACCAACCAGTAGTTTCTGAGATTAGCGTGTTCGACCAAACAAACAAACTCTTCAGCTTTATAATATTAGTATAGATAATCAGTGTTATGTAAGCTGTTAAGTGTCATAAAAAAATCCCTTCAGTAGTTTTTGTGTGGAATAGTAACAACATCCATCCATCCTCACAAACTTTAACATTTATAATAGTAGTAGGAATCTTACTTGATGTTAACAACTTAGCTTCTATTAAAAAAAAATTGTTGTAATGTTGAAGTAAAAAATTTAAAATAATTATTACGCGTACGTTATGAATGATTTACAGATAGTACAATCTACCTCTTACAGATCGACAAAGTGTATTACATAAGTCGTTGTCAACTGAAGACAGCTAACAAGCAGTTCACGAGTCTAAAGAATGATTATGAGATGACATTCACCGCTAATACAGTTGTTGCCGAATGTATGGACGACGCCGGTTCTGTACCTTCTGTCCAATACGACTTCACTGCAATCAACGATATCGCTTCAAAAACTCCCGATTCTTTACTTGGTAAGTAATTCATGCCAAACATGTTTATGTCAGGTTTAACAACTCTACACTAGATAGTTAGCCTTCTGACAAGTTGCAACACTAAAGGTCACAATCATTTATTTATGGGCAGTCTTGTAACCTTATTACAAGACTGCCCATAAGACTTCAAGGTAACAAGGTATACCCACTTTCTATTACAAGTAACGTGTTTGCACACATAATAAAAAATAATATTTATACAATATATTACCTGTTTTAGATGTTATCGGTGTATGTAAGTCGGCAGCCGATGTTCAAGAACTGACTGCCAAAAGTACTGGAAAGTTATTGAAAAAAAGAGAAGTCACTCTCGTTGATAACTCTGGTGGCGCGGTTGGTACTTTCTACTTTTCTATACAAGTACTTATGTATTAAGTTAGTTATTTAAATATTCTGAATTCAACATAATAAATTATATCATGTAAGTGGATTGGCATATCCAAAATTATAAGTTACTAGATGACCAGTAAACTTCGTATCACCTACAATTTATTTAATTCCGAGCATTTTCATATTTATTCACCTTTTAAACCTTCTCTGGACTTCCACAAATAATTCAAGACCAAAATTAGCCAAATCGGTCCAGCCGTTCTCGAGTTTTAGCGAGACTAACGAACAGCAATTAATTTATATACATATAGATAAGCTGACATGTGTTGTACTTACAAGGTATAACATGTTGTTGAGTCCTGATCATATCTATTTGTTGTATTGTTTTTTTAACATTAAATAATATCAGATGACGATGAATAAAGTAAAAATAACATTTCAAAATCTAAAAGGAACAAGAGTGACAAAAAACAAATAATTATGCGAATGTAAAAGTATGCATACAGATAAGGCTCCTTAGGCTCTAGACTAGAACCTCTACAGACTCAATAGAAGCCCCATTCTGGAGAAGTTGGGTTGTCTAGTGAAAGTTATAAAAAGCGTATTGTGAAATGCACATTGGATATGTTATGATATTAAAAATATATATTATTTTTATTCCAGGTTGTACTTACTTTATGGGGAGAAGAAGCTGAGAAGTTTGATGGTAGCACCCATCCTGTAATAGCTGTCAAGGTAATGTAATCGATTTCCTAATTAGGGTTATAAAATGTGGTAGAAAAATATGCTATGTATTGGTACATAAGAAGCCAAGCTTCCTTTTAAATAAACACCCACTTTGCACCTACAAATGGAAAAATTAACCTTAATTAAAAACTTGATATCTATATATTAATACGTGAAGCGAAAACTTTGGATCCCTTTTTACGAAAATTGGGCGGACGGAGGAGTATGAAATTTCGCACACTTATAGTTTATACAGAGAAGAAGAAGAATGCTAAAATTTTTGAACAATATTTGCTACAAAGTTAAAAAAAATGCAAAAACGGGTACATACAGCTATGAGTGTCCAGTATATATTTTGACCTGTCATAGTACATAAGTCTATACAATGACAGGTCAAGTAATATTGGCCATTTAAATAAACCATGGTCGAAATTCGACCACCACGCGATCTCTAGTTGTAACAAAACGATCCAATGAGCTGCATTGTTCCTACCTTTACTGAATGTTGTGGTCAGGGTGCTCGCCTGGCCGAGTTCAACGGCAGCAAGTCGCTGTCGTGCCTGGCCGCCACCATGCTGCGCCTCAGCCCCGACGTGGCGCGTGCGCACGAGCTGCGCGGCTGGTACGACAACGGCGGCGCCGACATGGACATCGTCAACATCTCCGCCAGGTCACCGTCTACTCCTTTCGAGGCGTCGGACATCTGTCCTGGATGCCAATTCCTTATCCAAACATTTAAGCGAATGAAAACGTTTAGGACAACACTAGAAAAGTGTGAAAGCCGTTACTGATATAAAGTTAAAAAAGGATAGTTATTATTAGAGCAGACGTCCAATTGTTATGAGTTTCCATTTACTTATCACATTTACCTGAAGGTAAAAATAATTATCAAACCGGAGAATACATTTACAAATTCATTTGATTTATAGAACCAGTAGCATATTTTTAATGTGCAAGATACAAATTTCGTCGTCTATGTATCGACAAACGACATATTTATTGTTTAATAATACCAATAAGAAAATCTTTGCCCAATTTCTAATCTCTTTTTAAGAATATTCGTATTTATTACAAACTTAGGTTATGGCAAATCTATACAAAATATATTTGACCAATGTAAACTTCCGGCAATAAACATCCCTCGATAACCGCAAAGAACTCCCAAACAGAACCAAAAATATATTTAGTAGTTAATTATATTGTATGGCCATTACAGAGCGGGCGGTTATTCCGGCGGTAGCAGCGAGTGGATCACGTTCTCGGAGGCGGAGGCGCGACAGCTGGGCTCGGGCGACAAGGGAGATTATTTCAGTCTTCTTGGAGTACTCACATTCACATTTTCCGATAATGCAGTATACAAAGCCTGTCCACAAGAACAGTGCAATAAAAAACTGGTGGACTTGGAAAACGGGCTTTTCAGATGCGAAAAGTGCAACAGAGAATATCCCAACTACAAATACAGAATACTCTTATCAGTAAGTTCAAAATATTAATTTCCTATCAATGTTAATAACATATTAAGTCTTTGGATTAAGGATAATCGACTATTGTTAGTTGTCATTAGTGTCCAGATGCCGTAAAAACATTTTACAAACATAAGAAGAAACTGTAGATTACATTCTTTACTACTTTCCACTGTTAGTTTAGATAAAAAAAGTGATTGAATGAAAGGTTAACATACTGAATCAACCTTTTAGTAATCCCTTATAATTTTTTGTAGTTATACTTGAGGTTTCGTGAATTAGTGAGTAACAATTTTGATTTGATTAGGCTAATGTGTCCGACCCAACTGGAGATCAACGCATCACAGCATTCAACGAATCCGCAGAGGCGATGCTAGGCAAGCCTGCTATCGAAATTGGCACCATGTTTGAAAATGATAAGACCATGTACACACAAATGTTCGAAGAAATCAAGTTCAAAACTTTTGTATTCAAATTCAGGACCAAAATGGAGACATACAATGTAAGTAGTTTTCTAACTTTATAGTAGCCGGTAGTAAAATTTCATAAGGACCTAATATTTATTCACGGACCAGGGAACGAAAGGGCAGCCCCGTAACTCAACCAGGTCAGAACGCCACACGCACGGAGAAGACGGAGCTGGATTCTGTTCCTAAATGGCAACCTTCATTATTTCTGCCCGCCCCTACTTTACTGCTTGTGGGATGTAAGAAGATTCGTTTGAAGAACAAATTAAATGTTTAATGGTTTTTGAGATATGAGACTATATCTTAAAAACACGCTTTATACACTACTACTACGCGAAATAACAAGATTTGGAAATATTTTTGTATCAAATTTAATTGAATACTGAATCGGCTTGTTTGATGATACTTAGAGTTGACATGCGTGTCCCACTTACGATTCTCTATCAATATATAATTTTGCAATCTGCGCACCGGCTCGCGGCTAACTTCAGCCCGGCCAATAAGTTTACGGATTGCTGTACTTCTGTGATGTCGGTCCAGTGTAAAAATGTTGATGGCTGTGCCAGTCTGGATTTTATTATTTACCAATGCGACAATTACACTAGCGAATTCCAAGTATGTAAGTAATATAAATAAAAGAATTTGTGATTTTGCTTCAGGATGAGGCTCGCCTGAAGACCACCGTAATGAACGTCCAACCTGTCGATTACAAGGACGCCAACACAAGACTAATTTCGAGCATTAAATCCATTACCGGTGTAGAAGTTTAATCTTAATACTTTTTGTTAATAATTATTAATTAAGTTACAATAGAGCTGAAATGTGATTGACAAAATTGATCATGTTAAAATAATAATATTATGCCTAAAATTGTATGTACCTACCGAATAATTTGTAAAATTATGCTAGTATAAACATTATCCCAAAGTTTGTTTCCAACAAAATATATTTTTATTGATAATTTTTTTGTATTTGGTATGGAGATGCTTTTTAACAGTCCATAGAATATCGAAACTAGTTAAACAACGCTTCCTCGCTTATGAGTAGAGTAAATATCATTTCCAGTTTTTGTCCCTGTTCTTCTAAGTTACTTTGCCTATTCCAATCACTGATTATGGTCTGAGTACATAGTTTTCGTAAAAACACTTACTCAAAAAATCTAAGTAAGTGGAACACCGTGGAATCTAAGTTAGATTCCACGGTGTATAGATTAGGTTAGTAGTAGTTATGTAGAAATAATACGAAAATATTTAACTAGTTACTTTATTCAATCTCATTTGATATGACTCATAATTTGGCTAAGAAAATAAAAACATTATAAGGGATGTACTTGAACATTGCAGTACAACCATAAATTACATACAGCTTTAAGACGAGGACCAGCCGGTTAGTAGTTATGCTAAGCGTATGCTGACAAGTAGACGACTGTTCGGTCCCACACAGTGCAGAGCTAGTTTTGCAATGTATAGAGTAGGGATTTTTAATCAGCTTTGAATATAATTATACCTTAATGTATAGAGACCCGCCGTCCGCTTCCCAGTATACGGTTAACCTTTTTGGTTTCCTGACTAAAACAAACCCTTCTGTTTGTGTACAAGAGGAACCTCATATAGACAAAACTTACAACTAAATGAATTATGTATTCCATGAGATTCAAATTTAAATAAAAATAAACTAATGGCTTATTCCATCTTGATCTCACTCTTCCAGCATACATTTATATATATAAATGTTGACTTTATATTACTTTCCTTAATGGCAGAACGATTAATTGCTCTAATGTATTTGCATTGTAAAAATATGAGCATACATTGCACAAACTGCAAATGTTTTTCTCAGTTTCAAGAGTACTGAGTGTTTCATTAGTTATAGCCTGCAGATCGCGACTGATACCTACGTAATGAAGAAGGTACAAACTAACTTCCATTCCCAAAAAAGCATTTAATTATACAGCATCGTAACAGAAAAACGATTTTAGACTGAAAATTATATGCATTCTGATTTAGACTAAGTTAACACAATGGTGATGGTGCAAGTGAAAAGGAGATCTTTGTATCGTTCTATTCAGATTGAATAGCATTAATCAGTCTCAGCGTTTGTCGGTGCGGAGGGACCTTACAGGTGTGTTTACGAATATAAGTTCTTAAAAGTTGAATAACAATAGTATCGGACCCAGTAAAGGAGCGAGATCAAAATACAATAAGCATGATTACTCTGCATATGTTCATAGACCAGGGTATCTAAAGTGGGTTAACTCAAGTAGCTAAGTCATTTCATATTACTTACAAGAGGAGGGGGGTTATCACTTCTATGTAAAATGTACACTTATTATTTAGGAAGTTTCAATAATTTAACGTTACATATTCCTATGACAGTAAAATTAATATAACTTACAAAGAAATTTTAGTTTAATACATAAATGGCAGTATGATTTTACTCATATTAAAAGGACATATATTGGCATAGATATGCCTTTCCTTCAAAAACTTAATGTCTATTTGGCCTTGTACTAAAATGAACAAGACGAAAAATATTTCTTAAATAAAGCTTAATTTATGAACTATAATTATAATGCCATAATTAAATGATCACAATAATAGATAAAATGATTATTCTTTTCAGAGATTCATAAAGCACACGTATTTTCTAAATATATTATTTAATTGATTGTTATTCTGTGTAACTTAAAGCGGTACGTGTGGAATGACTAAGATCAATGAAATGGGAATTCAATATTTTTGGACATGTGTATTGCACAAATACAAGCCGATAAAAATGGTGCATTGACGATAGACTAACCTTGTTCAGACATGGAACTTCAAAAATTAACAATCAATGTTCATCATACAAAAATTGCCTTAATGTCAAACTTGTCTGAATTAATGTAAGCTTGTGCCCCATCACACCAGTAAATACAAATAGCTGCCTATTACAACATTCAATTATTATTATTTAATTCTTGGGTACAAAGACCACACATTTCATTGTTACATTGTGTAACAATAAAAAAAAATCCACAAGGAATTATTACAGTTAAATAAACATATTGATAATAATATTCTACATACTGAAATGTATTACATAAATAATGAAATTAAAGCCACGACCAAGATCAATAGAAATAAAGTTACAAAATGCAAAATTATAATTTCATCGTGTCACCCAACACAGATTGCATGCCGTTATAACAATGTTCACAAATATTACACTTACACATATTACTGGTATTAATAATTACTACATTATTGATAAATTAATTGTTACTTTGACTTTATATAAAATATTAAGAAAATATCATTTTTAAATAATTTTCAATTCCGCATATTGTATGACATTTACGAAATTAGAAAAATGTCTACGAGATTCTATAAATCACTAATAAAATGAAAATGAATATCAAACTTGATATTAATCTGTGTACATAGACAGAATTAAGTTCTATGTTATATAATAATTAATAAAATAGTATTTCAATTATATGAAGTACTTCATACTAAAGGGTAACTTTAATCGAAACATATTTAATTCCTTTAAATATCTCAGTAGTCATAGCCCGATAATCTCACGAGTTCGAGTCGCGAAACGCCGATAAATGACACGTGGCCCACAAACCACATTACGGCACGTGCCATCAGGTTTACGCTCGAGCACTTACGCGTCCCAATGTACACTTACACTATTCGTGCACTATCACTAAAGATACGAGTTCGCAATACAAAAGACGCAGATTAGTACGCGATACGATACATTTGAGCGAGCGTCGAACGGTAGCAGTCCGAGTGGGTCGCCTGCCCGAGGTGCCGCGCCACGCCACACGCACACACGCCACACGCACACACGCGCCCACCCACGCATACACGCGCCACCATGATGCAACACAAGCAGTACGAATATAATTCTAACCGATATTTACACTCACGAAATAGGGACGAATCAATAAATTAAAGCGAATAAATAAAATGAACGCTCTTTGGACCGGATTACATTCGAGGTACGCCAGTACTCTCAGATATCTGAACGCCAGCGCGGGAGCGAAATGGGCCGTAGTGTAGAGAACCGGCCGTGGAGGCACGCGCTTAACCTTACATTATTAATCACAAATATTTCTCTGACAGAGGCGATGGCACGCCTACCTTATTAGAAGGCGTTACGATGAATTTAAAAGTAATATTTCCAGGTCTCGACTACACTCGCAACATTCGCAAACCGATAAAATATATTAATAAATGA
>OY982570.1:9690710-9764389 GCA_963859945.1 Euplagia quadripunctaria | reverse complement strand
TTATTATTTAACTTTTAGCCGAACAATGTCTCTATGATACAGGTTGCTCTTAGAGACAGGGTTTATACTATTAGTGAAAGTTCTTACACTAAATTCTATTTACACTGGTATGTATTTTCTACTATAGGAAGCATTTGTTTTACTTAATTTCATTCAATTAAATTACTTAAGTACCAGTGTATCTTACTTAGTGCCATTAAAAAAAATATTTTAATTATTATTTTATTATTAAAAAAATAATTGTTGCGACCGTGTTGATCATATTGTATCACTAAAGTTTTGTGTTCAGCCATAGAAGTACTAGTTTTAAACAGGGCTCAATTCCCTATTATCCCTTTTAATCATCATTTAATTTAAATTTCTTTTACCAATAATCTCTGCTTATGAATGGATATTATTTGGTAGTTTCAAAACTTGAATCATAGGTACACTAATAATTGGACACTAACAAATAATTCTACTAGATGTCACCTTTTTTGTGAGATCCTACCTGAGAAAGTTGGCAACCTAGATTAGAAAATGAATTACAATAATTAAATATTTCACAAAAATATAATATCTCTCTACTCACTTTCCGCTCCTTGTAATAGAGTTCCTCACTCTCTTTGTCGCATAACAACAGTACTACTGCTCCAAACAGGAAAATGGCTGCGCCCCAGCCGACTCCATAGGCCCAGCCAAATTCCCAAACTGATCTATTACCTAAAAATATACCAAACAAGAATTTCATAGTTCAGTACCGACTTTCCCGCCTTATAAAGCTATAAAACTTATATCGACTTATTTTTATAGACTTCCAAATTTAACTGTTTATTGCATTTAAGCCTACTTTCACTTTACTAAAGTTTCACGACATGTACTCAGCTTAAATTACTAAACTAACAGACAAATAACGAAAAAACAATAAATCTAAACTTGAATAATATATTTTAGTATATTGTAACAGTAATAAAAAAATAACATTAACGGAATAGCAACTTATTTTGTGATATATTTTATTGTGACATTTATTTATATTGGTGCGAAAACATGTCCTTCAAACACCCATCCGATGTAAACAAAACCAGCTTTCAGTCTAACTACGACACGGCCGAACTTTGATATTTTACCTGAAGCGACTGCCATCAGACTTCCACAACCCAAGTACTAGACGATATCAAAGTTCTGTAGTTAGACCAGGTTGATCAGTATTTTTAAATATATACTAATGTATTTGAAAATGTAATTGATATGTTTAATAGATAAAGAGAATAATAATATTTATTGTCTCAACATTTTTTAAAGTTTACACAAAATACCTTATGCACTAGTAGTTTTATTTGTGGTGGTGTGGTCTTACATTGACTTTGGTAAGTCGTCACAGTCGGTTGGTTTGGTATGTATTGGACCATCATTATTTAACACTTAACAAGACCTTTCCTTACTGCTTGTAATTATGAATTTTAATAGTGTTTTGCTCAAAATAAATCACTACAATCATAAAATAATAGTTAGATGCCGAATTTACCATTTCTAGCTCAAATCACAAAATATACAAATTGAACACAGCATTTTTTTAAACACGCAGCTGAAAGGCGAGAAGTATGCTGCAGCTGTTGGTTTTAAAAATGAAGGTTTTTGCCTTTTATTTTATATACGATTCTTACATTAAAAAAAAGAAAACTTTTTTTTCCAGGGTTGGTCCAATGTTACCGCGTTGTGGACCAACGTGTTACCCAAAATGACTGTATATTTTAGCAATATAAATTTGAAAATAATTTATTAGTGTTTCACTGCCACCTAGGTATATTTAAAATATCATAAATTTAAAAAAATATAGTTTTCTAAAAGATTCGTTCAAGATCCACCAAAAAGTAACAGATACGGATATACTCAATACTCGTTATACTAGTTAAATATTATATTTTGTAATATATACTCTGATACATATATTATAATAATTATAAGTATCAAAACTTACCCAAGTTCAGTTCTGCAGCAAAGCAGACCGGATAAATGACTAGTGCTATAAGAATGCACATTACTGAAAAATAAAACAATATAATAATATTAAATAACAATTGTCTACGTGGGATTAATAATAGTTAGCCAAAAAGTAAGAGTGGTAGTAATAAGGAAGAACATATTGTTGCGGTCTCCCAAGTTGATTGTCATGGCGCCATCTGTTATTTCGTATAGTGGAACTAATCTAATGTTACCGGAAATAGTTTTAACATTCCAGAATTCCGGTTTATTACAAGATTTTTCGTGAAAGTTCACGAAACCTTCTGGAATTTTCTATGAGATAAGGCCGGACTATAAATGGGGGCCGCCATCCGGTGTGGAGACATTCTAGTTCTGCAATACAACAAGTAAACAAGTGCGAAGAATAGCGAACAGTACAAGCGAATATTAGTAAGAATTGTTGTTAATTGCGGATTGTTGTGTCTATTGGGATTAATTTAAATAATTTGTTTATTAAGTGTATAAATCGGTTTATCTAATTACGAACCCCAGCTCGTAGCAATGTATTACCTACTATCTATCCAACTGGTAGTGACACTCAGGCGTCCAAACAGCAATCGAACAAATTGGATGAACACATATGGATTTGTCATCACGAAAGGTTATAATATTTATATTGTGTAAAGCAATATTCGATGTCGGCAGTTGATGCCTATGCCTAATCTCTAACAATGTAGATTAGGTATGGGGACATTAAAACATTCCACTAATTCTTCATCAATGGAGTTTATTTAACTTTTAACTGGACGGGGATATAAGGCTAATTCAGTACTTACCCTCAACACTTAATACAGAAATCAACGAGAATAATACTTACGGGCTAACGACATAGCGAGCACCGCGAACCTGTAATAACGGAACTTGGTGCGATGGTCGGCGGAACGCAGTCCGAGGCCTGTCAGTAGCGCCCCGCACACATTCGCCGCCAGGGTGGCCACGCAGAGACCCGCCGCCGCTCTGAGATGCACAAACCAAAACACAAATTTTAATTAACTATAAAAAATAACTTACCTACAACTGAATAATAAGAACTGTAACGTAAATATTGATAGTTAGCGAGATATCTCATAGATAGATAGACATCTCATAGAAAGAAGAAACAATGTCTGCTAATTATGTGGAAATCATACGTGCTATGTACAGACAGTCTAGTATACTCCTGTAAGGTCGGTCGCTGGAAACACCGCACCGAAAAATTAAGTATCTCTGTAGGCTTGCACCAGGGTTCGGCTCCGTCTACTCCAAATTATGTTCAATCAAATGATCATTTTGGATAGCTTTTGTCCAATTTTTTCAACTTTTAAAATAGTTGAACTACTTGGAAAGAGAAGTGTGAAAATTTCAATTACAATGTTTTAATTAATGAAACGATTAGGTATTCAACTAAACACATTCTAATAAGAATTGGCTCACACTTGTTTCACCGTTGACGAGTTTCATTTGTTTCATTTCAATAATTGAAATATTCTCAAACATAGCTAAAGGATGTTACTATCATTTCTCGAATGCTGTATGGCATAAGGCTAAAAAATTAGATTTTGTAAAAGCACGACATACGCGAAAAATCGTTTCGCTCACTGGTGTTTTGCCTCTGCTTCCTAATAAAATGATAAGAAATGGGTGGTTGTATATTTTTGAGTTTTTAAAACAACATCTAGAAAAACATTCTAATTTAGAGCTTTTCAAAAAATATATTAAATTTGTTTGGTTAAACGTTTTTGGCGAACACCAATAGCGTCGAAGGTTGGCATTTAAGTCTGAATAACGAATTCATAAAAAATAAAAAGAGTGACTCTTACTTATGCAGGTATTAAATAATATTATTATTGTTTGTGTTGTCCCCACATCAAAAATTCTTATTTATTTTATTAAAAATAGGGACAAACTATAATAGATGATAACACAGTTCACTATTTAATAAAAATAAGTTAATAGACATTATTTTGACTGGTTACACCGGTAACGCAATGCTATTGGTCGATTAATAAATATTAATGAATAGAGGGGTTATAAAAGGGTAGGAATAAGGGGAGAACTTTGACTGAGTGCGGATAGAGGTACGAACAACTTGGCAGTTACTCTTAATTAGTGATTTTCATAGTGAGACTGTTTCTTACATTTGAGGACGCAGAATTCAATGCAATCAAAGAACAGCAAATTAAAAAAAAAAACAGGGAAAGTGAATAGTATAATAAACGGCAAAATATTTTACGAATTGCTAAAGTATTCAAAAAAATTATTCACAAACAGTTATACAATGCAGTGAAGGGTAGTTTCAATAGTTATCAGCACGATTTTATCAAGGGAAGATCGACTATTTCGAATGTTATACTTTTAGATAATTACATCACAGAGAATATGAGCCAGGGTAAGCAGGTCGATGTCATTTACACTGATGATAACAAATGTTTTGACTGGATCGACCACTGTACCTTGATATACAAGCTAGGATGAGTCGGGATAAGAGATCTTTTTAGATGGCGTACCTCATATATATCTAACAGGTCACAAGTGGTAGCTATTAATAACTTTATTTCCAGCTTTATTCATTGTAAAATCCAATTAAATTAATCACAATTAACTTTTTAACTGTTTACAGAAAACAATTAAAATTAACAATTAAACGGTCCTGTGCCTGTCGTGCACGATGACAAACATAAAGATATACATTTATGTATATATACATTTATGTATATATACATTTATTACATAAATATAGTTATGTATTTAAGTATATTGTTTATCAAAATAAAAATACTTTCCATCATATATTTTTGCAAATTAATCATTAATTGACAATTGTGATAGTGGTAGTCACGATTAATTGTAAATTGTGGTAGTAACAATTAATTAGTTGTTAATCGTGGTAGTCTTGATTAATAATTAGTCAATTTTTAATCTTTAATTGTAAGAACGAAGAAGAAGAATTTTGCTAAGGAAAGCACGTTGTCATGTTTTTGGTCAAACTATAAGAACAATCAATTTGGTTTATATTTATATACTTTTTTTAACAGTTTACAATTAATATTCGAAGAAGTCATTTTGTAAACCATGTTAACTATAACGTGATGATAAGATGTATTAAAATTTTTGTATTGTTAATAATTTACAACATGCAAATTGATTTTCCTTAATTGATGTGGAAACAGTACTTACGTACGTACTACAGATATAAGTATCGTATCATAAGAGCTTGGATCAGTTCTATCAACTCTGTTGGGTTGAAATTATTTGTAAGTATATAGAATGTTACTATTTTAAAAACTGTTTTAGAGGAGTTTTTAATTTCTGTTTACATATTTGTTTTTCCCAAATGAATAAATTAATAAATAAATCTTAACTGATGATCTCAAAAATAATGAAATTGTTGAGCTCCATGTTTTTCGTCAAAGACGGGAACAAATCGCAGGTCCCTGAGTAAGCTTATACGTGACGAGGAGCGGTCGCCCCGTTTAAAAGGTGTGTTCTTTGATGATATTTTTGTGTTTTAGTATCTATTTCTCGAGCTTATTTACCTCTATTAGTAAATATCATTTAACCGCCTACATTAACTAGGATTTAAGTCTTAACAACGACACTGAAAAATAGCACAAGAGAGGTGTCAAGGGACACCCGGATGGAACGAAGTTCTTTTCATTAATTAGTGAAGGAATTGTAATAAAATTTTATTTCTTTTACTATAGCAAAAAGTGTCGTTACAACTTTTGGTCTTAATTTTTTCCGTCTAGCCCCCTTTCGCAACGCGCCATAAGGAACTTCGTTCCAATATAACAAGATTTACTTACTTAATGTAAGGCGCAGGTCTTGCGGCATAACACCCTGGTTGAGCGGTTATATCGAAAGGTAGCGGTGTGGGCGCCTCTGGGTCTATGCAGTGCATGAAGAGGCCTTGTCGCCACCCGGCTGCCATAAGCCAATCAGCCGATGCTAACCCGAGAACCATCAAGATCACGACCAGCAGGCCGCATATTAACGCGATTACCTGAAAAACCATTACTACACTTGAAATCCTGGCTAACTTCAAGCATTAATAATTATTAACTGCAAGTATAAATATAACAGGACATGAATTATTAATATTATTATAATAAGAAGTTTGTCTTCCTAATGTAAAAATATTAATCACCACCACCACTATCAGCCACCAACACTACATTAATCAAGTCTAAATTACATAGGGACTCGTAGGGAGTTTCAGAATGTTATTTTATTAACGAACTGCGACAAATTCTAAGCTAGCCATTTTTTAGGAATCAGATATTGAAAAAACCAAGATATTGAAACGAAAAAAAAAAAGAATTTTCTAAATAAGAAAAGAAAAATAAATTAAGATATTGTAGTATTTGGCGGCATGTTTGACAAGATGATTCAGCAAATCTTTTTAATCGCTTGCAAAGTGACTTATCGTCCTGTTAATAAAAGTTAATGTGAAAAAAGTCTCAACCTTCAGCCTCGAGATTGTCTTTGATCGCTGTCAATTCTCTCAAGGGCATTTTTATTTAAAGATTATCGAAAGTACAAATTATTTGATATTTATGTAGTATGGGGTATGGTTTTATACTTTAACATTTTGTAAGAATTGAAAACCATGACAAAGACAAATAAACTCACTTTCGCATTTATAATATTATGTAAGGATAGTATCTAAGGATTCACATAGTCCATCACGTTGGTGGCAGAAATGGCAAGTTAGATATCAAAACACGCGGTAGGTATCTATCGGTGCGCACTAAAGCTTCATCATGGTACCTATGTATGTATATTCGAAGGAAAGAAAGCGGGAAAGTGAGACGGTGGGTGTCTAGAGGTGAAGGAGGGTGAGCGCGGGGTGCGGTCATCGATCGCAATCCCCGACGGCGGTTGGGGCCGCGGAGACCGCCATCAGCTGTTGGAGACGGCGTCGATCCCCCTCGGACTCTCTGAGCCCACTTCATGCAACGCTCCTTATCCCTCCCAACTATTGAGGCCGATATAACAATCCGAGCGACACTTTACCTATGATGCCAGAATACATTCGAAAGGTTTCATGTTAATAAAACCAGTCAAGAGTGATTTAAAAATGTACTAATTGTACAAAGAATATGTATCTACCATGTTTTTTTTTGTTGATGATGTTCTGTATTTTTTCAAAATATAGACTCAGTAGTTGCGGAGATAATCTCCGGAACTATTGAGTCTAAATTTTAATGGTCAATTTTAAAAATATACCTACATACTTTGATGACATATATATAATCAAAGCCTACATACTACTTTTATAAAAAAAAATTTTAACTAAAATATATTTGAGGTCCTCACAACACTTTCATTCGATATGTCAAACGGTAGGTATGGTTTGCAATAATTTTATTTAATTTATCTAATTTGGCCTCAAAATGTGACTCCTTTATTCAAAATTCATTTATTTACGTTGCACATCTGTGTTTAGGTCACAGGAATTGATACGTGTATCAAAATTCAACTTAATCGATCCAGTAAATTCGGAAGAAGTTGGTTGTGAGACGGACA
Organism: Euplagia quadripunctaria; assembly: GCA_963859945.1. Lineage (NCBI taxonomy): Eukaryota > Metazoa > Arthropoda > Insecta > Lepidoptera > Erebidae > Euplagia > Euplagia quadripunctaria. The sequence goes on along the minus strand of OY982570.1, from coordinate 9,756,877 downwards.
GACAGACACACGAGTGATCCTAATAGGTCCCTAAAAATAGAAATCTTTTATAAAATGAGATAAGGGTCAAACGTGCTCTTTAAACTTTTGTTCAAGCCAGATCAGATTTAATTCATTAAATTATAAAGCGAATTAGCTTGCGGTCCTTCCGGTCATTTAGAAAGGGGAGATACAAATCCAATACGCTGTTTGTATGTGTATTTTACTACCGTTATTCACGCCTGACTAGTTAAATTACACATTTTTAAGACGTAATTGAATATTCGCTATGATTACTTTAAAAACATAAAATTTAAATAAGTAAACTAATATCTTTAGGAATTCTCAGTTTCAGATTGAATAAGATAACAAGATACGATCCAATTTCCGGATTTTTATGCTCAGCAAAGCATATTTATATCAGTCTCATTTGTCTAAATAATATTTACATAACATAACTTCTATAACAGAGGTAGAAACATACAAAAAGCGTATTACGGCAGCAGTCTATTTTTATTTATTAAAATGAGTTCATGGCCTGAATAACAATTTTTCTTGATATATATTATAATGCTAATGATTCTAAAAGTATTTTTAGATGTCTGCTTCGTGTAATAAATGTAGACGTTTAACTTCAGTTAAGGCATACATTGTATAGGACACGTTTCAGTTAGGGTACAGAAATGGTGGTGCTCCAATGCAATTTAATGCTAACTAGCAGTGCATATTATTAAAATTTTGTTTTACTATTAAAGAAATGAATCAAATACAGAGTTATATGTCATCCAATAAAAAAAACAACGTTAGAACTTTTAGGCCTTTGTTTGATGTTTGAAATTTGAAGACGTTAAGTCCGAAACTTTTCAATACATCTTTCCGGCATATGTTCGAGTTAACCATTAACTAAGACGATTTGGTGAATATTGGAGTAAAATTTAAATTTACATATATATAATGCAAACCCTTTTTATTTTAAAAACGTACCTATTGTAAGCATGTATTACAAAGTACCTACATTGATAGTAATGTATAAGTAATCATATAATGAAGACATTAAATGCATCAATTGCCAAGTGACCATTAAATCGTCAGATCGGCTTGACACAGAAGCTATTACAGATATTATATTCTTGTACTCACGTGTGTGTTTCGCGACAGGTCGCTTTGCCTTTTGATAAAAAGCCCCTGTTGAGCCCAAAACTTATCAGGCTGCTCGAAACACAAGTAAATACAATCGTATATCTTTCATAACTATGTATACCACTTGAGGAAGATATTATTCTATTATAATGCTCGACGCATAATTAATTTAACAGAGGTTCCTTAATTACAGATAAACTGAATAACATTATTGATAAACTGAAAGTAATCACTTGCGTATTCATCTCGTCTGTGTCTGGATTTAAGCAAACTTTTCTTTAATTTATAAGTATGTAATAGATACAATTTTGATCAGAACCTGTGCAATCTGATTAGCAGGCATCTCGTCTCGATCAGTAGCAAACTGCGGTGGTGGTGGTAAAACAGGCGGTGGGAGGGCGCGCGGGTGTGAGCGGAGCCCGCTCGGGCCTTCGCCCGCGCGCCCCTGCATGCGCTCGCTACCGGCCCGCCACCACAACACGTGACTCCGTGCCCAGCTTAACACATCACACCACTAGACTAGCGTCAAGCAAACACGCGCACACACCGATGACCAATTCACTTTCGCGACAATCACCTATATGAATAATGAAAACGTCTTGGTGACTGCAAAGCACACACCTGAGCCACAATAATAAATTCTAATATTTAACTTATTGATAAAAAAAACTAAAACGACCCTGCAACACCGTACCAACGTTATAGCCAAATGACGAAGATGGAACATAATTAATCAATGTCGAAGGGTTTGGAAACACAAAATAAAAATCGTTCCCTGTCCTTGCGGTAAAGGAAACTACTGATTGATTGTATAAACGAAAACAATTGAAAAGGATCTAAGACTAAGTGCAAGTGATGATAAATTACTTTAATCGTTTCAGTTTCAGTTTCGTACTATTTTCATTGTTTTCTATATTGGAATATAGATTCGATAACACTGCTGCTGTAACAACGTAAGTATTTTAAGTATATGTATTACATACAGGGTGATAAGCCAGTGTGTCAGTAGTTGGTTAGTGATTACTTGCCATAATAAATATTTTAAACTGCGTCTTTTAATTTAATAAAATGTTCGTTTGTTTCTTTCATGATTTCATTATTATTTTATGGTGTCTGTATATGATCTGATGAGTCTGACTCAGTATGAGTCTGTATTTTAGAGGGAATGGTATAGCGAATGGGGTCATTTGTAAGTGTGTTGTTGGACAAAAAAACATTTTTGGACGCTGTCATTCTATTTAATAAAACACGCAAAGTATGTATCATATTTAGGTTTAAACAGAATGATGCATAGGGGATGGTCGGGTAAGAGGAATCGGGCTAGCAAAAATTATAAATCGTCTAATTTCTTGTCAAATTATAGATGAAGTTTATTCAGCCGTATGTAAATGCGTGAGTCAGCCTGTGACCACGGCCAGTGCAACCTGGTCGAAACGTCAGGCAATTCAGAGGTATGTAATACCTTTTCGTGATCGCGTTAATTCCCGTATAAGTACATAATTATATTAGAATTGTAATTCCTAAAAAAATCATAGACCTAAGAAAAATTGCTCAGATACTATACAACCGTCAGTACTCCAGCATGACTTATCAGACTGTAGGTACATGAAGGGAAAAATATACACTCCACTCCACTCAAGTTCTGGATATAATGCGATAGCATGTAATTATCATTTTAATTACCTACTAATTCTTGAGTAGTTCGTAAACTAAAAAAATATATTAGGTCTTTACATATGAAATTGGAGTTTTGTCAAACTGGCCACTTCGATCTCAAATATCTGGCGTTTGGTTGAGAATTCAAAATTTAAATTAATTTTAAATTTAGGTTTTACTGGTGAGGGTCTGGTGGACCAGTGCTGGTGTTATTCACTACAGCTTTCTAAAATCTGGCCAGACAATTACGGTAGAACTATATTGTAAACAATTGCAAACAATGATGGAAAAGCTAAGCGTTAAACAACCGAGAATAGTCAATTGCTCTAACGTCTGGCCCATTGCTACTTCAGGACAACGCTAGACAACACACTGCCTAACAAACGGTCACAAAAGTAGAGGAGCTGCCATTGGAATGTCTCCGACACTTATACTCTCCGAACCTTGCTCCAACAGATTAACATATGTTCCATATGACCTAATATTTTTTAGTCAAGGTTAAAAGATAATGATAATACATAATAATAAATGAAATAACTTAAAAATACAAAGTTTTAAAACAAATGTTTGAATTCATCCTTTGTTGAAACTTAACCTATTCGATTTTATTGATTGATTCTCTATTATAGAGATCCCATAAAGCAAACAAGACTTAGAATCTTGGTGTCGACGATCTAGCGCCGTTGGCGGCCTGGGCATCAAGCCTACCGCCAGCTTCTCGCATAATAGTAAAATGTCTATAATAATAAATTAACATCTGCTCACTTAAACGATAAGATTCGGCAAATATATTTCTTTAGCATCTGGATCATATTGCAGTTGGATTTAATAGTGTGTGCCATTAGCTCAAAACACAAGGGTTCCCTATTGAAAAACCGGACAAGTGCACCGAGGGTTCCGTAAGCAAACAAACTTGTATGTAGGTAGATAGTACGTCCATCTCAGGAATCAATTCTCGAAGACTTTTGCCCGTCTTTTTCGAAAGACAAACTTAACTTTTGCGGTTGCGATGTATCACAAAGTCAACAATCCAACCGCATAATATAAGTTTGTAATCACAAAAACTATTACTTTATGTGATATAACGACAAATTAACGACTTTCGGATTTTTCCCATTATTTATCCTATCAGACCTTGCTTTTTTCCAAATTTTATGAATCTAGGTCAATGGTAAGTACCCTATAGGTTTTGATTTACCTGCGAAATGTTCAAATTTGGTCAAATATAAGACTTAAGTGGCCATCCATATCTTATGATTGCGTTGACTTAGAAGCTTGATATTTTTACGGCTTCAAGGGACTGCAGACTTATGTATATAGTATTAATTTCAACTTGATACGTCCACGAGTTCCTGAGAAAAAGGTTTTGACAGACAGACAGACGGACAACAAAATGATCCCATAAAGGTTTCTTTTTTTCCTTTTGAGGAACGGAACCCTAAAAATTATAGAGTACAGTTATAATACTTCGAGCAACCTTCACAAAAATGTTAAAAATTGTAAATTTATATGGTTGCGTAAAACGATAATTAAAACGCGGAAGTAAGTTTCCGCTCTACATGCAACTTAAGTGAGTTATTTATTATTACTATCTTCAGAAATATGCATTATAGAAGCAAACAGTTTAAGATAAATATTCATTCAAGAGGTATTTATTGTTCTATATAAGTCCGGAACCTATTGAATTGTAAATAAACTAATGGTTATTTCGACACAGTATATCAATGTGAGAATGATGAATCACAACCATATGACTAAGAATAGAACCGGTAGTTACATCAGTAACAAAGATATAGTTTAAAATAACTTGTAAATTAAGTTAAATATAGTTAAAGAATCATTTTATTTTTAATTTCTGAAAACGTGGTTTTAAGTTTCAATTGTTATATTAACAATTTTATTAGTTTGCTGTCGATTCCGAGGATGAAGCAAAATTCGGATTTATTTTAGGAAATATGAAATCTGTCTAACTGTGCGAAAGAACATAACTTTATACTTAGTCACCGTGAATCCTTATATTTTAGAGTAATAATTATAGAGCCATAAAAAATTATAAACAATTTGGTTAAAAATAATTTCAAGTTTTAATAACCAATGAAGATGAATTGATTCCAGAGAAATTGATCACGTGTTCACCCACGGGAGTAATGGTTTAGAAAAATCACCCCTCCCTTGGAGTGAGAAAGTTAGGATCTCATAATTTGTAATACGGGAAAGCATTTAACCAAGCATAAAATAGATTAGATTTGGATTGGATAAACCGGTGCATCAGTAAACAACCTTGAAGAGTTTTCACTATTATCTTTAAGACGTAAGAGTTTTAATTTAGTAAAACGATTTCAAATAACTATCCAATTTAACCTTTATATGAAATAAGTTCCATTAAACTATTATTTATGTACCGGTTATAAATAACCTTAAAATTAAACACGTATTTAGGAAAGTATGCGCTTAATAAGGCCTTATATTAAAGAGAAAGGAAGGGAAATTATTTACAGCAAATACATACAAGACTTTTTCTTCGCGTTTAAAGCTTTTGTTTAATAAACAAAACAAGAATTATATTGGAAGAATACAGAACTGTGTTTTAGTCTTTAAAACATTACCGAGCGTGAATAGCAGACTCTTGGACTTGTGTAAGCGACCACTACTGGACTGGAAATGTTATTAAGAGTGTCGTCTAGTATTGGAAGACAGTAAATTGATAAAGTGACTATAAGAAGGTATTATTATAACAATTTACACATAAATTATGTCTCTAGAAAATATATATTTCTATAGTAGCGAATTTAAATGAAAAGAAAATCCATAAAGTAATAAGTTAAATCAAAAGAAGCCCGAAAGTTTTTATCTATTTTACTAATTCTAATAATAGTTTTGAGTTAGCCAAAGATTATATAATTACTCAATAAGTTCACGATATCGTTAGTCGACATGACGATCTTTGTAAATGATGTGACGTGATATTTAAGCAGGTCATATAATACAAACAGTCAGTCATTTTGTGTAAACCTTAACTACCTACCTAGTGTTAATGTTAATTATTTCAGACCATGTTACATGATGAATTGACATTGGGTAGTTGTCTAGTAACGAGAGCTCATTATAGACTCATAAAATGTGAAATATTTTTTCGTCCTAGTTTTCGGTAACATTTGTGAGCTTTGCGCATAGGGTCGCGCCGATTTTGTATCTTCACACAATAAATTCACATCACCTTATACGAATTTCACAAAACAGTGACTACAAACGCTCCTAAATAAATCACAATGATCTGTTTAAATTGCTTTTGGTTGGAGATGTAATTGACTATGTACGTGGTAGGCTGCGAGGGCGGGTTTTCAACGCTAGGGCGGTAAGACCGAGCGACTCGGCGGGCGCCTAACGCGGGACTGTCGCCCGCCCAGTTTTTCCCCTCTTACCCCTCTTACTCGCCGCCCGTCCGTGCTCGAACAAAACACAGATTATGGAAACACATTTATTAGCCAAAATACTACTTAAAATGCTAAGTTTCTACAAAACGTACACAATGATCGCTTAGCGTTCTATATTATCCTTTATTAAATTTGTCAGTTGTTAAAATAGTTTTAAGAGACTAGTTTAATTAATTTAAACTGACAAAGCTTTAGCTAATTGTAATTTTATTCCAGCTATTCTTAGTTCTTCGCCATCACACCTGAGTGATTTGCAGCCGCGGCAGGTTAGGCTGACGCCGAGGTGGGCGCCGTGGTCGTCGTCTACACCAGTCGCTAAACGCACGCAATGGTCGCGAGCACGATGCGCGCGAAGGTAACTTGCACCACCTTCGTGTTTCCTTCTCTGCCCCGAAAGTTGTACTCATTCTATCTCCGGGTTTAGGTATTTCATACACAATCTTAGGACTATCTACGGCTTCAGACCCCGGTGCGACTCGATATTTCACTCCCGTAATAGCTTTTTTTATTCCATTGAAGGCGCGTTTTGCAGAATTGTCTTCTTCTTTCACTTCAAAAGTGGTTTCTCTAGGAACGGCAGTTAGACGTCCAGTCGGTGGGCCACTTGCAGTAATTGACTTGTCGAGATTACTGTCTTGGCGTTTAACAAGCAATCTCAGCCTGCTGAGTATTGTCGGAGGAGGGTCAGTATTTGTACCAACCGTACATACTTGCCGTTTGACATAGTCATGTTCCGGGACCGTGTAAGCTTGACAAGGAAGCGTCGCTGCTCGTTTTGGTAGTGGTTCATCTTGCAGATACGCAATGTGCAATGTGCTGATACTTAAAGGTTGCTGAGGAGGCCACAACTCTCTTGTAGGCGGGATGGGCGCTGGCCGTGCTCCCAGCATACGACGGGCAAATTCGCCAGGCTGCCACAAGTAGCTCGCTGTCAAGTTCCCGTGCGTTTGCATCACGCTACCAATCTTTACTAACTGTAACGGTATACTGGGTACGATCGCTAATCCAATACTAGGCTTCGTGCACTTGTCGGTTTTCACCCTGATGTCAAGTAAAGGTTTTTTCCAATAGGATCAAGAATGATGAATATTGAATAAGCAACAAATAATCCACTTTCGTATAAATAAACATCATGCATACCTATTTTCCTTTACAAATTTAATGCTTAACTTTCTTTTTTATTAACTTTTAAATAATGCCTTTAAAATCACTCTCATTCCCCCATTCTCGATGTCGAATGTCGTTCATAAATTAACCTGGTTGGTATTCCATATCCATTACGATGGCAACATCCCTATTAAAAGAAAGCCTGAAAGATTGTCGATTATTAAATATTCACGACGGGTATTAAAACTTCAGAAGATTTTTAATTTTCCATGAGTATTATACCGGTTAAATACTGGTTAGTGTTCTGAGGCATTATTCGAGATGGTACTTAAGCCACTAGTTACCTAGCCTACCAAAATATCGATACCTACCGTTCAATTGCCTACTCTTTTCGGGCTTTGAAATGTGTATAGGGTTACCTCTTCAATATGCAACTTGTTATAAAAAACAAATTTGGTATGTACATTAAGTACTTAACTCTTACTTTTAATTTCCTAAGTTTTAGTAAAAATCCTACATGTTTTATGTTTATGTAAAGATTAATATATTAACTTCTTTCCTTTTCTAAAATCTCGATGTTTAACCTGTATGGTGGACAATATTCTAAATCGTACAAAAAGTTTTAAATAAATAATTTGAGGGAAACAAGGGCAGATAGGGTTAAAAGGATTATTTTTTATAATTTTATAAATAGTGCTGGGATTTTCTTCTCTTACGTTATCTATATTCTTATACTGCAAATAAACAGCCATGTCAATTTTCAATATGAATTTTACAGTATTTTAAGAATATATCAATACGATCTCAAACTATGTTTTTTGTAATTTAAAAATAAAAGCGTGTGCGCGCGATGCAGCTGTCGGCAACCCACTGCGTGAGACTGCGCATAAGGTCCGCCGGCGGACAAGCGGCCGGTAGGTGTTTAGCGAGCGCAAGTACATCGACATAATACTGCTTAAGCTACCTAAACCCAAAAGTATCTTTAACTGTTATGTGTCGCGAGACCGACTGAAAGAAGAAAATTTTGCAGATTTGAAAACATCACAAGGGTATCCATTTATATTTAAAGGTTGATAAAAGTCTCTGTAACGTGACGAGACAGTTGAACGTCATTGTAAGAGGCACAGCAATGATTATTTCCGTATGAGTCAGTTATATAATTGCATCCTGCATAATGCAATTGTATAAGTGAGTCATGACACTGAGGTTCTTTAAAAAACAATAACATGTTTGTCTTATGAATGACCTGGGGATAGCGAAGTGAAACCCCTTGGGTACCTCCTCATTAATGGCAGGATGCGAAGTTGTGTTAATCCACGACCATGTGGCTATGTACAGCTGCATCTAGTATATTATTCTAACGTTTAAACTTTCGCATTCCATGATATACTTAATTACTACGCTGTCAAGAAAGTACCGGGAAAAGGTCAATAAAACTCAAAATGTTAACTTTTCTTCCAAAATTTATTGTATCGCCTTCAAAGTAGGCCCCTTCAGAAATAATACACTTACGCCAACGATTAATCCAGTTACCAAAACATTTTTTAAACGCATTTTCCGCAATCGATTTCAGTTCTCGCCGCGAATTCTCTTTGATTTTACCGACTGAATTATACTAAATTACTACTTCGAGGTACCCGTTACCTCGAAGTGGTAATTTGAGTTTTGGAAAGAGAAAAAAGTCGGCCGAAGCCATATCCGGTGAATACGGTGGTTGTTTGATGGTATTTGTTGAGTGTTTGGTCAAAAATTCGTTCACAATGATGGCCTTGTGCGATGGCGCGTTGTCGTGGTGTAATATCCAAGAATTTTCTTTCCACAAATTTGGCCTTTTTCGACGAATTTGCTCTATCAAACGCAGCTTAACGCTTAAATAATATTCCTTATTTACAGTCTGACCTTCTGGCAAGAATTTTGAGTACACAACACCTTGATAGTCAATGAAATCAGTCAACATGACCTTGACTTTTGATCGACTTTGTCGTGGTTTTGTCGGTGTCGGTTCAGTTGGAAGTCGCCATTCCGAAGCTTGTTGACTAGTTTGCATGTCAAACTCATAAACCTATGTCTCATTACCAGTAACAATGCGTTTAACGAATGTAGGGTCGGAATTGACTCGTTCTAACATGTCTTCAGCGACTTTTCAGATCTTTCGAGACTAGTCGAGCGGTAACGTGTTTCATGCCCAAGCGATTGTTTAAAATGGTACGAATCGATTCGTGAGACACAGAAAGTTCAGCGGCTATTTCTCTCAAACTTGAATGAGAATTTTCAGTCACAATTTCAATTTCATGTTAACCGATGTTAACTTCAGTTGAAAACGTTGATGGCCGACCAGAGCGAGGCAAATCTTCCAACAAATCTCGACCGTTTCTGAATGTACTGTACCACTCATATGCACGAGTGTTTGATAAAGTTGAGTCACCGTATGCTTTCTATAACATTTTTAGCGAATCTGAAATTCCATTTGCAATGCGAACTTTAGAAAAATTCTTTGTTCGATGTTTTATCCATTATAAAAATCCCAAAACACTCTTGAGATGAGCTTACAAAATCGAGTACTGAACTAAATGACAGATGTTACATACCTCTGTATTGCCTGACGTTTCGACCAGGTTGCACTGGCTTGCTCAAACTTCGCGCCAATATAGAAAACAGTTGTGCCCACTTAGCCACAAAAAAGAATTATTTGAATTGAATTTGGAATTAGAATATATTATCAATTCCCTAGGCTTAGCTCCTTGGGACTTGTTATCTTGATCTCGAACCATTCCTTGCAACACATTTGTATTGCAAGGAATGGGTACCACAATTTACCTGCCAATCTATCTCTTTAGGTAGTGTGACGAAAAATTGTATGAACTGCAAAAATAACTTTGTAATCCCAAATTTATTATATAGAATTACAAAGTTACTTATGCAGTTTGTATATCCAAAAAGGGGGCTAAAATTGCAAGTATATTTATGTTTTTCTTTGCTTTATAAGCTAATCACTAATTGTGTTCAAAATTTTAAGCTTGTTTGTCTGCTTCAGTTTTGACAATCGGTGAGTGAGTCAATAATAAAATTTAGTTCAAACAACTTCACCTTCCCCAACGTCAGATCCCAAATACAAAACTGTTTTGGAGTGATGATCAAATATTAAAAAATGTCATAAAAGTAAATTACTCCATTTTAACTGTTTTCAATGGTTGCATTAGCAAGTCTTGCCCTAAATATTGTTAGATAAACACTGTTTGCGTGGCAAAAGGTGTTTTGACATTTATTATGTATACACTGTTCTATAGTAGGCCTGGTAATCTGTATGACAGGGTCTCCTAGTGCAGATACCAGTCTTCCCACGAGGGTCATTTTTGATTATGTATTAATGTAATAAATTTGTGGAAGGAAATAAATAAATTAAAAGGAAATAAATTGTTTCTTTTTGTAACATTTATTACTGCAGTGTGCGCTTTTTATGAAGCTCATACAAAATGATCTCTTTTGACCTTAATACAGTCCTTTAAAGTTGTGTCACACAACACACTGTCACGTCACGTCACATTTGTGTATCAACAAGTACTACACTGATGTTATGCTGTGGCATATTGCCTTAATTCATTATTTACAAATGCATTTTATATCTATCGGTAGCATTTACGAATAATGATGATGCATGGAATATAAAAGATATTGTATGATAGCTAATAGCTCTCTTTTAATTATACTACAACTATGGAAACAACATAAATATACATATTTCTACAACCTCACTGGGTTTCTCTAACAAACAACCTTTTCAATACATGGTGACCCAGAGCCAGACCAGTTTGACATTGTTCCTGAAACCTTACTCAACGCAGAGTTCCTGTAACCTGACTTAACAAAGAGTTCCTGTAACCATATACGAAGAGTTCCAGAAATTTATAAAAAAAATTCTGGCAATATAAAGTAGCTGATTGAAAATGAGACGAGTCCAGGGCATAGCCTGCTGTTGCATATTGCCTTAATTCATTATTTACAAATGCATTTTATATCTATCAGTAGCATTTACGAATAATGATGAGGCATGGAATTGGGTGAATGTAAAAGATATTGTATGATAGCTAATAGCTCTCTTTTAATTTTACTACAACTATGGAAACAACATAAATATACATATTTCTACGACTGGGTTTCTCTAACAAACAACCTTTTACAATACAATGCTATTTGATACAATGGAAATTATAAATATTTATTTGTGTCTTACCTTAAGAGGTCTTGTTATAGTGACAGTCTCTATCACTGTGGTAGATGCCATTCTAGTAGTTTTGAGATTTCCTGAAAAAAATGAGTTTACGCCTGTTTTATTAATAAATTGATTATTAACACTACGACTACTACATACTATTCACTATCATGCCTTGTACTTTATTTGTTTTACATAGATCTTCTTCAGATGGTCAATTATTAAGTAAAAAATAAGTAATAAAATAACACAGATATACATTATATACAATAAGATAAACAAAATGCAGAGACTAAAACATTAAAATTACAGGTACAGCTCATTAAAATTGAATGCAGACATCAGTGTTTCTTACATTGTGTCGTATTAAATGTTTATATTTAGTGTTAAGGGTAAGTATATAATTAATACAAGTACCTACGTATAACACAAAATTTTGATCATTCTATTAAAAACCATATTGGTTTTGAACAGAACATGAAATGAATACTCATTTTAGATTTAGTCAAGTAAATAGTAAAGACAAAATAGTTCACGTTATTGTAAGTATATTTAGTCCAGATAAAATAATATATATATATATATATATAAATATATATGAAAGCTACAACACTAGTCACAGACGGTTTGATTAAAATGATGTCCTAATAATGCTGTTTGTTCTTTTTTACAAAATGAATAGCTTAACAAAATATCTTTAAAATAATAATGTAAAATTTATAAAAACTTACATGAACTAGCTTTCTAGAGATTTGCTAAGTAGACTACGAGTTGATGCCGTTTGAAATGTTATAACAGGACGTTGCACGAGGCCGAATTATTATTTATTAATTAACTAAAATTAAGTTAAATATAACGTGGAAACATTTAATATTATTTTTCATAGGCCACTAATTTCACAATCCCTTATATGGCGAATTACTCACGCAGACACAAAATAAATACTAACAACAGTGACAAACAATGACATAAGTGTTGGTATCAGGGTTGCCAACTAACGATGAGCGTTGAATGAATGAACTAGTTAATTCGACGGTCGACGTCTAATTAACGAATCAACGGTTCATCTACTAGTTGAATCCATAAACTTAGTATACTAACGTAATAGACGAACAAAGTTTGCGAGTGAGATACTTAGCCTTATACAGAAACCTAGGTGTGAGAAAGAGACAGAATAAACCAGACAGTGAGACCGGTTTTCAAAAGTTTAGTTTAAAATAGTCTCGTGACAAAAAATATCCCGTTTTAATTTTGGAGTTTTCGTCGTAATCTTACTATATTTTAACGGGTAAATTTAAAATAATAATAATAGTGTCTTATTATCTGTTAGATTGTGGTGTAACATACTGGAAAAATGCATAGAAAGAAACATTTTAAAGCTAAATACCTAAAGATCAATACTACTTTGAAACTGTTTATTTTCGTAGAATAAATACACAAAATTATTTTGTATTGCACTTAACATATGCAGTAAATAGTCTATTTTTGAGATATTCTAATATTTTTTTTAATTATGTGCTTAGTAAAAAAACATTGTATACGTGAATATGACCGCTTTTGGAACAGAGATTGACTAAAAGCAAAACACAATCTATCGATATATTTTATGTATATCGCACACAAAAAAAAAGTGGTCAGTACTTTTGACCAGGCCCAGATGCAGCGCATCGAAGTACATAATAAACATACTTGATCTAGTTCGTAAAAAAAATTATCGCGTGCATAACTGCATTTTTTTGCTTTTTATGGCTATTTTAGCAGTTTTTTGCAATGTACTCAAAATGTTGAGGATTTACTTGTTAAAACGACCTCAAATTCGCATTCAGCGCATCGAACCACATTATCCGAGATGGGTCTGGTCAAAAGTACTGACCACTTTTTTTTGTATGCCAGTGTCAAGCTACGGTTACACAACACAACTTCATTATTTTTAAACAACTTCACGAAAAGGGGCAAATTTTAAGTTCATCTTCATATATATAAATATATATATAGAAGAAGATGGTTGCTGCAATATGAAACCGGTGTACCGGTTACCGGCACCAATCATTAGTAAGTATTTCACAAGTGGCGATACTATGAAGTACCAGGAGATCTTCTCAACAATTAATGTTCCTGAATCGGGAAAAGCTATATTTTGTATAAGGTGATGAGCAATTGATATTGCAACTTAGATAAATTTAAACCAAACCACTCAAAATAAAAAAATGGAAGATTTTGTTTGTCCATTGTGAACCGATTTCAGTCATTCTTTTTTCATTGAATTGATGAATACTCAAGGTTGGTCTCATTCAAGTTTGAAGAAAATATTCCCCCTCTAGGGGAGGAAATTGAATTAAAGAATACCGCTTATTACAGTTTATTGTGATATAGACACATTGAAGTCGGTACCCCTTTTTTTAAAAGATAATTATGTTTTTGTTGTATTTTTCTGCGAACACTTATATAATAGTTTCATAATTATGTATGTAATTATGAATTGAATTACATAGATTTCATTTCTTCTGTAACTGTACTTGTTAAACAAAAAACGATTTTTAAACAGTGTAAATGATTTTGCAGTACACATTTTTGTAGAAAGATTTTGAACTGGAAGGTTGATATTGTTTTCTAATTGTTAAGAATTTCCATTTTCACTTTTCTTGTGATAATTTTTATATATTTCTTTTTTTTTTTTAAAGAATACTCCCGCATAGGTATTACTCCTGTGTCGCGGGGGACTTTACAAACATACAAACAACGCTTGCCATTCCGCTCCCATTTAATTTGTGTTTAGATCACGGAGTTTTCCCTGATCTCGTGGAACACAGTAAAATCATAACACTTCTTAAATTCTTAGTGTAAACTATGAGCTTATTATAAATATAAACTAGATGTTTATGTAGCTGATAAAAATGCTTAGAAAAATGATTAGAAGAAAATTAAAAAATGTTCGTGATGGTCTTTAGATTCTGCTTCTCCTTTTTAATTTTCACTTATGTAGTTTTAGTTTTCTTCTGACATATATTCTTTACATAGAATTTGTTATAACATTATTAGGTACTAAATTAGGTAATAAATAAAAAAAACATGACTTTTATTGTTTCATTATGAAAATATGGAATTGTACACGTGAAAACTATGTAGTCAATATTATTAAGTTATATTTTTAAAATGACAATTCTGGGTATGTCATGCTCGCCTAGAAGTCCTGCGGTAGCGTGTGTCAGGTCGTACAACTCCCTTCAATATGGTTGACTTGAATAAGGGCTGATGGTAAGGCTAAGGGGCTACGGGTCTAGTACGTTGAACGGTTCACGTCACCTTACAACGCGACGACCGTAGACCGTCGCATCGTTCATTCATCCGTTGAAAAAACAACTTTGAGCAAGCTAATTTAAGCTCTAATCTTAAAAGATATAGTTTAGATTAAATACTCCAGGTTTGTTTCTCCCCAAACTGGGGAATTTGACCATTATTTTGGGGTAATTTAGGAAAATAACATTGGCAACAGCACCGTGGCATTGAGCGGACGTACAGCCGGGATGGATGGGCACGATGGTGTGTATGCTCGTCGAGCACCGCGGCCTTGGCGGGACGTTCGTCAGACACGATGGTGAGTAAGGTACTTAAAACTCTCGTACTCTGGCTTTCAAACCTCGTACAATCAACAATCATTTATGCCCTGTTCCTATAATCAAGAAACAATTCGTTTTGCTTCCGGATGGTAAAATTTCGTTGAATTTTCAACGAAAATTTGACCGTCCGGAATGTAGTTGTTGCGTTCACACGCTCGCGTTCAAACCGACGCACGACGTAGAACGAGCATAAGCACGGGCACAAGTATATGAACAGGCTGTTTGTACATGCTTGCATGAAAAAGTAAGTGCGCAGGCTGCGTGAACGGTATCTATTATGGTGTAAACCCACCATAATAGATACCAACCAGAGGTTTCTACAAGTGGAGGCGAGTGGTGGCGAGCGCGCATGTGAGGACTGTGGGAGTCGCGTAGTGGTCGGTTCAAAAAGTTAGTTTACTTGGGTAATTTTAGGAGAAATTAAAAATCGTATTCTGCTAGCACCATTACTTGACGGCCATGACCGGTATACGTCAAACATTCTTTGTTATTTGATTATTGTTTGATAATGTAAAATATAGTAAGGGTTTTTCATATGTTATTGTAGTGTATTAAAAAGTAATATTATTAAATTAAAAAATATACAAATAAGTAAAACAATCAAAATAAAAAATAATCATAATTATGTTGTAATATATTAGCTACATAAAAACTTGGATATAATACTGTTTATTTCAAGAGCCACACTTAATCGAATCCAAGCAGAGGCTACCATTGTATACTCTTTGGAGGCTACATTGAATGATACATTATGGTTTAATATCCTGTACGCCTCTCAAAATAAATTTAGATGACTTTTGACAAATCTGCCATTTGTAATCGTGAGGCCGTGTGCGCTCCCCTCTCTTCTCTTCGGTCCATCTTCGGTCCCCGGGGCGCCCCGTGGAATAGTGTGATTTGCAACAGTAGATAGGAAGGAGTTAACGCTAAGTCATATGTCTTCATCAAGCTTACGAGGTGTATACAGATTTTTTTTTCAATATATTCGATTAACCCAAGTGAAAACTTCAGAATCTAAGAATAATTTTCGTAGATTGAATCAAATTTTCTGCAGGTATAAAGTTGGATTGTTTCATACTTATGAAATACTTTTCGGTCTACGTTAGTATTTGTAAGCCTCTAAAAAATTTTCCTAATTGAGTTTTTAAAAAAAAAATTGAGTGAATACTCGGCGTAAACTTGCGGTATATGATTCGAATTCACACCGAGTATATTGGATGTATTTTTATTCTATACTCAGTGTGTGATCAATAAACACCAAATATACCTATCGTATACTCGTAAGTATACACCACATTGAGTATACACCAAATTTACACCGAGTATATACGGTGTATCCAGTGTATACGGGTCTGCTAGGGTAATTATATTGATTAGATTAATGAATGAAATAAATAATTGGCACTAATAATAAAACAATAACATAAGTTACAGCAATAATAAAAGTCATAAACCAAGTAATATATGTAGAATTTCGAAGAATTTCAATTTCAAAGAAAAAAAAAAAATAATTTCCATGTATACAAATCAAATAATCTCCTAATTTAAATAATAAGTACAGGTAAGTAACAAATGTGTGACTTATCTGTGAATACTGCTACAATATTTATATACAAAATAAATACAGTTAAATAATTGGACATACTAAACTTCACTTAAATTTACAATTTGTCTTTCAGGTATTGATTAATTGAGTAGTAAGCTTTATTGACTAGTAAATCGTTTAATGTATTTTTAAATTTAAAAATGGATATTATATATTTTGTTTAATTTTTTTATTGAAAATGGTCTTTTTATGTGATACACACCTTATTTTATGGCTTTGACAAGGGATTGAGAGTGTTTCAAATAAATGAAAGTCATTCTTGATAAATAAAGCCACTTCCAAAATATACAAGCCGGGTAAGGTTAGTAGTTGCAGTTCCTGGTAGAATGGGCTGCAACTGTCCGTGCTTTTGATACCGCAGATTGCTCTCACACACTTCTTTTGGGCTTTAAATGCCCTTTCCCTATCTACATCATTCCCCCAATAAATTATGCCAAACCGCAAGACAGGTGAAACATTCCAAAGTAGTAGATAAATCCACCGTTCTTAGAGCTTATTAATGCATATTATGCATTTATGCCCTGTTCCACACACTACGCATACATATACTATTTTATTTACTGTATTAAAAACTGTACTTCCGGAATTGAGCATTAAGAAACATACCACTGATTTCGAAATGGCAGTTATGCATGGAATTCGAAATGTGTTTCCAAAAGTTGAATCAAAGGGATGTTTCTATCATTTTTCTAATGCTGTTTGGAGAAAGGGCAAATGTTTGAACCTTACGAAGAACAAACTAACGCGAAATATAATAGCACTTTCGGGATTACTACCGCTTTTATCAATAGAATGTACTGTCCCCGGGTGGGATTATATAAAAAATAAAATAGAATATATTGTACAAGAAATTCGATCGTTGGACAATAAAAACAAGCAAATCAGTGATTTAAAAAAATTTGAAAAATACATGGAAAAATAAAAAAGTGGTGTGTTTTCGGTGAACGCCACCGAACGACCAATAGCGTCGAAGGTTGGCACAATAAATTAAATAAAGCTGTGAAAACTAAAACAAACGTAAATTTGATGAAATTACTCAATGTTATATGCCAGGCCATGTCATTCTACGAAACACGATGTAAAAGAATCGAAACTAATTTACCCATGAAACAGAGAAACATCTATTTGATATTAAAAGATAGGGTCATTATTGATTTACAGATGCAACTAATTAATAGGCAAATAACTGTCGGACATTTTTTAGAAGCATTACGTTAATAGATGAAATAGACAATACAGAACTTGTAATCTATTTATTATTTTAAGGTAATAAATATTGTTTTTTACCGTAAGTATCGTTAGAATCATTCATTATCCATACATAATACATGTTTTTAAGGTTGGTAGTTAAATGCATAGGAATCTTCACAAGTCGGTACTGCGCTATTACCTGTATTGAATGTTACAAAAGTTGCAAATTCAAAGTGTACAACAGGAGTATGTTTCTACAAACAGTGGCACAAACCGGAAGATTTTTTCCGTTTTGTGACCCCAGTGGCAAATCCAGTGGCACAGGGCGGAATAAAGGATAATTTGTACCCGTGCGAAGCCGGGGCGGGTTGCTAGTCAGATTTTAAAGTAATAGTATGTATAAAAAAATAGGTAGGATTTCTGTAGTAGTCTGTGATAAATATTTTATTTATTATTATATTTTTTTGTTACTAAAAGTTTGTGCTGTTTTGCATTTATTTGCATCAAAGCTGCTACAAATTAAATGATAAGTCTAGCAACACTTGTCTATGATGAAAATTGTTGAAAATAATTAAAATGTCAAATTATACCGGCTCTAGCGGCGAGTGGCGGTAAATTTCTCCTTGTCTGCCATTGTCGCGTCTGAGTGCAGCGTCTAAGATTTTTCAATCTGAATGTTGATTCCTGTAGCAAGAAAGAACTCTGTTTCAGTAAACAAGAAGTGATATACAATGGCTGTTGTGAAATCTTTGGCGATTAGGGGTATTCGAAGTTTCGGTCCTGAGGATTCTGATGAGCAAGCCATATCATTTGAAAGTCCCCTAACCCTAATTCTGGGACAAAACGGATGTGGTAAAACGACCATTATAGAAGCCCTGCGCTATGCTATTACGTCGCAGATGCCTCCAGGAATTGGACACAATGACTGTTTTGTACATGATCCCAAAGTAAACAGGTCTACCGAAGTTCTTGCACAAATAAAACTTAAGGTATGTTTTTGCATTGGTCATACCAATTACCATTCTAATTATTATTGTTCAAAATGCCAATAGGTTTTGCATTTAATAGAATGTATCATTATCCAAGCAAATACATTGCAGTTTTCATTTATTAAGTTTGTCTTACAGCTTATAAATGCTAAAAATCAAAACATGGAAGTCTCAAGATCCATGAAGGTGATAGTTCAAAAAAAGAAAACAACTTTTCGAACTCTAGATTCTCTGTTATCAATAACCAACGAACAGGGGCAAACAAAGGACATTTCCAAACGGTGTGCTGACTTGGACTCTGTTCTACATGATGAGCTTGGTGAGTAAACATATCAGTGATTTTTGGATCATAGCAATAGCTCTGTATGTAGATTTCAGGCTCTGTATGTTGATTTTAATATTTTGCATTAATATTAGTCCTATAGATGATGAAATCTGTTTCAAATTGTATAGAGTATATTTTCAAGACATTAATTTAAGTATTCATATATGGGATAGTTCACTAGGAGTTAACAGCAGTGTGTATACTGTACAGTACAACCAATCTAGTTTTAGAACACCTTATGTGCAAAACACATTGACACTCAAGAAATAAATTTTAATAAATTAATTTCTTTATTTTTCAGGAGTATCTCGAGCAATATTGAACACAGTAATTTTTTGTCACCAAGAGGAATCTAGCTGGCCTTTAGATGAGGGTAAGAAGGTTAAAGATCGTTTTGATGAAATATTTGACTCCGACAAATACAGCAACTGCTTTGATAAACTAAAAAAGATAAGGAAGACTTATGCAACTGACATCAAAATACTTAGTAAGTTATTTATTTTATTTAAATGTTAGCCTTAGTTGTAAAAAAGTTGAATTACATCTTGAAAAATGTATGTTATTGTGTGTTAATATATGTGTATGTAGTAAGAACCTGATGTAACAATATTGCAAAATATCTAAAATTTGTTTACAATTTATATTTCAGCTGAGCGTGTTGCTATTTTAGAAGAACAGAAAAATGAACTTGACTCAAGAAAGATGGATGTTATTAACACAGAAACGACCATCTCAGAAACTGAATTAAAATTAGGCGAACTTGTTAATAAAATAGAACCAATTGAAGGGAAGCTAAAAGAGATCAAAGCAGTTGAAGCCAACCTTGCTACTTATGACACTAAGCTTGGGAAACTAAAAGTGAAGTAAGTATTGTATAAATTGAGATCACATTTTTCTTTTTTAAATTCTATCAGTCTTTGTTTTAAAGAAATAGCACAAAACGTTATGTCTTTCTTGAATAGAGAACAACCTTGAAATTAAATATTGAATTCATTGGTTACACCCATATTATTTTCATTTATAACTAACTATGGAAATCTTAAATCTCAAATCGTAATCTTTGAAGTTAATTTTAACCCAATTGTTGTATCGAAATTAAACGTTTTTTTTTTTTTTTTATGGTATAGGGGGCAAACGAGCAGACGGGTCACCTGATGGTAAATGACTACCGCCGACCATGGGCACCTGTAACTCGAGAGTCCCAAGTGCGTTGCCGCCCTTTAAGGTGGGAATAGGGGAAAAGCGGGAAGACGGGAGAGGGGGATTAGAGGGGAGGAGAGGAGAAGGGCGGGAATAGGGGAGAGGGCAGGGTTAGGGCCTCCGGTAACCTAACTCACGCGGCGAAAAGCAATGCAAGCATTGTTTCACGGCCGGTTTTCTGTGAGGCTACCGAGCGGATTTGAGCCGGCCCATACGTGCTCTCCCACGTAAAAAGACAAACATGACATATGAATGACAATACTATGATTTGGCATCTTGGAACTGATCTGATTATGGAACCGGAGGTGAGACTGGAACTCTCTAGTCCCTATTAGTAAACTCCTTGAGTTTGGGCTCATGATTCATTTTGACAAGTCCCACAGATATGGTATCAGAATGATCTGATGATGGAGCCAGGAAGTGGATAGTGTAGTATAATTGTTACCTAATAAAATTGAAAGAAACCAAACTATGTGACTTCTATAGTAGAAAATTCTTAAAAAAATATTTAAAGTGACATTTCTGAGATTTCTTGTTTAAATTTCTGGTTGTTTATGTCATTAAGTAAAGAAAAACATTTCAATTTAATTTAAATCTTATTGGAAGTGTTATTACTGCAGGTTGGAACAATGCCGTAAGCATGAGGAGGGCTTAAAGAAAGATATAAAAAATTTATTTGAAGGCACACTTCCAGAACTTAACGAAAAAATAAGTAAGACTCATTTTTAAATCTGTAAAAAGTAACAACAAATTTACATATCTTTAAAACACAGGCACTTTTATTACTAGTTATTGTGTTATTATTATACTAAGTTTTATATATGATACTATAATTATGTTGACGGGAATTAACGTGATCACGTATTTAAAAGGCTGATAGTCAGCCTGTGGTCACGGCCAGTGCAATCTGATCGAAATGCCAGACAAATCAAAGATATGTAATAATACCTTTTAAATACGTGATGGCGTTAATTTCCGTCAACAAAATTATATTGTGTTATTATTGTGCATGGCTTGTAAACATTTATTTTATTATTATGTAACGTCTACTTGCAGGGCAAAACTATTTAGTTCGTGTTCTGGTTGCGTCATATTTACTTACTTTGAATATAATTTATCTAAGGAATTAAGTTACATTATGGGCCGGATCCAAATAAACAAAGAATGTTGGTTATAGATAACAAAGTTTGATTTGTATTCTGAATTCATAATTATCAAATTATTTGACCTAATAGTAATTAACTGAAAAAAAAGGTATCACCAACTTCAATGCACCTAAATCATGATATACCTACTTTGGTCAGATCGAATTAGTAAAAAAAATCATCTAAAATCCATGAAATTCCTATTGGAGCGGAATTCTTTTTTTATCTAAATTCAACTATAAGGAATTGATTGCAAGTAAAATTATAGCATGATATTGTCAAGTAAGGTAATTACATTTTTCGAAAAGTAAAACACCCTCCAAATCACTAAAAAAATGACACTTTTTGCAAACGGTTTGTAAAAAGTTAACAACATTTTGATTTGAAAATTTAACTGTAACTACAAGACCGCAACACTGATAACATATACAAATCTCAGCTCTCTACAATTTTCGGAACGCGAGTTATAAGATTCCAAAGTTTTGCAAAATGGGGACGATCCGCTCTGTTTTTACCATTTTTACCTTTTTTTTTGGCACCTCACCTGACGATATTATGCTATAATTTTACTTGTAATTAATTCCTGATACTTAAATCTTGATAAACAAAATTAATTCCGCTCCAATAGGATTTTTTTGGACCGATAAACTAATTCCATCTGACTACTTGTAACAACCTGTATTCTTCATCCCTTAATTTTCCATTTCCGTGGATTATTTTTCAAATTTAAATGAGACCAATAACAGCCAATTAAAAAAAAAATTGAAACCAGTTTACAAATGGCGATGATATCGCGGAACAAACACAAAAAAAAACAATCGAATTGAGAACCTTTTCTTTTTTGAAGTCGGTTTAAAAGTAAAGTATTTCATACACTGTTGCGGATTTTGCAAACTAATTTATCATATGTGTTTCAGCAAATTATGATGCTACAGTAAAAGCTAAGCAAAAGGAGCTGAAAGAATCTTACACAAAGATATCTAAATTTAATGATGAGGAAGAAAAAGTTGCAAATGAGATACAATCAACTAAAATAAAGGTTGAAAAATTGGATGTACTGGAGAGCCAAAATGAAAAGAAAGTTCTTGAAAGAAATGAAATGATTGGTAATGTGGCAAAAACAGCAGGTAAGTTGGCAGCAGGCTGTTGAGATAAATGTAATAAAAATGATTATTCCCTAATACAAAAATATATCACTACATAGTATAAAATAAAGTCGCTTCCTGCTGTCTGTCTGTCCCTATGTATGCTTAGATTTTTAAAACTACGCAACGGAATTTGATGCGGTTTTTTTTTAATAGATAGAGTGATTCAAGGGGAAGGTTTATATGTATAATACATGCATAATATAGTCGAGAAACACTGATAACTTTAGAGGTTTCTAATGTGATATCGTAAATAAATACATTTTTTGCGTTTACATTGCAAATGCTGGCTGAACCCTACGAGATTTATCAAAATAATGTACCACAGTATTGTACACCTTAAAAAGTTCTACAAAAAAGTCCGCGATGGTATATGTCTATCTCTTAGGGATACCGTTTTTTATCTTTTACTTTTTACGAGAAATAATGGCTTATTTACGAAGCGATTTTAAGCAATACAGCATTAATCCTTATCAAATTAAATACCTTAAATACATTGTGCATTTAATATAGATCAAAATGGCCCTTTACAGCATGTAATTTCAATGAATCATTTCGAAGATATTACAGATTTAAAATCCAGGGACATAGCAGTTGCGGCGGTTGCAGGCTTAGATTTGAGCGTTGAGTGTTTTTCACATGGCCAATTATATTATATGTCGCTCTTTCAAGAGTAACCTCTGAAGAAAACATGTTTGCATTGTCTAATGACAAAAAAGCTGTGAACGTTGTATAGAGAGACAATCTGTAGTATATTTAGTATCATCATTGCACCCGTGCGAAGCCGGGGCGGGTCGCTAGTATATTAATATAATAATCATTTATTTCAGGCTGCATAGGCCCATAGATAAATACCTTAATCTAAATATACAAACTAAAACATTATGTTAGTAAATAAAACTTAAAACTAAATAATAGCCGTACCGCGCAACTTCGTCTGCATTTGTAAATTTTCCCCGTTTTTGCAATATTTTTCATTGATGCGCCGCTCCTTTTGGTTGTAACGTGATGTTATATAGCTTAAAGCCTTCGTCGATAAATGGGCTATCCAACACTAAAATATTTTTTTAATTCGAACCAGTAGTTCCTGAGATTAGCGTGTTCAACTCTTCAGCTTTATAATATTAGTATAGATATGTTTATTTTCATACAAAAGCAAAATATATTCTGTCACATATAAAAGCATACTTGAAAGAAAGCTTCAAAGTGCAATTTCATTTTTTAATTGTTGTTTTAAGGTCTTGAAGATATACCTACAATTGAGACAAATGAGGAAGCAGAGAAGGCAATGGCTGCTATCAGTGATAAGATCAAAAACTTGGAAAAAGAAGTATCTGAACTTAAGTCTATTGCTGATCGGGAAGAGAACGAGAAGCAAGTTCTTGTTGATGAAAGCCGAGAAGCATTGGTAAGTTTAATAGCTGCATTTTCTCATTACTACTCTTTTATGACAAATTCAAGAAAAATAGCTCAGAGATATGTAAAAATATCAATATCATCACAATCATTATTGACACCACAACAAATATTCCTACTAATGTAGTGGTTTTTTAGAAGAATAATCATCCTAACTAAAATTTTAATTTAGCAAAGTAATCCATTATAAATTCACAGTTAACATTTTCTGACTCAATCTATAAATTGCAAAAGTCAATAACTTGCAAAAAATAGCTGGGAACTATAAAGGTGATATTACGGACGGACGCAGAACAGCGCACACTGAGGGACCGTTTCAAGAGATAATACGCCGTGGGTAATAACACAGACACGCGCGTTTCACTGAGATCCATTGGCATATTTCTTTTTCTTCACGTTTTTGCACGTAATATAATTATTATTACTAAATATCATTACAAGAGCTGTATCAATACGTTCTCTTTTACTTTGCATTTTGGTTTAACAAAATAAGTTTGATCTCAAGACCAACAGGGACCGACACGCATCGTTGGAAGGGCCTTGTTGCGGTGCGTGGTCGTCCGAAACTGCACATGCATATGAGAGGACTAGATTTAATGTACAATATGGTACATAGATTAGATAAAGAAAGATCTTATTAAAAATAATATAAATCCTATTATTTTATGTTACCATTTAAAGTACTTGCTTTAAACAAAATAATGTTTCAAGTATTAACTTAATTACAAATATTGTAAATCGAATCAGGTACAATATTATTTTATAAATTATTTTCACTTCATTACTGCAATGCATGATTATTGCAAATGCAAACATTAATCAAGATGTGAATAATCACAAGTACGAATATTCTTTACAGCACACATTAAAAAAAGTGTGTGTGTACTTATATACGCACGTAAGAAGTTATACTTTTATCTAGTTAAATAAAGTTCATTTAAATATCATAATAAATAATACATACCGTTAACTAACCTCTAATTCTACAAACGTACTCAAAGTAATATGTAAAAACCAACTTATCACTATCGTGAAGTTGGTAACTTTTTTTGAAAAACTAAAATGTTGACTTGAGCTTACTTCAGGGTGTCGCTTTTTCGTGACGGTGTGCGCGTATCGTAAAAATTTACTCTCATCATTTTTCCATAACGCGCCAAAAGAAGTATAACTTCAAAAATAAACAATTACTTTTGTTCTCCCCTTCCATCCACCTAATGATTCTCTGCATTGGACATGGAAACATATTGTCGCCATTGATTTTTACAAATACTTGGCGAGTAAACCTAGAGGTACTCCTAGCTTTTTTTTTGCTGCAGAAACAGGAGGCTCGCAATTTATTCCGCTTTGTTTCTCTACTTTTCCTCCGCTGATTAGCGGAACATACAGCGGAGAATCAGCGAAGAAAAGTACGCGGCTACGTCTCAGGATTCTTTTGATGCATTTGACGTGGTTTGTCAGAAATCTGCATTTTTCGGCCCAAACTTGATCAAAAACACTGGGCCCTTCTCCCTTAATGCTGATTTTTACGAATGTTATTTTCCTGTTTATAAAAATCTAAGAAAAACGGTTATGTATTATATCGTTAGATCGCGGTTTGGTGTCTTTGTTAAAAGTAACGTTTTATGTGTACTTGTTATGTTTCAGTCTGGGCACAAACAACAAATAAGCACTAAATCATCTGATATTGCTAAGAATAAGAGAGAGGTAGTGAAACTGGAAAGAGAAATTACTTCTGCAAATGAGTCTAAAGTGCGTTTGGAGGTCGCAGAGCAGAAGTTCAAGGCTGCTGAAGAGTAAGTTTTAAAACATAAATGATTTAAAGACATTACTTTTCAACCAATGGACTAGTTTAGTCCAGACTAGACCAAAATCCATAATTAATAAATCAAAATTGCAGAGAATTTGAACAATTAAAAAAAGAATTAAATACTGAAGAAACACAACAAAGTATCAATGAAGGTGAAAAAGAATTAGAGAAGCATGAACAGGAGGTCGATGAAGTAGATAAAAAGGTTAGTATTTATAATTAATACCTAACCTACCTACATACCAGAAGTCAGAGGAATATATACCAAAAAGGTTTTTCGCCAAGTTACTCATTGTTGAATCCATTCTTTTCCAGCTACAGCCTTATTTTATACAAACTTTTAGCGGCGGCTTTGCCCGCGTGGGCCTCGTTTACCACGGTAAAGGGTATCCTATGTGTGCAGTTCAATCCAGGTCTTCAGCTATCTGTGTAACAAATTTCATTTAAATCTATTCAGCCGTTGTCGCGTGAAAGGGTTACAAACATCCATCCAGCCTCACTTACTTTGTTTATAATATTAGTAAGATGTTTAGACATAATGATGAATGGTTTCCGAATCCTTCTAATTCTTTAAACACGTGAATATCTCCGATTCATATTTCTTACTTTTGTCAGACGGAAAGGGATATACTAAAAACCTGTTGAGATATTTTCAGTTACTTAAGTTTACAACAGTATAATAAGCAGAAACACTAAAATTATTTGCTGCCATTACATTTCAGATATCGGTCCTGCAAAAGCAAAGTGCGAAATTGAAAGAACTACAAGTTAAAGAAGACTTACTTAAACAAAAGGAGAAGCAATGTTCAACTTTAAAGAACAAACACAGGTCTGCTTTGACCGATCTTTTAGGTAGCATGCCGGAGAATAACTTTGTCATGTCACTGAATAAATTGGAAGTCACACTGAATAGTGAAGTCAGTTCTTTAAAGAAAAGTTTAAGTGACAAAAAGACAGAGGTGAGTAATTGTGCAATAATTTTTCACTATACATAAATGAAATTCCTATTTCTAAGAAAGAATTTAGACATAAGACTGCTCATTAAAATATAGTTCCATACCAGAGTTAACTTATAGCTTCCCTAAAGTGTGCAATGACAAAAAAAATTACAGAATCCCATCTGCATTTTCTTCAGAAAGACGTTTTCGCGGTAGGTGACATATAACTCCGAGGGAGTACTACGTCTAGACTAGAGTATTAACCAAATCAAAAATATCACAACAAATTATTTATACACTTAATTAAGTCCGTAATTAATGTGTATTGTAAAATTTCATCATTTCATTTTACAATCTAAATGGACATATTACAGAATTATGTAATCTTTATATTCATCATTTATTTGATATTTATCAGAAAACGAAGCTTGAAGAGGAAAGAAAGTATGTGCGCAAGAATCTCATGGAACGTTCAAATGAACATGCAAAGGCTGAAGAACAGATGTACAAAGTGTGTGGCGGCCAATCTTATGAAGCCACATTGCTGAAAGTTTGTGAAAAAGTAGAAAACCTTCAGGCAAGTATTCTTTAGACTTAATTTGTACCTGCTACTATGTTGTGTTTGTGACGCGCTAAGTGCTGTCATCAAGCCCTGGGTATATTTGTCGGTTTACAGAAGCCATTGTTGGTTGGAGCCTTGTTTTTGTCAACAGTCACCAATACTCTATTCTCTTCTCGCTCTTCCACACACGGCGCTTCGGCAATGCTCAGCAGTGTCAATGTTCACACAAATATTCAATACTTTACTTGTTTCCATAATGTAAATACATAAATGATAACAATTTAAGGAGTAACAATCATGGACCCTGTCGGGCGCAGCACAGTTTGTTTGGGGGAGAGGAAGATAACACAAACATATAATTATAAAGTAAAGTGTTCAGTGTATTGACTATGGTAGGATATAATTGTGGTAATTTTATATTGTATGTATTATTAATTGATAAATTTGTTCCTAATTTTAATATTGAATTAATAGTGTATAAAAGAAATAAAAATATCGTTTGTTATTTATTTATCGATTAATTATTATTATTTGAATAGTCACAAATATATATATTACTAGAAAAAGAAAGAAAAAAAGAAGATACACCTCCATGTTGCCTGCAAAATAATTAGGGTATCATATTTACATTCTCACAATAATTAGCGCCGTTTTCTACCAATTGCGTGTGTCGCAAATATGTAGAATGTACCTTATCCAGCTTTTGGTCCAGGGGGAAGCCCTTATGGTCAGGACAAAATGTATTTTTGTCAGTCCCACAGGGAGTCCCCAGAGCTCTGGATGGACAGCCTGCATCTATGTATGTCCTGAATTAACGATATACAGTAAATTTTATTATTGTTACAGGATGAACATAATGAGCTGCAATCATCAATGTTTCTTATTAAAAGTTATGAAGCTAAATTAAAAAAGGAAAACTGTTGCCCTTTATGCAGTCGTGGATTCGATAGTGAGTCTGAGGTAAGAAAACTAGTACACGAGCATATTTCCCGGCAAAACCAAGCGGCGCCGGCGTGAGGAGAGATCGAATCGATAGATCGAGTCACAATTTATCGGTTCACGGGACCGCGCTTTTTGCGTAAATCAATTTTATTAAACATTCAAATTTGTTTCGTGTTCAATACTATTTGCAAGATATAAATCAGTTCAGTTTTAATAAAAATATGGGTGAAGAAGTTCGTGTAGACGGGATCGACATTAAATGTAAAGCAGACCGGTAGCCCATGGACTTCATGTACTGAAGAGAACGTGTACAAAGTTTCAGCTTCAGTGCAACGTGAACCAGATTTATCGACCCGTAAACGTTCAGCTGAATTACAAATGTTGAGCACATCCTTACGCCGTATTTTTTAATTGGATCTGAAATTACACCCATACAATCCAGTGAGTGCAAGAATTGAAGTCTAATGATTAAATTTACGCAAGTCGTATGCCGAAACAGTGTTGGATCGCTTGCGCAACTTTGACAATGGTACCGATTCTATTGTCAGACTCACTAAACTAAAACCTAACTTAATTTCTTCATATGAAATCAACTTTGTCTTCTTCGCAACAAGATCTATTTGTTACTGGCATCTATTTCTCAGCGCCACTAAATTTCACTAAAACCTGTCAACGTATACTCAACCATGGGGTCCCATCTCTAAGAACGAAAAAATGGTTCAAACAAATATCAATAGATGGCGCTACGGGTATCGATTTGTTATTGAAGTTTATGGAAAATCAATATTAGGTCCTGATTAAAATATTTTCTAATTTCATAAAATACCCTAAACACGGGAAAATTGAATAAAAGCTTCTTAAATCCAATTTTCTTATTTTGACAAAATTCAATATTGTCGTAGTTCCTCTGGCGGCAATTACGTACAACAATGTACTACGCTGAGGTTGATATACGGGTTTGTTTTTGTTTGTAGGTACTGACCACAGATAATATAATACTATACTAGTAGTACTGACTATTGATAGTTGGCCAAATTTTATTGAAACTGTATCGTTGCGTTATGTTTTTGCATTTTCTATTGTAGGTAAATTATTAATACACAAATTTTAATTCGAATTTCAAAGATACATTCTTGGTCAGCAACCCACAGCATTTAAACAGGTATTGAACTATCAAATCTCATTCAAATTGGCTATGAATCTTCATTTCTTAGCCGCGCCTTGTTACTCTTCGGCAGTTACTGCTTGTCAATTTCAAACAATTAATTTTAAAAGAAATCAACATTTCTCTGTCCCTCAACTTCGTAATCGGCTTCCTTAAACAATTATTTTTATTTTTCTTATTAATAAAAAAGAAGAAAAATCATATTAGTAGTAATGAATAATAATAAAAATGAGAGATTTTTTTTTACGAGACTGTTTTCGGATTCCCTATCTCGTCG
This sequence comes from Euplagia quadripunctaria, assembly GCA_963859945.1. Lineage (NCBI taxonomy): Eukaryota > Metazoa > Arthropoda > Insecta > Lepidoptera > Erebidae > Euplagia > Euplagia quadripunctaria. Next base: position 9,727,026 of record OY982570.1, on the reverse strand, counting down.
TATCGTGAAACATTCCCATAAACTTCTAAGTACGAAAATTTTTTTTTTTTTTTTATAATCATATTTCGTTTTCCCCATTATACTCATATATCAATTGCTACAAAATAACATTAAGATAATGATATGATAATTTTATTTAGGGGGCAAGGTACACCTGTGTACCTTGCTTCATTTGTTTATCTTAATGTAAATGTATATCATCTCTTTCTAAAACATTTGTAGACGGAGCGTTTTCGACTCATGCCAGATACAAATAAGAGTCATAATTATTAAAAAATAAAGAAATCTACATATCACACCTCAAGTTAACTAAACACACACTTGGACGCACAGAGTGCCAAACAAATATATATGCATATTATACATTCTTAATACATACAATTGAAACTCTTACGTAATTACCTATTAGATACATACTTACAAACATACATGCATGATTATTTATACATAACTTAAATTTACATTTGTTTGCAAATGTATAAGACGAGATTCATGTGATGCTTAATATGCTGCTACTATTTAACTGTAGTAAAATGTTGTAATTCCAACTGTCATTATAATAATAGTCTATACTATTCATACACTCGAAATACATAACCTAAATTGAGTCAAGATAAGTTCTACATCCTACAATATAATTTTATATCTACTGTTAATACGCCGTTATAGTGGAATACAAAACTTGATATTTAAAAAAACATACAACCTACCTGCTGATTACATACTAATTAGCGCCATCTATTGGTTGCGCGTTTATTAGTAGGTAAATAAATCCATTTCATCGCTAGGTGGCTCTAGGTATCTATCGCGTTGCTAGAGGCATCTAGCGCCTTTGTAGGCGCAAAAATAAAAGCCCGCAGAATTGCCCGAGTTAGGAGGGTCGCGTTTCGTTGTATGGGATGAGGTATCTGTACTAGTATAGTATTATGTTATCTGTGACTCAACTTTATTTCCACGCAGCGAGAGTCCCCATTTATTCAAATGCCGTATAATTACCGTACAAAAACTTGTTCAAAACGACCTAACATGACGTTATTTTAATCGACACCTACGAAGACGCTTACTAAAAACACAGAGCAAAAGAGATGGCATTCAACCGATAGCGGCTCTCGTTACGTGGTATTAAAGTTTATTTAAGCGTGTCAGACTTTAGTCGACAAATAAATTGCTTATTTCGATAGCGACGTATGTTACCTACTTGTTTATATTTAAAATAAGACCTTGTTTCGAAGAGTACAAGGTTTACATCTTGTATGAAGAAAATTTAGTCAATTAGAGTTAAGAGAGAAATTCAACAGAATTGACACCAATAGTTTGTTTTCCGCCAAAGGCCATTTCCATCTCAACGGGCAAGTTAATAAGCAGATATTTGAGTAGCGAAAATCCCAAAGCTAAACATGTAAGACCCCTTGATTTACCTAAGCCGATAATTTCAGCGAGAGGAATTATTCGGTCCTATTTTTTTAAGGTTCTCGTGATCATACAGTCACTGTTAACTCTACTGAGTATGTGAGAATATAACGGGAGTTTCAGACACAACTACTACAAGAATTTGATATGTAGTTATCAAATAGGAAATAGGAAAACGTGGTTGCAGCACGACGGACCCACCTGCCACACATCTAAGTAGTCCCTGCCGATAGTTAAAGATATTGTTACGGAAGTCTTAACCCGCTGGCGCCATCTATTGGCGAGTAGAGGAAGTCATAAAAGGTTACGATTACCTAAATTGAGACGCACGCCATCCTTTGAAGTTGAGAAGAACTAGTAGCCTATTTGTAGAATGTCCTATATTATATTAGAAAACTCCAGAATGGCTTCAAGTTTTCGGGAAATATCACGATCTCTCCACGAAATAACTTTCCGAGTATATAAGACGCATGTATTGCGGTATGAAAACAGTTCTATTTGAGCGAACAGCGAGTAAACAAGTGTGATAAGTGCGAAGTACAAATGGTTAGAGAAGTAAAATGGCGATAACTAGTTGTATTGTGTTATTTGTGAATTATTGCAATAAATTGTGTCTATTTTTAGTAAGAAATTTGTGTACCTTACGACTTTATAAAATTCTCATATAGTTGTGTTTTTAAGTCTTTGTGTCTGATCACTACATATTATAAAATAAAGTCCCCCGCTGCGTCTGTCTGAAAAACTGAAAAACTACTGAACGGATTTTCATGCGGTTTTCACTAATAGACAAAGTGATTCAAGAGAATGGTTTATGTGAATAATTTGTTAAGATTTTTTGTGAAATAACTGAAATATGGCGATGATTGTTGAAGATGTCGCAAAATCAATACATGCTTTGCTACCCGTGCGAAGCCAGGGCGGGTTGCTAATGTATGTATAATTTTTTCACAAAATTTGGATTTTGAAACATCACAATATGTAATATGCATTTAAACTAAAACTCTTAAAATGTCTTTAAGCTGCAAACTTGAATCGGGTACAGTCACAGAAGACCTAAATATTTTAATAGACATGTATGTTATATCAGTATATCACTATAATGGCACTAGGTTTAATTCTACATGTTGGAAAGATTTTATTTAAACATAATTTCTTACTGACCAATTGAAAACATTCAATGGTTCTGTTCTGACTAATAGCTTTAGAAATAATAAGTAAACTTTTTACAGGTTACAGATTTGATAACGCAACTCAATACAAAAGTCATGACAGTTCCCACCCAACTTGAGAGAGTATCTGCAGATTTATCAAAAGAGAAAGAGAAAAAAGACGAACTGCTTAGTATGAAGTCGTTAAATGAAAAGATGACTTTATTCAAAGAGAAAGGAAAACCTGAATTAGAAAAACAACTAGCTAAGGTTGAAACTGTAAGCATCATTTTAGGTAACTATGCATTAATGTAATTAATGATAATTGTTTACTATTTATTTTCTTTTTAATTTTTTAGCAAATAACGACCTTGACTAATGCCATTGATGAATTATCAAATAATTTAATTGAACCGGAGAAAAAATTGCAAAATGTGAAGCAAATTCAAGGAGATATGCCACTACTTGATCGTTGCAACCAAGAAATCGTATCATATACCAAGGATGTAAGAGTTCATAGTTATTTTTTATTTATTTTCTGTTTATTATTAGTATTGTTATCTCAACACCTTTGTGTTCTTTGTCCCCTACGAAATAAACTCATAGAACTAATCAGTCATGCATTGATAACTCACTCATTGGAGAGACAAGAGTCAGACAAATACCTTATCTGCAATTATTTGCATCTAATAGTATTTAGTGTGTTATATCTAAAAAGAATATTTGGTTCTTCTATTGACCAAAACCAAAAATGTTGCTGGTCAAGTAGTAGTAAAGTAACAACTTCTAAAGAGGATTCACCACTTTGTATGGGGTATTGGCACCAAGTTGTACAATTTTAAGACTTAGACTATTATATATACATCAGTGTTTGAGATCAACATTGAACTTTATTTGACTTTGATAGATAGTGGGGTTTAAGAGATATTTTAATTTACTCAACAGTCACACATACAATCATAGTTAAAATGGCCTCAACCTGTTTTAATCAATTCTTCTTTTTCTACATCGTTTCTTACTAATATCATCATAATATATATTCAGAAACGTGGTTGGTGCATTTATATTACTTTGGTGCCCTGCCCAACCCCACACCACAAATAATATCGACTCTCATAACGTATATTGATCCATCAATAGCTGAGTGAAAGAAACTAGTTCTTTTACTGGGTGTTTTTATTTTCTCGACTTTTTTATATTGCATTAATTTATTAAATGTCCCACAGAAGCGAATGTATCTTTATAACACATAATCGATTGTTTTTTTTTACTTAATAATAAAAATCACTATACTATTCCGCATTTATACGTTCCTTTTCACGTAATGTATTACGGCGAATTGTAAATATAGTGACTTACAAAATATAATAAAAAAATAATTTTCCACCAGCTACTGCTTTATATTTTATATGATAGTAACCCGCATACAGTGACTGTAATACACTAAATATAGTAAATAAATTTATTTGTGTACTATTCAGTACCATTTTAGTAGTAGTAGTAAATGAAAGATTGAGTCAAAGTTGCAGGAATAGAAGAAGCAATATCGCTTTTTGTGACGTTTTAAGGAGCTGTGTATATATTTATTAGACGTCTCAGGATGAATGCGACGTCCTTCAAGTTCAGCAACTTACTCGAACCTACACTTATTGACGTCGAACTAATTTAATTTTCACACAAAGCACCTTACGGTGTGCCTATCTTTTTTATATCACATTTATATTCCCATAACATTACGTTTAACAAATCTTAATTACATTTTGGTAATAAAGATAGTTATCGGAGGTCGATAGGAGACCAAAAGATATTACCAGAAAGCGATGACTTCACAATTCCTATATTACTTATTACGTTTTGCAGTTCAACACAATAAAGGCCCAGTGCACAGAACTAGAGTCTGATATGACATTGGACGAGGCAGTTGCGAAACAAAAGGAACTGAAACAAAAGATAAGTGGTCTCAAGGCAAAACTTAAGGAGACTCAAAAAAAACTGAACTTACATAACAAAAAAGTTCAAGAGCATGCAACAAGGAAGAACAAACTTAAGGAGGAATGTCTTAACCTGCAGAAAAAGGTATATTTGTCGGAATTAAAAAAATATATAATTAAAGATCGGGAAATATCGGTATTTCGCTAACAAATGTATTTTTGTATCAAAAACATATGTTGTCATATCAAAAACGTATATATGTTGGTAGAACTTAATTAATCTACCGCCTTGCACGTCAATAAAAAAATATGTTCAATTTAAAATCTAACTTTACACATTCCACCTGCTTTTATAAGAAACGGCGGTGAAATTGCTGTTAGAGCTGCATGATAGTCATGCCCTTTCAGTGATTTAAGTAAGTGTTTCATTGTCATATACACCCTGTAAATATTCTTCAAAATAATGTGTGTATTGCTGATGCTGGATGTCTAATAACAGCGAAAATTTTAGTCATTTTATAAGATTTTTGATCATATAATAATAAATTGAAACATGGATAAATAAAACATAGCAATGTGGCAAATAAAAAGAAGATTAAATCTAAAAAAAAATTGCTTTAATTAAATGTTCGTTTAATTAATAAAGTATAATTAAAGTATTTTAAAGTTATGAACTCGAATGCTTTGGGGTTGTTGTGTTGCTCTAGAGTCGTCAATGTTCTCATTGACGACTCTAGAGTTAACGGAATCATTACATTTCATAAAATGTACAGGTCCAAGAAATTTACAATCTGCAAGAAACCAAAAAGCAACTGGAGACAGATAGAGAGAAGTATGAAGCAGAACTGGTGGAATTAAGGACAGGTTTCGCACCTCTGGAAGAAGCTTTGAAGGAAAGAGAGGAAGCTAAAACTATAACAGTCAAAAAGAATAGGTATGATTTATCTTTAGTGCAGTGTTTTATCTTTAGTGCGGTTTTATCATAAAGGTTTAAATGAAACCCCACTCTACTATTTGGTTAACTGATCCAATTGATGTTTACTTTTACCTATATAAAAAAAATTGCCACATAAAATTATGATGCAGCATCACTTGATTTAGATATTTTTTGTTGTGTTCGTAATTGCCAGGACAAGGTTTGTATGAAAAATTTTTTTTTGGTATATCAACATAAAAGTTGTAAAATTTTATGGTATTGTTACGAGCCGGGGATTGTGATTAGATCAAAATACTAATTTGTTACGAGCCAGAAACAAATTATTTAAATAGTTCACAATTAACACGTCATTGACATATAACATCAATTCTCACTGATACTCATTTGTACTGTTCACTATTCGCGTTTTATTTATTTATTACAGTAAAATATATATTGTTTAGTACACACAACAGTATATAAGTAGTAATATCTATAAAAACTTTGGAAATAACAATAATGAGTTACAACACATAGCTGGAGACCTGGATTAACACATAGGCTACTTTTTATCCCGATATTCCCACGCGCTGCTAGTTATGAAATAATATAAGCAGCTTGTTTACAAATAGGTGCTAGCTAGGTGACAGAACTAGAAATCGTCAGTGTCTCGGCTAAAGTCCTGCTGTCTTCGTAAAGAGATATTCAGAGCATATAAATATGTCTAGTGTCTGATCAAAAATCTAAATTTCGCTGTCGGAGCGATGAATCAATCGGAGCACCGTTGCCGACGTCTTTTTATACCGACGGTCTTATCTCATAGAAAGTTCTAGTTTCGTTCGTTCGTTTTTTAAGTGCCCGAAAACTCGTAATAACCCGACTGACTTGCGACACCCCTCTTCTTAGAATCTTCTAGAACATTGCAAAAGTTGCTTGTTAACAGATGGCGCAACATGTCTCAATTAAGGCGACGACAACAGTATATACAAGATATATATATACAAGAAAATATTCCTTATGATACTTTTTTACGTTGTGATATTAAATGAGGCTCAGCTTGAGAGTTCTGCTGTCACATGTTTTCATAGCAAAAAAAGCGCATGGTTTAAATGTCTTAAAAAAGTGTTTGGGGTGAATTCTTGGATGGTTTAGCTTGGGGTCGCAGCAATCGGTCTCTAGAAATTATATTTTTTGGCAATGTTTTATTGTTCTTTTATTTAAAAAAAATGAACAACAAAAAAGATGAACAAACAATTATTACACCAAAAATAAAATCCATACTTGATTTATAACAGGTCCGCTAGTTTATTTAATAATATTTTATTCATCTTTCTTTTTTAAACAGGGGTAACATAGAGTTGAAAAATTCAGAAATAATGAAAGTATCTATTGCCTTCGACAAAGTAAAATCTGTCGATACAGAGATCAGACAGCATTTAGAACAGAACATCCCACTTGAAAAAAATAAGAAAGAGGAAGCAATAAAGAAACTAGAAGAAAAGTTAAAGCAGATTCAAAGTGATAGGCAGGCTATCACAAAGAGAATTGAATGTTTAAATGACGAAATTACTAAAGAGAAGGTTAGTAAGATACTATAATCATCTCTTCTTCGACTCTCTCTCTCTCTCTATTCTTTTGCTGTACATTGCATATTATTCTAATGTTCAATGATGCGGGTGTCTAAGAAAAATAACCTCACAGTTCTTTCAATCATAATTAATTATTGTTATAAAAACTGTGACTGTTTTTAACCAACAAATTATTTAAAAATATATATATTAATGTGTGGTTAAATGACAGATGTAATGCCACAGATGCCTTCATCACAATAGACAATTAACCAACTTTATTTTAGATCTACAAAAGGGAACTTGATGACAATTTGAAGTTAAGGGGATTACAAAAAGATATAACTGATGGTGAGAAAGAGGAAGCGGAAATAAATGAGAAATTGAGTACAATCAACAGGGATGTGTTAAATGAGAAGAAAACTTTAATGACCGCCATGAACAACCTCAACAAAGAGAAATCTGAAACCGATGGCATGCTACGTACACTACAGGTACCTACCGCAAATAATTCTAAAATGACTCCCCTGTTCCATATATGTGTTACAATATGCAAGCGTAAAATAAATTATATTTACCCGTGTATTATCTATTTAAAGTAAATTGACAATAGCAAGAAAAGTATTTTTTTTTTTTATGATAATGAAACATTAAGATTTTGATTCCCATTTATAAAGAGATTCACTGTTACAAGTAATTCAAGAACACTTTATTGTTCATAATATAAAAGGCAAACACTCGCAAGAAACAATTAAAAAACTTTTCCATGAGATTTTTTTTTTGCATTTTCAAATCAGTAGAGTTAAGGAGGGAAGAGAAAATGTTTTCAATTTTATTCACCCATTCAAGTATATAATTAAAAATCGCTGCCATGCCATTAATAATAATAATAACATTTATTATGATTTTGTACTCTTTGATAAAGTAACATGATGAATCGTTAAGATAAAATGTGCCTGCGTGGTTGTCTGTTTGTGCACGCACACACTCGTTTGCGAGTGTTAAAATACACCTCTAAATTTCTATCTTTTTTGCTTCATCAAATTCAAATTCAATATCTTTATTTCATAAAATCGATCATCAATTATTCGAAATCGTCAATTTAATAAATAATTGTCATAATTAAAAATTATAGATCAACAACACACACAGAGTCACTGCAACAATAGTTTGCTTTGTCAAATGTAAAATTATAAAAGAAATGGATAACATACTATCATATCTGCCTGTTTCGATCTACAACCGCCTTTTTCCGAATGGTTGAGCCTTGTAGTACAGAATTGCACGTATTTTTATTCACCAAGAAGTCAAACAGTTGTACTGCCTACCTGATCTTTAGTGACTATAATATTTGCTCTTAGTGTTCCTATTCCATATAGAGATATACACAATATTTTTCGCATTACAGTTAACACTAAAGAAGCAGAAAGCAGATCTAAAAATAGCTCAAGGCAAAGATATAGAGAAGAAATACCGAGAGAAGTTTTATGAATTACAAGTTACAAAGATGTTAGACAAAGATGTGAAGGAGTATTCAATGGTTTTGCAGAACTGTCTCATGGAATATCATAAGAAAAAAATGGAGAGTATCAACCTTATCATAAGGTAAGATGAATTATGATTTTGTTATTAATGCTTACAACGCGCCTAGAATATACCGCTAGCCACTAGCCTTAACTTGGTAGTTATGTTGTGTTCATAATTTACACGGAAATAAGTTCATGGTACAGGGGAGACATATTGAAAAGGCGTATTACACTCTCACAAAATAATCTGGCAGCAGACCGCTAAATTAACTTATAACTAAGTAACACAACTAATTCTTATCTTGTTTTACCATTATCTTTCTGCTGTTTAAAACTCATATGCTTAATCAATAATATATGTGTATAGCCCTAACTCACTAACATAATGACAATGGTTGTTACTCTCGAGGGTAAAACTTTATTTTATACCTATGTGAAACTTGTTATGCAAGTCTCAAACTGGTTTATTCTCTGGTGTTAACTACTTGATCAAATTTTGTATTCGAACAGGTACATAATTCGTACATTCATCTCAACAAACATCGGAATCAAAAATCCTCATGACTGTTTGAAATATACACTAAATCATTAACATTTGCTTGGATTTGAATACTTAAATCTATTAAGTACTGTTACTTTTTACACCTATAGTAGGTAGTCCTTCTAAAAAATATACACTCATTCTTTTAAAAGTTGTGTACACATACTTTAATGTATTTTTTTAAATTGTTTAACTAAAAAAAAATCTAGTTAACATAATTAACCAGAATTGATATGTCAACTATCATTACGTCTAACATTAAAGATTTGCAATCTGAAAAATATATATTATTACAACTTTATTACAGCACCACCACACAATATCTTCACCAAAGATATTCATTACCCATTAGGCATGTCATAAGAACAACATGTGTGCCATCCATCTTTTTTGAAATGTGTATAATGTATTAATGTCATATCTAAATTTTCAGAGAGCTCTGGAGCAAAATATATAGTGGCAATGACATTGACTATATTGCTATTAAAGCTGAAGGTTCTATGAGTGCAGACTCCGAACGCTGCAAATATGAATACAGGTATTAGTGTAATATTATTAACTAGCTGTGCCCGGCTTCCCTCGCGTCTACAATGTGTTATTTTTTTCGCGGAACCCTAATAATTAATAATAATAACTTGACACATCTTACACACGGCTGTCTGATCCTAAACTAGGCAGAGCATGTACTATGGTAACCAGTCTGCTTATATATTTCTAAATACATTCAATGATATAATATAAATGTTTTGCAATTATTGAAATCTTTTAAATTCAATATTTAAATTCAAATCAGTGTATATTATGCCAGTTAAACCACTACAAAAGGAGTACAAGTTTTTCTACCATAGCCGATTCATCAATTTTTCTAATTATCAACATTGACATTTGAATGACGTCCACAGTTAAATGTTGGGTCTATCAAATAGTTAAATAGGAGCGTCTTTCGTGTTATTTTTTATACTGTGTGGTGATTTAGCGTCTGTAGATGACAAGATTTTTATAAGCAGTCATTGATGAAATCCATATTTATTTCATCAACTAATTCTACTTTTAATATATGGCAAAGAAATTATATTATGTTATATATGTATAAATTAAAAATACTCCCAACACGAAAATCCCTTGCTTTTGCTGTTTCGAATGGCTGAACAGATTTTCTTGAATTATAGAGAGTTCTTACTTGATCAAGCCATATTTTAAACAAAAAATTTAATCTGTTAATACATACATTTTTTTATTAAAATCGGTCCATCCGTTTAGGACCTATGGCGCCACAGACAGACACATACGAACGTTAAACTTATATAACAGGACCCGGAGGAGTGTTTTACTTCCGGTGTTACATATTATTACATGCCAACCACACAAACTATACCATTATAAATGTATGGCATGGCTAGCCTGTTGGTCTAGTGGTTAGTGATCCTGCTGAGCCTGAGGTCATGGGTTCGATTCCCACCCAGGACAAATATTTGTGTGATTTGTTCTGTGTCTGGATGTAATTTATCTATAATATGTATGTATTTAGAAATATAAAAGTATGTTTATCAGCAGTCTGGTTACCATAGTACAGGCCCTGCCTAGTTAGGGATCAGACGGCCGTGTGTAAGACGTTTCAAGTTATTATTATTGTTTTTGACCTACACACCACTATTTTCTTTCTACCAATTTATTTCCATTTTACAGAGTGGTCCAATGCAAAAATGGAATTGAGATTGATATGCGCGGCAGATGTAGTGCAGGCCAAAAGGTTCTTGCTTGTCTTATAATAAGGCTAGCTCTTGCGGAAACGTTCAGCTCAAGGTATTTTTTTTTTATAGAACTAGCATGTCATATTATATCGTTAAAACGATGGAAATATATAAATTAATATATGTTTTTCTAAATTTTTCAATGACCATTATGTTCGAACTTCGACCAATGCACAATGTTTTAGGGAGGACATTGTCTTTTTAGAAAAACTGATGACAGGATCATTTATACAAAATATTTCTTATTGGGATTAGAAATATTTTATATTTTGTATATACACCGTGTTTTTTATTTCAGTGTTTTTACGAAAACTACGTTATCAGACCATGTAATTATCAAGCCCGGCGTTTTCTTCAAAATCTACTTTTCACGTTGCTACAACGCGATGTGTAGTACTCGTACTTACGCGGTGTGTGTCGTACGATCGCCCGATCTCTAAGGTCGATGCCTTAGTAGGTAAACTAATGACCTACTGTATCAAAATAGCTTTAAAATGATTCCAATTTTCCCTTCATACTTTATCGGCCTTAGGACCGTCGAATAACACTTTAATAACGCAACATAATAAAATAAGTAGTAATTAATTATGATTGTTGGCTCTTAACATAAGTCATAACAACAAAAATTTAAAAAGCAATTCAGGCGTATTTAAAAAATTGGAATCAGTTTTCTTATGTACAACAATTTGAAAATCAAATCACTTACCACTATTATCGTATTACTTTAATCCTAAAAACTAACGGTATTGAAGCAGTTGCTTAAAGTTTTCTTTTAAGGATCGTAATGTCGTAATGTATTTGTTTCTCTTTTCACTTCGTCAAAGGCACACACTATTTTTCTTTTTAAATCGTCCGCACTACGAGCTTCATCCCGATACACAATTCTTTTAATTTCCGACCACAAAAAGAAGTCTAGCGGTGTTAAAACAGGGCTTCTTGGCGGCCATGGCACGGTCCGCCTCGCCCAATCCATTTATTAGTGTATTGTTGGTTAAGATAAATAAATAATTATGGTTATTAAACCAGTGACAAAAGGTAACACGGTATTGTGGGTCGTTGTCGCCATGAAGAGTCTGTGTACGTCTGAAGTGGAATGGGTGCATTCCTATTCGATTCAGTAGCCGCCACATGAAGTAGTGACTAACACCAAACCGTCCCGCTGCTTCCCTTGTACTACGGCGTGGATCTTCTTCAAAAAATATCTTTAAAATATCCTCTTATTGAGGTCGTCCTCGAGCCTGACCATGTGTAGGCACTTGGAATTGTCCACGTCAACAGACGTCGTGTGGTTGCCAGGATAGTCACAGGTGTAGTGTAGGTGTACCCGTGGATTCGTGATGCCGCGTCTACGTAGTGAATCCAAATGCTCTGGCTGAGCGTAGAGTCGCCTAGCCTCCGCCAGATTATCTTCAGCAGTAGCATAAAACCGCACCATGTCTAACCACTCCACGTTCGAGTACGAAGACATTACTTATTTACGCGCGGAAGGCGCACACACGCACTGCGGTCAGCGTCCTCCGTCCTACGTCGTACGTGTTTCACAATAAATAGCACACTGACCTACTTACATAGACGAAATTTTGGGTAACAAAAGAAATGCTAGGAGCGGGGGTTGCAGGCGGGGGGAACGATGCGCTCGCGTCTAACGTAAACACACACCGCGCCATAATATTATTCATAAGCAATGCTATGTTGCAGTAATGTTTGAATCAAAATCGCAAATATTAAAGTGCCTATTTATAATTTTTTTTTTTTGCGTTTTTATACATTTTGTTTATGTAGATATATTGTATATCATGGTCTGATAACGTAGTTTTCGTAAAAACACTGAGATAAAAAACACGGTGTATATATTTTGAATTATTTTTAAAACTAAACATGTTAACTAAGCGGGGGTTAACATGTTTAGCTTTTGAGTACTAAAAAAATAAAAATCGCCTTGTGTTCATTTCGGAATGTATAAAAATATACAGCGTGTAAGTATCACCGTCGCACTTATCACAATGCAAAACTCAGTTCATCATAAAAATGTGAGATTAAGGATTTACAGTCAATAGTTTGATTTTGAACTACGTAGTGTAACGCAACACGCGTACTGTACGGTACGGTGAATGACCTTCAACGCACGGTGCCGTCGAAGCAGCTGATTTCATAAATGTTTTACATTGTAGTTTTTGGCCGAATGGGGTATTTACTGATTTTTTTCTGTAAAAAGTTACTCTGATTATTCATTGTGATGAAACTTTTAGGCATAAAAATGAAAAAATAAATTATGAATTTCTGGCAGAAATTTCCAATGATTTTCCACTCAGAATAATGCTGAATACAGTATTCCAGGATTAGGTACAGTGTCACTTACACTCTGTATGTTGCGGTTGTTGTTACATGTTATTTTAACCATTATGTCTAGTGGTCTACCAATTAGTGCTGATGACTTCGCTGATGTTTGTGTAAACGAATCGCATGACAGTAACTTTGCACAAAATATTGGCGCATAGAGCATCAATAATGAATTCCACATTCTATTGGAATGCTAACCGAACAGGCGTCAAAATCGCGAAATAACTTTATAGAGGTGATCGTGAGCATCACTGTCGATTAATGAATAGGGTGAAAACGATGACGAATTTATTCCCTAGAACTTTAGTCATCTGATCCTGAAATCTCATTCACAAAAAGGCAATGTAAGGTTCCGTTACCTCCAGCCACAATACATTGTTAAAATCTGTACCTGAACCGCACTCGTTAGAGAAGCTCACAAGCTTGAAAACGAAAAATATGACCCGATCCAGAAGAATGTGTGGTGCTTTGCAACGAAAATATTTTACTTCACCAGCACGGTCACCCCAACCCTAGCAAAAATAGTTAATTTGGAATCACTTCTAGATTCCATGGAATTAGGATTTTGAAATTGATGTGGTGTGGTTGCTGAAATAAAGATAAAATTAATTGACTATAAAATGTTTGTTCCAATACGGCAGGACTGTGTACGTTACCCCACCAGGAAAGTTGCTTCTAGAGTGATATGAATAGAACGTATAATTAGGGCATAATCTGCTGTGACTATGCGCCGCATAAAAAATTGTTCATGTTGTCGTTTTAGAAAAAAAATGGAAAAAACGATTCCTGCTGAAGTAACGTTGTTCCAGCAGGAAAATTCTAAACGAATTATCGGAGAAAGAAATATTGTGCATGGGCAGAGAGCATATATTTATATACACTGGACTAACAGTATTATTAGTTAGCCTTGCTCTTGGAGTTGTTTTTCTTCAATATAGAAATGTTTATATGGCTGTCTTTGCATGCAATGCAATGCAAAGGGGGCAAGGCTATCGCCGTGTAAGGGGTACATTCCCAGATGCTCTGCTTGACTAGGAAATCGATCGTGGGCCCTTATGGTCGAATCTTTAAACAAAGCTAGCTGATTAGCTAGGCCGGTCGGTACCAAATAAGCAGCCGTCTAGCCTACTGACTGTCGATTTAACTTGTCAGTTTTAGATATAAGAAGAAAGAAAGAGAAAATAATTAATATTAAAGATATCAATTACTTTATATAAACATATTCATGCTAATTATTGAAACATATTTTTTTAGGTTTGGGGTCTTAGCTTTAGACGAGCCAACTACTAATTTAGATGAAGAAAACATTAAAAGTCTGTGTGTGGCTCTAGGTGAGATTGTACAGGAAAGAATGATACAAAAGAACTTCATGTTTATCATTATCACACACGACAGAGAGTTCATAGAATCCTTGGGACAAATTGACAAAGTCACTCACTATTATGAAGTGTCAAGAAATGAAGATGGCAAATCTAGAATTAAGAAACTTAGGTTTACGTAGTATTTTAAGAATAACCATTCCTACAATTTCACTACTTTGTGTTATTAGAAGTACGAAGGCTGTGCCTTAAATTCTTTTACTAAAATGTAATCGTCACTCTTTTAATAGCAAAAAAATAAACATTTTTTATACTTATTTAGATTTTTATTCAATTTTAAATAATAACATAATACTTCATAATTGATTATTTATTTTTACAAGCCATGTTTAATTAATTTACACTGATACCAGTTACACAATTCAATGGTTCACATACTTTCCTTTGGTCTATCTGCAAAATATTACTTTCTTGTAGAACAGATAATGTGACCCCCAATAGTTCTGCAATCTGGGTTGAAGGAAAGGATTGTGAGAGGCACTTCGTGATGTAAGGCACTAAATCTTCAGAGAAACATACACAAAGTGACACGAAATTCTGTCTTTCAACATCAGTGAAACTTTGCTGTTCACGATAGTAGAATGCCAACAGAACTTGACCAGCTTTGCCAAATGATTCCCTAAAATCATTATATACCTCCTTTACCATGTTTAAAGGAGCTGTAACTCTCATACAATTTAGAACTGTCAACATGCCATTGCAATATTCAGCCAAAGGGTAGTAGTCCAATAAATTCTCTGGTGGACTTGTAGATATACTCTCATTTACTGGACGAGAAACATTTTTAATACTAGGAACTTTATAGGACCGCATCTGATGTTCAAATTGATGATCAGCTTTGTCTAGACCATTATGAAATTGTGTAAGAATGTTGTTTCGGAACAGAGGTGTCAGTACACATCTCATGTCTGCACCTACTCTTCCAAACGATAAACAAAGATACATGCACTGGTTTAGAAGGGACTCAAAACTGGCTTCATCTTCTTTTGGTAAGCCTTCATTCAAGATTTCTGCCAATGTCTCCACCTAAAAATATAAAAATATTTTCATAAAAGGTAATCAAATGTAGCTAGAGTGCAAAATAAGTTAACAATAATTGCTCAACTCTGTTCTGGCGCTTCTGGTCAAAGGGTTAATAAGAAATGTATTTGATTGAGAGAAATAACTGTACAGACATAGTATTATTGCCAGTGTACTATCTCTAGTTCTCGGCAACACGCTGTGCAGGCTTAAGGAAACGATCCACTAATGTAAACCAAAAAATAACTTTAAATCAATTTCCAATCACTGAACAGCAGTTGGGACATCATGGCAAGTTAATAAAACAACGGGCTCAGTTTTTATTGTGCTACTGCAGTTTCTAAACCTATCTACCATGTTATAATATATGACCCATGTTCTTAAATAAAATCTAACCCACTATGAATAAACTTGTAACTGCAATGGTTATACAGCGTGTAAGTTTGACCTACGCGAAATACTTACAAAAACCTTTCTGTTTATCATAATACAAAAGTGAATTCATCATACAATTGCGAGATTAAGGATTTATAGACATTAGTTTCATTTGGCGCTACGCAATGTACGCGTTACATAGGTAGGTATTCTTTTTGTGCGGTATAGTGAATGATCTTAAACGTTCGGGGTCGTCCAGACCAGCTGATTACATAGTGTGTTTAAATGTTGTTTGATGTAATCAATCAGTTGCAGTTTTTCAGAAAATTCCAATGATTTTCGACTCAAAATGATGGTCTGAATACACTATTTCAGTATTCGGTATTGTGTTTCTTACACACTGTATACATATACACCAGTTTTCCGTCAAATGGTATGTTTTGTCCACTTAGCTTTACTTAACTTGTATAAAAAATAGTAAGTGAATCTAATGAACCATTGAATTTATATCTCTCCTGATTTTACTTTACCTTTAATTTCAACCAGCATGATAAAGCACTTGTGCCACTCAATTCATCATCTTTGATTTTAGATTCTTGAGAGTCAGACAAAAATATAGACTTGTGTTGAGTCAACACATTGAAGAGATGAATCCTGTGTAGTTCCACAATTCTTCTCAATAATCTGTCTGAAGCTAAAATAGTATGGAAATAAATTTAGAACTAGGATTTTATAGTGCTTCTTCAAGAACATGGATAGATAAAATGCATATTACATTGATGAGTAAAGCATATTTCACTTTAAAATAATACATACTCTCAGTGTTATTGGCATCCTCTAAGGCCTTCTCGAACCATGCATTTCTTGCTTTTAGAAAATGCAAGTGTAGACCATCAGCAGCTGCTGCAGTGTTAGTTTTCATAGTACTTGTATACAAGCTACTTTCGTCATCATCTGTTGAGTTGTATACTGTATTTGCCCTACGAAGATATCCTAAAATCTAAATTGTGCATTCATATTAGTACATCAAAGTTTGAAATCTATTTAGCATGAAATTTTTATTAACTACTTACTTGCAAGCATTGGGGTAGAGGTAAATCATACCGCAACTGATTGAAGAGATGATACAGAGTTTCAAACCATAAAGTCATTATCTCGGAAGTTGTATTCTAAAATAAAAACTATAATTAACAATTACTGTAAAATGGACAAGAGCCCCAAGTAACATAATAGCAACTTATTCAATTTTTTTTTAAATCAGTACATTCAATATCTACATAATATATATAATATAGTAACAATTGAATAATCGCGATAATGGAAAAGGATTTATTCTTTATGATGCTGAAAGCCATTGTAAACTATTTTACCATTCAAAACAAGCTTGATAGCAGTGGCGGATTTACACATTTGCCCGCCTGTAGGCTATTTAAATTTAGCCGCCCCTACCGACCTCTTCGATTCGATACCCCAGTCCACAATCAATACGTCCGTAACTTTGGCTTTTTGTTGGATGACCTACTTCAAAGAAACCCCAAGCATAGCTCCCTCCATATAATAGAATAGGAGTCAATCAGTCGTGAATCTAGTTGCCTGTTCCAATAAGTAGATCCTATGGAGAAGAACAGGCAAGAAACTCCAACACACTCTTTTTTAAATATTTTGTATAAATTTCTGGTTATATTGCTATAAGCAATGTGAAGCGTAATGTGAAGACAATGTATTATCCTATTATTCTAAAATATAAATAGACGCGCTAATTACTACTATACATATTTAACTAATAGCAGTCCGGAGATGACCAGCCCCAACAAACGGCACCCGTTCACGAGGATGACGCACACGCCAGCCATTGTACAGATCAACCATATTGAAGGTTTATGAACTAAACCAAATAGCATACGGTGCAGATGTGGATGGGCGTGTCAATATTTTTATTGCGTTTAAAGTATACATTTAATTATCTGGTAATTATCCGCCTGATGATGACGATGAAATTCAATTAATTAAGTTATAAAAGTTCTTGGCTTACGGTAGATCTTAGATAACTTTTCAATCATTTTAAATTAGAAAATCTTCTCCCACCCAAACTGTCTTGGACAGACACATTAGCTAATGGTCATGTCACTTAATTCTAAAAAAATATATAAAGTAAAAATATCACATGTTGAATTGTTAACCTATTAACATTGAGGTAGGTTTATAGGGTGTATATGACAATGGAACACTTACTGTAATCACTGAAAGGGCATGACTCTAGCATGCAGTCATAAAAAGAATTGTAAAAATGTTTACAAGTTATGACCGTTTGAATTTCCAGAATATGCTTTTAAATTGTATTTTTTTATCATTGACGATTCAAAAGTGCTTACATGTAAGTTTATTTGAATAAAGATGTATTTAATTGATGGGATAATTCCAAAATAAGAAAATAAATCTTCAACTTTAAACATTTCACCTGTTATTATGATACACGGAGGTAATAATACCTGGAAATTCAGTCATAACTTTTTAATGGATTTTTTACAAATAACTGCAGTCATGCCCTTTTAGTGATTTAAGTATGTGTTCTATTTTCAGATACACTGTATATGTGAAAGTGAATTTTTGTAAGACAACATAAAATGGTGGCCCCAAATTTGCCGGCCCTAAAATCTGTCGCCCTAGGCTCTAGCCTACTCAGCCTACTGATAAATCCGCTACTGCTTGATAGTCCTGCCTCAATACCAGTTAGTTTATTCAAAGAACCTACTTGATGAACAATCTATCTTTTGAACTAGTAACATTTTTTTCTAAATTTACATAGTTTCAGTTACAATAAAAGTAACTAGAAATATAAACATTCATTTGGAAAGAGGAATTCTTATCACAAGATATTGTTTTTAATAAAAACAATTAAAAAAATTGCTCTAATGCAACTTGTTCTGTTTTTTAAAGTTACACTCTCATATACCTGCACTATTGGTATTTCAAAATATCTTTTAGATAGGTTACGGACAAATGTGAAAATGTCTAAAGCACTTTCATAGTCTTCAGCATTCAGAGCTTCTCGCATTAAAGATGGTAACTCCAACAGCTCCAATAATTTATCACTTTGGTTACGTATAGTACTGTAGCGACTGTAAACAAAAGTAGTAACCCAATTTAATCTATTTGTATTCTTTTAACTTTATATATCTGATTTATAAACATTAAACATTTGTGGATATATTTTTACCTTTTCTCTTTAACAATGTTACCAGCAATTTGAGAAAACTTCTCACATTCTTGCAAAAAACTTGGTGTATCTTCTAGGAAGGATGACAGATATTCTTTGGACTTAGCTAGGTCATTTATGATTGTGCGTGAGATCTCTGCAGTATCAACAAATGTCTTGTAGTTGGTAAATGCCAATTCTTGAGTCTGTTCTGTCAACTGTTTCATCTCTTCTGTCAATCGTTCTGGCTCCTTCCGAATATATTCCCAATTTTGGGAACCCAATTTCTTTATGTAATCGGTGACATCGCTGAAGTACTCGGCATTTTCTAAAAAATCAATGTGTAGTTAGATCGTATAAGTTTTATTATTATGTCTAAATTTCAGTGAAGACTACAGAGAAGGAAAACTAATAAAAAGTAATTATTCCATATCTAGGTATGCATTTTCAAGGACAGGAATGGAAAATAAAAACAAGATAAAGGCATTAAATGAAGGGAATAATCAAGACTGTTTTACCTTCACTGGATTCCGGAAACAGCAATTGACATAGATCTTTTAATTCTTGGGCCATTTTGTCACATTTAAACTATAGGAAATATTAGTGATTAAATTAATCCAATTTCATAGTGTAATAAACACAGAAAGCTTAGCATTTGCCCTGCCGCTGCCGTGGCTGGTACTGACTAGGGTTGCCCGATCTGAATCGATCTTTCAGGAGATCGATTCAAAGCTTTATGATCCACGGATTTTTTAATCGATTCAACGGGATGAGATCTTCGCCCAGATCGAATTGTTTGCCTCTAAGATCGTAATGAAAAAATCGCATCAACTAAAACCTAAACATCTACCGAAACGTTACTTGGGAAACTTTCATAGCCAGTTAGTTTCCCAATCCAATCAAAATATTCCAAAAGAGGAACTGGATGACATTTTAAAACAGTACCTGAGGGAACCAGCTTATTGGATCACCAGGACTGCTATCTGGCCAGATTTAAGTTGTTTGGCATTAAGATATCTGACAATTATTGCAACGTCGGTCCCCTCAGAACGCCTGTTTTCTCTAGTGAAAATACTTTGACAGATAGCCGTAATAGGCTAGGTCCAGTGCGTCTATCTAAATTATTATTTTTGAAAAGTCTTAATGTACGTAGTTGGAATTTGAAATCAGTATTGTAAAACATGTTTTCAAAAATAGTAATTTGGAGAGACTCAATGGGCAACCTATTATGGCTTTCTGTCAAAGTATTTGTTTTTGAGTATTTAAGGGATTTGAACCCGCGACCGTCAACGTCTGTGGTACACTTTCTATTAGAAATGGTATATTAAGTTATGATAAACAATTTTGCATGCATACTGTATTTTTTCATTATTTTAAAAAATTACAATACGATCTTCCGAAATCGAAAAAGATTGATTCAACACAATACGATTTAAATCGTGAATCGATTCAAGAGGTTACGATCCAGAAGATCGATTCAAAGCAAAAAATCGGGCATCCCTACTGACGTGACACTTGACATTATATTTTACAGTGTTACCAACTTTTGAAGTCATCTATCAATGTCCCCGTAAAGATATTCTCTATCTATCTAGTAGGCATTCTATGCTAACGTACCTACGTAGTGTTTGTAGGCTGTCTTAAGTTGGCGGGGAGAAGTCATTTTTTACATTTTTTTTTTTACTATTTCAATTGTTCGTCATTGTTCGATCAAAATTTTTATTTGTTCTATATTAGGTTTTTTTTTTAAAATAAAATAAAAAATTTGCTTTCTTAAGTTGGCGGGGAGTAGTCGTTTTTTGACCTTTTTTTTGCTATTTCAACTGTTCGTTAACTGTTCCTCATTGTTCGATCAAAATTTTTATTTGTTCGATAGTTTTTTTTTTTTTAAATAATATAAAAAATTACCCTCAAGTTGGCGGAGAGAAAACAAAGATTAAATTTCTATTCTTAATAATTCTTTAATTCTATTTTAAAATAATGTTTCAATTTATTACAATCCTAATTTATAATTATATTTTGTCATTGGTTTTACACCTGTTATTTTATAAGTCGAGTCTGAGGTAATGAACTTGAAACTATTCCAAAATATAATCATTTATTTAACAGATTCGAAAACTAACTATACTGAGCCTGAGCACGTAGTGTTTGTTTATTCTTTGGCCTGAGCAGAGCAGGAGCACTACTAAGTAGAGTACTAGTTTGTCTATGGTGTGGTTAGAATGGAAATGGAAGATAGCCATTTGTCTGATAACCAAACAATAAAAAATATTTGCCTAATGAGTTCAAATTAATGTATAAAACGACAAATTTATAAACCTACAACCACATCCAGGTTAGTACTTCCAGGCAAATAATAGTGACTTTGGTTATATTATTGTTTTCATCGATGATGAACTATCGATAAGTTTTATGATTGCGTCATGTAAACGTATAGATATGTAAAATAGCTATAATTATAATACAAGGTGTGATGTTTCTCGGTAAAGATTGTAATTTTATACAAATTAATGTATTAAATCTGGTGATAGAGCTGATTTGCTTAGCCTAACCTTCTATTTGACAGGATAACCTAATCTTTTTTTTACATCTTTACTGCAAGTTGACACCATTTTTGTTTCGGCTTTCAGTCTTTACTATTAGCTTTTCTTTTATAAGAACAAGTGTTATACAAAAACCAGCCATATATACTTAAACTCTCATATCACAATTTTTTATAAGAACTTAGATAAACGATAAGGTTATGTTGATGTTTTGATTGAAGGATGTTCTATGTTGCAATTATTGACAGGAATGTTTATCGTACTCTCTTAACCAAGTACCTATGTTAATAAGTTGAAATTTTGATTTCATTATTTGGTTAATAATAATTTATTGAAGATTTTAAAATTTTGTATGTTACTGAAAAGCTATGGAACTTTAACTTTTAGTTATTTCTGCAGATTCGCTCTCAATGGATTAAAATCATGAAGTAAAAATGGATGGGGAAGGAGTGGATTTCAACCTCCAATGGGAGGAGGAGGTTGTAGTTAAGGTACATATGAATACATAATATATAGAGAATATGTAAAATACATTTCGTGAGTTGGCTCAAATGTAACTTTATTTAATATATTTTTAGCATGATCAGAATGAAGTTGTAACGGAAGAGGTAATTTCTGGGTTAGAAAATGTTCAAAGTGCCACATATTCCAATATGGTAAGATAGAAATCTTTAAAACATTTAAAAGCTTGTAAAGAATCATTAGTATATTAAAAAAGCACTGAGGTTGTATACCTAGAATATAGTAAAAAACATTTCAAACTTGTAATACACATATAACAATTTCATTCCTTTAATCATCAGCAGAAATTTTGCTAGCAATATTTCACAATTTCAATTTAACAATTTCTTTCATTTGTGTCACAGCAGATTTTTGTTTCTTAATGTGATCTTTCATGACTTACATTGGTCCTAGTAGAATCCTAAGTATTTTACAGAAGATGATTTTGGTAGAGAATTCTAGCTAAGATTGATAACTGGACACAATGAAGATTTTATTGTGCAATTTGTGTGTTCTAACATGATATTTTTTTCTAACATTCATTTTTTTAGTTGGGCTTGTAGCATTTTATTGCTTTCTTTGGATCAGCGTTGAATGTGAAATATATTATTAGCAAAGGTGGCAATAGTTACATAGTGTACTTGAATGGCTGAATTTGTTATACTCCAACCTAGTTAAATGTGCATCATTCTGTCATTAAGTTATGATGATATAAATAAAAAGAGATATAACTCTTCACTACTTTACTACCTTTAGGCAAGAGCCGTAGAAAAAATCAAAAACTCAATTCTATCTGCATATATGTTAACTGGTAAAATATATTATAATCTCACTAGCTATAATATAGCTATCATATGACCTGCTAGTTAATAATAATATTATTAACTAGCAGGTTATATGAAATTCTGGTAACAGGTGTATAAAATGAAGTGTCGGCTAGAGAAAAACTGATTTCTTGTAATATCCAGAACATTTTTTATTATTACTATGAAAGTCTACAAATGACTCTCTTGCTGCTATTTAATATTGAAAAAGTCAAAAAATATATTTTTGCAAATTATGTTTACTGCATTATATTTTAAAGAATACTTATTTTTAGGGTTTCATTCCTCAAAAGGAAAAAAAGGAACCCTTATAGGATCACTTTGTTGTCTGTCTGTCTGTATGCATTGCATCAAGTTTAAATTAATACCAAATACTTAGAATACTTAGGTCTGCGGTCATTTGAAACATTTGGGTTTTCCAAGTTGTTCCCACTGTAGCTGGGAAAAAGGATCGGTCCCGGTAGAGCCCCATATACCAGGGTAGGGCTGGTTACACCACAAGGTCGCCTGGTATTGAGGGCCACCGTTTGAGATTGTGCTTCCCCTCATCCATTGGCTTGGTACGTAATTCCTTAAGTAATTAAGGAAGGAATTAATTTTTTTGCTTTCCTATAAAGAGAATCAGAATGAATACAAGGAAACGTCAAACTTGGATACATAAATGAATAAGGAAATGTTACAAACGTAAAAGAATATCAAATACAGAATCCAAAAAATAAAAATATCTTTAAAATGTATTCCAGTAGACTAGCTAATATTATAAAATTTACTGAACAAGAACAAAATAGCTATGCAATTAGGTCTGCAGAAAATAAATCTATAGCTACATGCAGGATGATTAACAGTGTTAAAGGAAACTATCATAAAGAAGATATTTCGAAGATTAAAGTCCTAGGTAGAATAATATGTGAGTAAACAAAATTTAACAAATCTTTTATGAAACAACCCACTCCAATAAATCACCCAATTGTAAGTACACAAATAAAACGCAATTGTAAATCCATGTTTCTGAAACCTATCACCACGGAAGGCGTAAGTAAGTTAATAATAGAGTAATAATATAATAATAAAGTTTAAAATAAAATAAATTTTAAATAAATAAAATTTGTACGATTTTTTTGAGTCTCATGAATTATTTGTGTAAATCAATGAACATGGCAATTCATGATTTTATGAATAAAGTCATGACATCTATGGATAAAACGACACCAATAATAGCAACATTTATACATATTTCTAAGGCTTTTGACTGTGTTAATCACTGTATATTATTAAACAAACTGGAAACACTGTGACAACTGGTGAGAGGTAATGTGAATAGTCTAATAGAAACATATTTAAAAAACGGACGAAAAATGACAAATCAACAGAACCTGTCAATTATGAAAAATTGAATCCGCATATCTATCTGAGCCTGAAACACCATGTTGCGGCGTGCCACAAAGCAGTGTTCTAGGTCCATTACTATTTTTGTCTAATTAAACGACCTCCCCCAAGTTTGTAATCATCACATGACACTGCTTGCAAATGACAGTATAGTGCTATTCACCGGAGAAAATATAAATAATTTGGAAAATGACATCAACTTGACCATTAAGTGTATTATAGAATGGATGACATGTAATAATTTAGACATAAATATTGACAAAACTAATAATATTAATTTTACTCAAAGACAAAACAAACTCGATTTAAATATTCATTGTGGTGAACAAATAATATCTCAAACTGACATGACAAAGTTTTTAGGATTATTAATAGACGGTTAAGTTGAAATGGAAACCTCATATAGAAAAAAGTATGTATCTAATAAATTAAGTCAAAGTTGTTATGCATAATTCAAACTCGGTACTGTAGCAGATCGTAAAAACGCTTTCACTGCATATCATGGACATGTAGAATCTATAATAAGGTACGGAATAATCCTTTGGGGGCAATTCCACTCATAAAGAACTGGCATTTAAAGCCCAAAAGAAATGTATCAGAGCCATGTGCCATATAAAATGTACTGATAGTTGTCAACCCTTTTCGGTCTCTAAAATTGCTGACACTCCCATGTCTATAAAGTTGTACTATTTGTAAAAAGTAACCAAAATCTATTTGTAAAGGTAAATAGACCAAGACGTCGAGATATGATGTTAAATAAAAGCATTTTCTGTATGGGTCCTAAGCTGTACAACAATTAACCACAATAATTACGAGGTGAAGAGAAAGCACAAGCAAAGGAAAAAATCCGATTTTGTTTTTACATCTATCCGGTTTTTATTTAATTTGGAACAAACATCCTAAACATGATTTACTATAACAACAAAAGTCTACAAACTAATCCTTTCGCTGCTACTTGAGATAAAAAATACCAGAAATCAGAATTTTGCAAATTATATTAAATGCATTAAATTTTTTAAATATTTCTTAAATAGTAACATTGCCCATATTATATTACAAAAAAGTTGTCAATTAATCGCTGTGCTTCTATTTGAATTTAACAACACCAACTTACAACATTAGGGCATTACATTAATGTTTGAAGACTACCAGCAAGTATAGAAAAGCATGATTTGACTTGTGACCTCTATGATGAAAATGGCAATGAGTGATAGGTGTACTAATATGTGATTTTTAAGCTCCTCAGAACACACCCACACACTTATAAAACGAACCGTACCTTATATAATATGGTCGACCTTAAAATAGCTACTGCATTATTAAATGCTTACCACAGTTTAATAGACCACAAAGTTCATGCTCAAACATTCTTAAATATAATTAACCAGCTGACCCGCACAACTTCGTTTGCATTTGCAAATTTTCCCCGTTTTGCACCATTTTTCATTGATGCTCCACTCCTATTGGTTGTAGCGTGATGTTATATATACCCTTCCTCGATAAATGGGCTATCCAACACTAAAATAATTTTCAAAATCGGATCAGTAGTACCGGAGATTACCCCAAACATCCAAAATCACAAACTTTACCTCTTTATAATAATAAAATTAATGAAAGGCAGACTTGCCAGATATAGTCAAAAGACATACATTCATTTTCATTCATTCAATTTCGTCCACTATTGGCACATGTGCCAGTGTACACTGAAAATTTCGGGAATCAAGGAAGTGACACAACATTACTATTTAAAAATGTATTTATTGCTTTTCGAAGTATTCTCCGCGAAATTTGACACATTTTCCATACGATGGAACCAATCATTGAAGCAACCATTCCATTCGGAAGTTGGGGTCTCCAAAATGGTCGTTTTGTAGGCGTCCACAGCTTCTTCAGGTGATGAAAATCTCTGACCACGCAACTTATTCTTTATTTTAGGGAAAGTATAGAAATCATTAGGGCTTAGGTCGGGACTGTACGGCGGATGGTCTAATAATTCTATGTTTTCTTGCTCTAAAAACTCTTTTGTTCTGTGCGCGGTGTGAGAACTTTCATTGTCGTGATGGAGGATGATGCGGCGGTTGCAGTTCTCTTTCCGGAGTTCGGAAACGACCTGTGGCAAACAAATGCTAGCATACCATTCTGCATTAACCGTTCTTTGTCCCTCAAGAGGAATAGTCGCAACATGGCCGGTATTGGAGACAAACGTGGCCACCATTTTTTTTGCAACACTCCGTGAACGAACAATTTTAGTTGGCTTTAACTCATTTTCGAACACCCAAACTCGTGACTGGTTTTTTGTTTCGGGTTCGTACGCGTATATCCAGGATTCGTCACCTGATACAATGTTGTATAGAGCATTTGAGGATCCTGCGTGGAATCTTTCGAGAGTTCTGACGCACCAAGTAACGCGAGCCGCTTTTTGCTCTCCACAGAGCAAATGCGGTATCCATAGGGAAAACAACTTTTTTACACCTAATTGTTCATGCAAGATTATTTGTATTTGACTCATACCAATGTCTAAATTTGCCTGAATTTCGCGGTATGTCACATGTCGATCTTCCTCAATCAGCTTACGCACAGCATCAACGTTTTCTTGGGTGACTGCAGTTTTTGGACGACCTTGACGGGGATCATCACTGAGCTTGACACGTCCACGTTGAAATTCAGCAAACCAGCGATGAATTGTGG
This sequence comes from Euplagia quadripunctaria, assembly GCA_963859945.1. Lineage (NCBI taxonomy): Eukaryota > Metazoa > Arthropoda > Insecta > Lepidoptera > Erebidae > Euplagia > Euplagia quadripunctaria. The sequence goes on along the minus strand of OY982570.1, from coordinate 9,699,983 downwards.
TTTTGGATGGGGCTTCATCACCAAATGCAGAAAGCATCCGGTCAACACACTGTTTTTGTGTTAAACCGCTTCGAAAGTCATAATAAATCATTGCCCTTGAATTTTCTCGAGTCAATTCCATTTTCTCAACGACTAAACAAGTTTGAGAAGACCTTGTGAGAAGACCGAGAATCTTTTTTTAAATAAATAAATGGTATTCGATTTTTAAAACCAAGGAGTTTTCAATTAAAAAGATTATAGGAAGAGATATAGATAGGATAATCGTGACGTAGAGCGCCATCTTTTAACGAATAACTTTTAACTAATAGAATGTTCTACTGAGTTCTAGAAGTTTTAAAAGCGATCGACTCAGATAGATGGTACAAGATGTTTCAGGAAAGTTCACGAACTTTCTATGAGATGTTTTTCGAACTAAATAAGGAAGTTGCATTGCGGTATATTATAACTGATCTGTGTTAATTGATAATTATTTAAATAAATTGTGTGTATTTCGTAATAAATGGGTGTATATCTAATCCAGAACCCCGGCTCGTAATCATATAACCCCATATGGTGAGTTTGATTTAATTGAAATCGGGAGCGAACTTGTGAACCGAGCATACCACGAAGTTAGAAGAACAGAAGGGTTAGAATCCAGTCGCGCAGATTTGGGTGGAATACAAGGCAAAAATGGTAGGCAAGGTTTAGTGCATTATTATTGCACCTGCAATTTTAGGCAGCGAACCGTTGATTGCTGCTTACACATTATGTCGAAAATGTAAGACCACCTGCAGGAGGGTTGGAAAATGTCTATTGAAATGTAATCAATGTGTGCATTACAGTAGTAAAATATTATCCACAATATTTTTTGTAATTATTTTCTACCAACTCATTTGTACACCCAACGCTCATTGCCATTTTCATCATGGAGGCCACAGGTCTAGAACTGAAATCATGCATTTCTGTACTTCAATAAAATAGCCTATTCTAGTCTACTGCTGGATATAGGCCTCTACCAATATACGCCATAGCACTCGGTCCTCCACATTTCTGTACTTGCTGGTCTTTAAACATTTTAAAATGATTGTAAGTTTAATATGAGTTTAGGTGTTGTTAAATTCAAATAGCCGCTAGACGGTTATTTGTAAACTTTTTTTTACAGGAAAGAGTATTCCGAACGTTACTTAATAAAAAAATAAGAAATACTTAAAAATGTAATGCATTGAATATTGTTTGCACTATTGTTATTTCTGGTATATTTAATCTCAAATAACAGCGAGAGAGTTAGTTAGTACACTTTTGTAGTAATAGTAAGAAATGTTCAAGGTAGATATCCTCTTAAGATAACAGTAATTTTTCCTACGCCGGCACTTTCATTTTTATGTAGAAAATGTTTAAGACTTGAATGATCTATTATGCTTAATTATTTTTGAAATAAGTTACTAATTTACTTTTAAAATATGCCAGTTTACGATAGCAAAACAAATCTATACACAGACTGAAGAAGAAATAATTGCTAACACGGACCAAATGGCTGCAGAGAATTTAATGTACCTATCACAAGATGTCGTAGGGGGTTATACTGAGACGGCTGAATTAGCTGATGATCCTAATGTAGAGTGTGTCACAGAAGAAGTTATCACAGATGATTGGGTCATTCCTGGAGGACAAGAAAGGTAAGTCTAAATATAGTTGTGAATGACTTTGAAAGTTAACACTCAATTTAACAAACACTTTTTCCTTAATAAGTAGTTTTCTTTCAAATAATGTTTATAGACATTATATTGCCCTATACATTTGTTTTAGACTATTGCTGTGTTTTCTGCATAAAATCTTTTCAGAAAGTGAAGCTTACATTTTCATACAAACTGTGGAGGAGCTGTCTACAGAATAGTAATATTTCTATGTACGATTGTTACAATTTGTCAAAGATATTATGTTATGAAGTCAGTTATGAATTGGAATAAAACTAAACCCTAAAACCTTTTGGCTTCCAGACTTTGGTAACTTGTTCTGTGAGAGGAATTCGTATTCCTTACGTCAAGTTAAAATAATTAGATAAAATTAAAACATATTCAACTATTCGCAGACATTTTAACTAAAAGCCATCTATACATTTATTTCAGCTCTTTTTGGTTGGTGTATGATTTGTTACATTTATTTCAGAGTGGAAGTCCCTATGGAACATTTCACACACCCGGTTGTACATGTAAAAGAAGAAAATGATCTTGATGTTCCTTTACCAACTGATCAAGTTAGTACTCCTTTATTTAAAACACAATTGAAATTTTTTATCTAAACTAGAGATCGCCTGGTAGCCGAATAACGAACATTGTTTATTTCAATGGCCAGTATAGTAACTTGAACTGTCATTGTACAGACTTACGTACAATTAGTGATGAGCCGGTTTTCCGTATCCGTATCATCTGAAGTAGAAAAAAGATTTGTATCCATATCCGTTACTTTTTTGGCAGATCTTGAACGGATCTTTTACGTTATTATATTTAATTAAGAAATTCTAAATTTATTTTGCTAAAATTAAATATCTGATGTAGTGAGTTACTAATATTATTGTCAGTTATAAGGTACTATTTGACCATCTTTATAACGAGATCAAACCTCAAATCTTTGTGATATGTGTATTAAAATAATTAAAAAAAAATACGGACAGTGCAAGTTGAAACATGTCGTTTTACAGTCCTTAACGTCAACTATTGTGTGAAAGTCACGCGTATCAACTGAGAAAAAAACTTGAGATTCGTATTCGCGGATCTAGACACTAATAATTCGTATCCGTATCCGCGGATTTACATTTTTAACGATCCGACACATCAATACGTACAATGACAGGTCAACAGATATACTATACTAGACACGTGTAACTTGATGTAGCCGTTTTTACGATTTTTTTAAATTTTAAGGCATATTGTTTAAAAATTTTAACTATTTGCACTTCTATATATAAACTGTAAGTATTCCAAATTTCACAAAGATTTCAAAAGGGGTACAAAGAATTATCTTCACGTATTAATACATAGATGTAGCGCATAGATTTAAAATAAATATATTTTAGTATAATCATAACTTTTTATTTTTAAGGATGAATACACAGCAATGAGACCATGGCCATGCGACTTTTGTTCACGACGGTTTCGGAAGAAAGCTGCTCTTATGAATCACATGGTAGCCCATCAGAATGACAGACCCCATGCCTGTAACCTCTGTGGTGTGAGATACGTACGCAAGTGTGATCTCATGAACCACCTTAAAGTGCATGCATTTGTACCAGACAATCCTGATTCCATAGACTATGGTGAGTTGACAAACCAACCAACAAAGATTATATTTAATTGTTCTTTGTCATTGTTTTATACCTTTGGCAAACTTCAATCCACTTCAGTGTGTTCCGTCCATCTGACACACACACGATTTTAGTGGCATTGGTTATTAGAAATTTACATCAATACAAATAAATAAAATTGAAGTGTTCTGTTTCTGATTGTAATTGCATTTTTTTTAATCTCATACAGTTATTTGCCCGGTACATATGCCTAAAAATCAGTTTTTTAAATTTTTATCTGTCTGTTTGTTCCGGCTAATCTCCGGAACGAGTGGACTGGATTTCCACGGGACTTTCACTGGCAGCTCTGGTATTTTAAAGAGAACATAAAATATATAAATATGTACACGCGAGCGAAGCAGGAACTGCTAGTAGTATTATAAAATCATTAACAAATAATAATACACTACTATGTACACGACCAATAGTAAGCTAATAAGAATCGGGTGTGATCCACAATGATAATAAGTGAAAAGGAAACTCAAACGGCACCATGCAAACTAGACCGCCGTAGGTGTTACTTAAAACATGTACTATACAGAACTGTATGTATAATTCTGCAAATACATATATGAAAAACTCATTGAGTTTCTATATTACATACTTCATTTACAAAGTAATTACTAGAATCCGACCTATTTAAACGTATACAGAGCGTACCGAAAACCGAAATAGTGGATTCAGAGCATCATTCTGAATTCAGAATCGTATTTGTTTTTTTTTATAATGTTACACTTTTTTTATTAAAAATAGTAACATAATAAGTAACAAAACATTTTACTGAAAAATATCAATAAATACGACATACTGCCGAAAAACTGACGTGTTATCAATCAAACGACATTCAAACAAATGAAGTCATAGTTCAAACGGAAGTGGAGAAAAGCAGATGAAGAAAATGGTGGCTAGATTTCTTTAAAATAACGACGAATGGCTAAAAAAGACTGCTGAAGCTGGGTTCGGAAAAAGCAATGATGGTAGTGCGAGCAGAAGATTTTTTTGCCAATTCATTGGATTTTAATTTAATTTATCGTTTCAAAAGTTATCCTTGAAGTTATATCAAGGGCGCAAGTCCATTTGCACAAGTTTGCAGTTTATTTTATAGACACTGCCAAACTTTATATAATTTTGGCATCCCATGACACCAACAAATCTCAATCCTGGCGCACAGTGCAACTGTCATAGACGTTAAAAGAATTGTTGCCATTTGGGTTGTTCTCTCTCTAACATCTAACATAGATACTATAAACAGGTAATTACTTAGTTTCGACCCACTGGTTACAAGCATTTGACATTCGATCCTCCAAAAAAAGACATTGAAGTTCGCGAAGGAAGCAATTGTTTTGATGATTCCTGCTGTACCTAATTGAATATGACTCAGGTTCAGATGAGGTTCCTGGAGCACCATGGCATTCAACATTATCAAAAGGTTTGCCAGACCGTGGCTGTAGCTCCAAATGAATAAAAAAATACTAACTTGTCCTACTTCCTTTATGGACTACTAGCAGCGCCCCGCGGTTTCACCCGCGTAAGTCCCGATCCCGTGGGAATATAAAGTAAAGTAGCCTATACGTTAATTCAGCTCTCCCGCTATCTACATACCAAGTTTCATTGCAATCGGTTCAGTGGTTTTTGCGTGAAAGAGTAACAAACAACCATCCATCCAGCCATCCAAACTTTCACATTTATAATATTAGTGGGATAGAACAGCAAGCACATTGGCCTAATGCCACTTTCAACAAGCAAAGTAGGAATAAGTAAAACTAATATGTATATGTTTCCACAGAACTCTTAGACAGTAATCAAGTTGTAAAACCAAAGAAGAAGCGAGGTCGACGGAAAAAGAACCCTGAATTGGTAGAGGTAAGCAGATTCGGTGTTCTATATCAGTTGGCTAAGACCGTCAAAGGGGAAATTAGTTTTAGGACTTGGGTAGACGAGGCGAAAGTTATCTTGCGGCCACCGCGCGATGTCCACGTGGTCGCCACGTTTTGTGTTATGTTATAGGCGAATGTAGATTCTATTTACTTGGCAACAACATTCAAATTTCACTTCAACCACGTTTTAATTTAAAACGTAGTTGCCAAAAAAATGGAGCGTATTTTGTTGTAACAACGTGGTCTATAACAACAGGCACACATGGTCGCCGTGCTGACGCCGACGTGTTGGATTGGCGCGAACAAATTAGTTTCAAATAAATGCGCCTTTAGGTTTTTTAAGGCCGGCCCTAGGGCGACAAAATTTAGTTTAAGGTTTTAAAAAGGGATAACAGCGGATTAGGGTAATTCCCTCAACTGTTTACGGTTTGTATGTCGTTTGTGTAAGTTAAAACCAGAAATCAATTATAGTTTTGGTAATCTGTACAAGTAAAGCATGTAAACTTATGGAAATGTTAAAAAACCAATTGAGTGTTTTGGTAAAATACACGAAAATGCAGTTTTTTTGTGCTTTGTCGTTGAAGCCATGATGCTTATCAACCGTGATTTACTAAATAGGTCATGGTTATTATTCTATTTACTGTTCCGGAATTTGTCTAACAAAATCGTTTCTTCGTATTCGAAAATATTCGTACCAAGTTAGGTTTTTTATCGTACTTAAACAATAGGTTAAACATTTATGTGTTACTATCGTGTATTAAATGCAGATACAATTTTCAATGGCGTGTCACTGTAACGGAGTTTCTGTGTTCTCCTTACTCCAGCAGCAATTATTTACTTCAAGTACGTATGCTGGTCTAATTTTAGAATTGTTAGTCATTTCCATTCAATCAATTAGCCTATTCTAGTTCACTGCTGGACATAGGCCTTTCCTAACGTGCACCATAGCACCCGGTCCTCCGCCTTCCGCATCCGGTCCCTCCGAGCTACCTCAATCAATCGGTCTGGGTGTGACGTGTTCATTGAACATAACTTTGGTTTTGTCCAAGTTCATACCAAGACCGACGCGTCGAGATGTTTCATTTAGACTGTGCAGCATTTCACCTAGCTGCTCCAGCGCCTATGCTACTAAGACGAGATATACTTTCCCCGTCGATGCGATCCCCGTTTATATTAATTCCCTGTCCAGTCTAATCCAGTGTCTTGAAGACGTCCTCAAGCGCGTTGGTGAATAGTTAAGGGGATATTACATCCCCCTGGCTAACCCACCCTACAAGCTTATGAGATTGGTCCTCCATGGTTATTTCCATTGACTTAATGAAATGATAGTCATTTGACCTACTTCACACAATTGGCTTTAAATTTTGTCTTAGATTCTTAGAAAGAAATCTTCCCATAGACACTTATTTTAAACGAAGTATAGTAATTCTAAAACGCTATGTCACATCATAGATAACGACAATAGAGTTTTGACATTAGAATTTTTGTAATGTAACCAAATTCAGTCTTTCGTATGTTTTAGTTATCTACACGGATTACACTTATATAGCCATAAAAATTAGTAACGTAACGTAAATGTATAAAAGACTTTGGGGTGCTATAAATATAATACTTTCATTAGTGGACATTTCTTTTGTAGTAATGTGAGAAAAATCTTAGAGATTTAGATGAAAGATATTTAATCCATTGCATCCAAAGCAGTTAATCGTCTTCAAAATAATTAGATTACACAATACAGGTAAACAAACAAAAATCCTAATTTCGTAATGGATTTTGTTTTTGCTAGAATGGTGTGTGGGAGAACATGACGTCGGCGCGGACGCAGCAGTGGTCGCGGCGTGCCAGGTCTCCTCCAAAGCAGCCTGTCACCCCGCCTTCACCGCCATCCGAGCCCTCGCCGCCCTCGCCTCCACCACCGCCGGCAGACCCCTCCAGACCTTTTGTTTGCAGGCATTGTGGAATCGGATTTGCTAGAGAAAAAGCACTGCAATCGCATGCTAGAGTATGTTTTTATTACTTTATACCATAAGTCGGAATATCCGGAATATATATTTTTTGTTCCAAATAAATACAATAAAATTGCCCAAGTTGGGCTGCGGTGCCCATATCACGTTGATAATTTCAACAAGAATTAAGAAACTAGCTCATATTCGTTAATTATTGACCATTAGTTAAAAAACAATTTTTAATTAACACGACGCTTAATGCCGTAGGCATTTTCTACTTTCTGTGATGCAGAGACCTGTGAGACAGGTATATAGCTTATTTTTATGGTATAGGGGGCAAACGAGCACAAGAGTCACCTAATGGTAAGTGACTACCGCCGCCCATGGGCACATGCAACTCAAGAGTCATAAGTGCGTTGCCGGCCTTTAAGGTGGGAGTAGGGAAAAGCGGAAGAGGGGGGAGAGGGCAGGGTTAGGACCTCCGGTAACCTCACTCACTCGGCGAAAAACAATGCAACATTGCTTCACTGCTGGTTTTCTGTGCGGCCACGGTATTATTACTCCGGTCGAGTCAGCCCATACGTGAAGAAGCATGGCTCTCCCACGTAAGTCTCTAAGGTACATAGTTGAAGTCATAATCGGAATTGTTAATTTGAAAAATAAATATAATATATACATTATTATACAACATTATGTACATAAATATACAAATACATTTAGAAAATATTATTCAGACGGTTCTGCCAATAAGTCTATGTAGAGCTGTCGCTACCTTGCATGTCTATCTTAAATTGTCCAACTGCACTTAATCTATGTGTGCACGACAAGCGTTCATATGATTGGAATACTTTAGGTTCACGGTGGCGACTCTCCCGTGGAATGCGGTACTTGTGGTGAGCTGTGCTGGTCCCGCGAGGCGCTCACCACGCACACACAGCAGCGACACCCGCACCTGCCACCCAAGACTGAGTTGCAGCACCCGGACTACGACGACTCGGACTCGGGTAAGACGGGTAGAAGTTCTACGGACAATCTATTCGAAATAGAGATGGAACCCACTTTTTAATAGGGAATGTACCTATGAGATTGAGAAAGGAAAAGATGCTAAGAAAGTGCAGTTCCGTTGTCTTCTTAGCTTCTTACAGGGTTTTTGGTAATTAAGTGCCTGAAATTCGACACAAAAACTAAAAGACAAATAATAAATTGTGGTCGGTATAGATTCGCTACTTATTTATTTTTCTTTAAACTAGTACCTTCTATCATATATAGGTACCATAGATGTTTGATTGCCCCTCAAAAATGGCACCAACTGAACTGTGCTTAAGTTGAGCTGTAAGCACAGTTGAGCTATAAAACGCTTTGCGCCCGCCCTAGCGGTGTGACGATTCAGGTGTAACCAAAAATGCTAAAACTATGCTTGAGAAATGCTAAGAAGGCATGAAAAGTTGTATTTTCTATAAGTATTATATTTTATGACAATCTTTAATTTTTTTAAGTAGAATAATGGCACTGTAACAAACGAAAATTAGTTATTTTTAAAAGACGTAGCTTGCCTACCTGTCCTTTACTCATACGTTTCGTTGTGGTAAGTGATAAACTATAGACGCTGTACATTGCAGTTAGTGCGATTTTTGTAGTAGATCGTTACATAATATTTATTTCAGATCAAACTCGATTTGATACCAAGCATATCATTCTCGTTTATGATGAAAGCACAGTATTATAGTCAAGAAGACTAAGATGTAATCTTAATTGAAATGGTCATAATCAGATGACGACATGGAGTTCCGTCTATCGCCCTTGTCGCACGGCGGCGGAGGCGGGGGCGGCGGCGCGGAGCGCGCCGTGTACGACACCATGCGGGGCCCGGAGCTCTTCTGTCAAGATTGCGGAGTCGCCTTTCAGAGGGCCGACCTACTGCGGAGGCACGTCGCAGCAGCCCACAGGTGTTATATAAACCGATTATTTATGAGTTTTTGAATTTGGATTACGAAATTATTACGTTTTCAGACTACTAAAGTTACAAATGAAATATTTGTGTTGCGTTACAAATATGGTTTTCAGGTACCGCACTCCGGTATTAAATTCTGCTAGTCGTACGAGCATTTTCAACTCAAACATAATTTGTGTC
>OY982570.1:9644880-9690510 GCA_963859945.1 Euplagia quadripunctaria | reverse complement strand
GTTATACTTTCTCATTGTCAATATACGTCGAGTGGAAAGACCATTCTATATTATCCATGGTGAAATCATAAATCGCTTAAATCTTAGCTGTTAATAATGCAAAATATAAAATGTATAAAATATACAGGTGTATCTAACAATAGAACACTTACTTACATCACTGAAAGGGCATGACTGTAGCATGCTTTTACAAAAATAATTATTGAAAAAAAACTATCCATTTAAAAGTTACGACCGTTTCAATTTCTGGGTATTTTTACCTCAGTTTCTCATAAAACAGGTGGAATGGATAAAGTTAAAGATTTTAAATAGGACATCATTTTTTATTTTCAAATTGTTCACTCCGTTATTGAGGAAATCCATAAAAACTAACACATTTTCATGGATTTACTCAAATACGGAGTGAACAATTCCGAAACAAAACAAATATGTTTGATTTAAAATCTTTAATTTTAGATATTCCGCTTACTTATATAAGAAACGGAGGTGATAATACCTGTGATAAAATTGTAACAGTCATAACTTGTAACTGCATGCCAGAGTCATGCCCTTTCAGTGATTGAAGTAAGTGCTTCCTTGTCAGGTATACTCTGTATATGATCCCTTGTTTAACGTTAAGTAGTATCTGTTCGCAAACGAATCATTGTGCTTTCTGAATGATTCTGGACAATAGGTGTTTCCTAACTTTTATTCCCTGGGCGGCCCTCACTACGATTTATAAATTTAAATTCATAAAGTGGAGGCTATATAAATATTCATCTCAGATCCTATTTATTATGATCGGTATAATGTCTAGATTAGGCCGATTCTTTTTGTTTCAATTGCAACTCTTCTGACCGGGCAAATAAAAAACATCGAAAACGATATTTTTTTATTTTACATGTATATAAATTTTCTATACTACTGTATTTTATATTACTGTATTAGGTTTATTATATAAAGTCGAAATCCTGTGCAAATGTGTTGTGTATCTTTACTGTAATGTAAACTGAATAAATATATGACTTGTTTTCTAAACATAACCGTGGCGTTAAATGTTGAGATATTGTTGTATTATACTAATTGACTGATTTATTGATTAGTTCAATGTAAATTTATTATAATGCTAGTGTAAAAACATGTACATAACTTAATGTGCGTAACAGTAATTTGTGACATTTTTGAAGTTTCATTGTTTAGTACAAATACTGTATGTTTTGGGGCTTCTGCTGTTTTAATCTTTATATTGTGATATAGACATTATGAACACTAATTATCGCATGATTGTGCCATGAAATGGTGATAACATGTCTTTGATTCTTGATACATACTTGAGAAGGAAAGGCATATGTGACATTTGTATCTATCTTAAGCAGTAAATTCATCATAAATTACACAATGATAGCTATTATTATTTCAAAATCATTTTTGTTTTAATTCGTGTTATTTTTTATTTAGTCCTGAAATGGTGGTATTAGTATTAAAATAATATTGTGCAATACATTCCCCAAAATGCATGGTAGTATGTATGCCTTTATGACATTTATGTAAGAATATTTGCTCTTTGTTTTAAAATGAGGATTATTAAAATGTACATATACTGAATAAAATGTTTATGTACTTTGAATGGGCGTTTTTTATACAGCTAAACAAGTGCATACAGAAGAAGTGTCACAAACCATTTCTGACAGGAGGACCCGTAAGAACTTATAAGCTGTTACCTTGCGTTATCGCGTGCGATAGTTTGGGTTTGGCAAATTGGGAAAATGGCAAGCTATTTAATAATTGTACACTCGTAAAACATCGCGATAATTTGTCGTTAATGTAATAGGAGGACTATTTAGTCTAACCATTGAAATAAGTTGAAAAAACACAGACAACATGTAGAGAATGAAGAGTTTGATAAGTAGCATAGTTTCAATATCAAAAGTCTATTCAGTCAGTAGAGGTTATGGATTTGAATAATGTTACGAGCCGAGGTTCGGGATTAGATAGGTACACCAGTTCATAACGAAATAGACACAATTTATTTTAATAATTAACATAAATCACAGTTAGCAATAAGGCCAAAAATTCCCGATTCCTCGCATTTTCCTCGCATTGATGGTCTCCCCATAAATTCCCCAATCAAATCAAATCATTTATTATTTTGCAGAAAGCACTGTTACAATGGTGTTGTCAATCGGTTTGTAATTCCCCCCATTTTGGAGAATTCTCCACACATTAGCAATATACTGTATATTATATACATAAGCATGTAGTGGGAGTACTCGCTGGATGCAAAACGCGTCGTGCAGGTCCAGCAAGCAATTAATAATAATTATGACGTACGTTAAGACTATTCACGATCGGTTTGCATCGTGCATCGTGCGTGTCCTGGGCGGGACGTACGTCAGACACGATAATGAGTAGGGCCTTTTAGGCTTCCTAAACACGGATGAGCCAATTTATTCCAAAGAGATTTATTCTATATATATTTGAAATGATTCAGGTAATAATAAAATACGAATAACAGTGATTAAATAATTTAATGATTTATCATTTTGGCTTATAACGATAAAATTTAATTTTTTTTTTTTTTTAAATATTCGTATTTTGTTGCATTAGTTCTAAAGAATAAATTATGACTTGAAGTAATTACAAAAAAAAAATATCAGTAGGTGTTAAATGGCCCATTAATACATAAACATTAAAACTGTGGTAATAACATTTCGATTTTCTTCCTCAGGGGCGTTGAAATCGGGAATACGCATTTTCCACAACAATGTAATGTACCAGAGAACTGCTAGAATTGGGTACACTATCGGCATTTTGCGTACGAACACGCAGCAAATATCCCTACTCCTGGAACCCTGCCACTAGTATTAGGTCCTCTGTAACGAAACAGTGAAGATTTAAATTTGGCAGCTATTTCTGGTGAAGGCTTTACCTAAGCGTCGGTAGTTTAGGGGCTACTCTGGATCTTGCGTCTCCCTCTGATTAACAGAGAACACAGGAAGTATCCGCTCAAAGATTTACGACCAGTCAAAGGAAGGAAATGCCGTTCGAACTAAGTGTTGGGGTTGCAAAACTAGTGCGAAGGTAAAAAGTGCCGAGGTTAAACTGGTAAGTTTTTTTGTCGTCGATAGGGACCCATTCAGGTCTTTACACTTTTTTTTTTGTTTGGTAACCCCACGGGCCACGGGTCATCACCTCACCAAGGCTATTGGTGAAGTGGTATGTATGCACCTAGTCAAAAGGCTCTAAGTGCTACGCAGGCGTTGACATGAAAAAAAATGTAGTATTTCAAATTTTTTACATTACCTAATTTATAAATTTGCATTTCTATTTGACGATAAACTTCAATACGCGGGCGAATTATTAAAGTTTGCCTATCTCTTTTCTTTTAAGGGGCGTTCAAGTATTACCTAACGCAATTTGGGGGAGGGGGGGTCTTGTAAAACGTTACGATGAGTTATAGGGGCGGGAGGGGGGTTCGGACAACGCGTTACGTAACATTGTTTTTATTTTAATAAAAAAAACTAGGATTTTAAAATCTCCCAAGTTGGCAGCCCTTTTCGTTTATGGTTTACGGGCAATCCCCCGATTGTATTGTACGACATTTTTATTATTTTACTCTCCCAAGTTGGCAACTCTTTTCGGTTATGTTTTACGGGGAATCCCTCACTGCATTGTTTCGTCATTTTTATTTTGTTTTTGATGTCAGTATCCGTTAGTGTTTACGTTGAAGCACATTGCTATAGTCAGTGACCAAGTTGTTAAAGTGAGTTCATACTGTAATGTCCTCAAAAGAGGAAAATTTGTATTATCACCTGTTTTTGGCCTATAAAGGCTCTCATGCTGACTTGTCAGCGCAACTTTGGCAAAAAAATGCCAACGAAATTTTGAAAACGGCCAAAGAATAAAAATCTTTTTAACAAAAAATTAAACTGACGAAAAGAACTAAAAAGCAAAAAATAAATAACTATAAAATTTTTATAAACTTATTTTGAGTCGGCGCCAAACAACCAACTCTACATTGGTATAGTTAATCATTTTATTATTTGGCGCCGACTTAAAATAAGATTATAAAAATTTTATAGTTATTTATTTTTTGCTTTTTAGTTCTTTTCGTCGGTTTAATATTTTGTTAAAAAGATTTTTATTTGATGATTTTTTTTAACATCAGCTCAGCTACATGATGTGATGATTTCTGAACGCAAATACCTAATAAAGTAATGAAAGTAAACAGAAACACTATTCGTTCCTACAATTTTCGAGGGTTTCTCTTAATTTTATCAGGATCCCATCATCAGATCCTCACTCCTTGACATGGGACCACCCTTGAGGTATACCCTATCTAACAAAAAAGAATAATCAAAATCGGTTCATAAATAACGGAGAGAGGGCTGAACATACATAAAAATATATATTTTCATATTTATATATATATATTGGGGTTCTCAATTCGACCGTATGATCGAATTGAGAACCTCCTTTTTTTTCGTCGGTTAAAAACTAAAAAATAAAGAAAAGTTTATAGAACATACAAATGATGTTATACAAGAGTTTCAACGTGAAGGCCACGAAGAAGAAAGCAACAATGCTTAGTTATTTTACACAGGTTAGTTTACTGCTAAAATGTAATAATTTAAATAACATTTACATGACCTAGATTTTCATAAAAGGACTGGTCATAATTATTATTTATTTTTTAGTTACCTATGAAATCATCAAGCACGCCAGCAACACTTTTGTCAACAAAGCCATATGTCCCACCGATTTCGCGAACTCTTCAACAACTACTTTGAGCCCATTTAATATATTTGAAACTTAAGCAAATGTTTATTAAATTATGTGTGATTATTTATTAAATAAATATATGAATAAATAAAATACGCATGTATTGCGAATTATAAATCTATTGTTTTATTTATTAATTACTACCGCAAACGCGATTGAAACAATAACAAAAGTAATTTAGCGACTTGCCAGTAGTTTGCGCAACATAGTTGTGATATTTGGGTAAAAATGGTCAGTTGGGTGTTACGTAACGTTTATGGGAGGGGGAGAGGGGGGGGGGTACAGGAAAACGTTACGGCGCGTTAATTGGGGGGGAGGGAGGGTCAAAAATCTTCAAAATTTGCGTTACGTAATACTTGAACGCCCCCTAAGCATAGCACACCTTTTTTTATTGACTTGACGCACCCGACTAGGGTATTAGTGTTCTGTGACTTGACGTCCCACGTAGCATAGCATACCTATACCAGACAAGGCCACTCCGCAGTTTAGGTATAAAGCCACAAGAACGCAGCGGCAGGCCTATGTCACTCGATGTACTTGCGCGCGCTAAATACCTACCGGCCGGCGGACCTCATGCGCAGTTTCGCACAGTGGGTTGCCGACAGATGTAAATTATTTTAGACCTTGGCTTGGTTACTGGATTCTGGAACCTCTTTGATAACACGACTTTCGTTTGCATTTACGGACTCTGATTTGGCTTTATTGGATTGGACGATTGGAAATTTGGTGTAATTTTTCTTGGACATTAAGTAAGTTTATTGATTTTTATTTCCAAATATCACTACATATTATAAAACAAAGTCCCCCGCCGCGTCTGTCTGTCTGTTCGCGATAAACTGAAAAACTACTGAACGGATTTTCATGCGGTTTTCACTAATAGAGAGAGTGATTCACGAGGAAGGTTTTGGTGTATAATTTGTACCCGTGCGAAGCAGGGGCGGGTTACTAGTATTGACTAAAACTAGTTTTTTCCCCATTTTCATGTATTGCTCTATTTTATGAAGACAAATATTAAAATTATAGAAAAATGAAATGTCTCGAGCTTAACCAAGAGCTTACGATTCTTAAGGTTTTCTCAGTATGTTTTAACTACTTACTACTTAATGCAGATGTAAAACTCGGCAAAATATACATTATTTCAGTAGTTGCAAAGTTTAATATTAGTTACTTATTTTCAGTGGCGTAACAATAGGGTGGCAAAGCGGGCAAAATGCCACGAGCCCACGACCCGAGGGCCCCCCCCGGCACCAAAGGCCCTAAACACAGGAGGCACTAATTACAAAATGTATTTAAAAAATATTAATTTTGTATTTAAATATTTGTATTTAACATAACTTATCTAATTTAATACACCTAATAAAATACGAGTGTTAATAAATCTAATAAATATAAATGAATTATCAAGATTTTCAACACATCCGTAAGAAAATAACGGCGAAGTGCGATGAATTAACCACGGGTCTCAGGATGGTATAGTTATGCCACTGCTTATTATTTAAGAATAAATCTGTATTTGTTTTATTATGATTTAAAGACTTGCTTTGTTTATAATAAAATTTTAATAAATAAACAAAAAAAAGATTTTGCAAATTGTTTTACATAAAAATTTATTTTAAAAACGCCAACCTACCAGCGTATGTTTCTAAGTAAGTTAAGTTTTTGCACAACCAGTTAGAATACACCTAGTTCCTTTTGTATTTTACGCTTAATGTCTATATTGACAGTCATAAGCCTGTAAAGTATGAAGGAAAAATAAATCAATTTAATATGTATTAAGATGAGAAAATTTATAGACAAAACGTAGAGATACAAAACTTAATTTTAAAGTGAAAGCATCGTTTGAGCGAGAGAGGTGCAGGCCGTGCAGGTGAGTAATATTAGTAACTGAGTTAAACGAGCGAGATGAGTAATTGAATCAATTGAGCAAAATAAGCTAAATGAGTGATATTATTAAATCTTTGCACCGAAAATATATAATATTATTATGTTTCTATCTCATAGAGATATAAGAATAGAGCACGCAAGGCGGCAAGGTAGAGTGCTTATTACACTTGGCTGAATTCAGAAGTTAGAAGCTTCTGATCACACTGTCCTAAATTCAGTGAATCAGTTAATCAGTTACCGCCTATAGCGCGACGAAGTTGGACCTGTGGTGCGTGTACGAGGATGGCTCTTAGAGATTGCGATCGGAGATCGATTACCTAATCGAAGAATCGATTTTTTCATTTTAATATTAGCGCAGACATATAATATACTTCTAATTTACGTGGGAATGATCCATGCACCACAGATTGTTACTCAGCAATTCAAAACCTGTTAAACGTAATGAGGAAATTTGGCAGATTGTAGTAGTCTGATGTGCCGGCCACCGTACATTCTCATTAAACCTCAATCAATAGTTAAATATGATGAGTGTGAATTTAGGAGACATGTTAAAATTAAAAAATTAAGAACTCATTAAAAAAAAAGAAAAACAAAATGCACATACATTTTTTTTTGTTTATGAAATCGGCATTTTTTTGCTTAAAAAATATCAACATTTCATTTGTTTAGTAAAAATTTTTAAGTTAACAAATGTCCGCTAAATTTAGACTCATTTAATATGTCTCATGTTTGGTTTTATAATACTTTAAATGCTTGATGAATGTACGAGGTTTTAAAGCCAAAGTACGAGATTTTTAGTTGTTTTAGTTGTATAGGTACGAGGAAAAAGTTCTAAGGTTGGCAACCCTGGTCAGAAACCATCCTGGCTTCTGAATTCAGGATGCTAACTTGCTAAATGCGATTACACTTGACTGAATTCAGTAGCGACTGAATCAGACGACTGAATTCAGCCAAGTGTAATAAGCGCTTAAGCCTCACCGTGTCTAACTCACGGTGCGAGAGATCGCTACACGTAGATGCCCTCTCTATCTCTCTCATTGACGACAGTGACACATTTTGAGAGTAATGACAGCGAAAAGGTCCAGATCAGTGTAACCAAGTTAAGGAATTTTCCGCTATTTAGGCTAATACGTAGCTTGGATAGGTATCGGGTGAAATATCAACTGCCAGTACTAGGATGAACTCTATATAAGCTTACAAACTTGGACGGATGTCCCTATACCTTTTATTCAATAGTAGCCTAGTCAACCTAACTGTTTTATGATCAAAAATGGACATTTCGATTACCACACATTTTTATTTTTGGATAAATAGTAAAAAAGTGCACTGATTAGGAATCTCGATACCCGCAGTCTGGATAAGTAGGGCATCATTTTTTTTAACAATTTAATGAACAAAATTTTTTTTTTTACATTTTGTGTGAATCGATACTAAAAAGTACTATAAATTTCAGCTAGATCGGTTTTAAACTTTTGAAATTATTAACGATCATTTTAATTTTTTGCCTTAATTGCAAAATACGCCATTTTTCTATCCATTCATCCATCTTCCATTTTTCTAAACTACTAAAACTAGTCGGAGCAACTTAGAAAATTCATTAAACCATTTAAGTTTATGGGCCCGTTAGAATTATTAAGAAATATCGATTTTAAACAATTTTATAAACATTGAATAGTCACAATTTTAAAAATTATTAATTAATTTTAACAAATATTTACCCTAACATAAATATAAATTTACAGAAAAGAAAATCCCTATGATTTTTAACGTACACGCTAATTTTAGCGACTTGGACCCAGCGCTGCCAGACGTACGATAATTATCGTACATGTACGATTATTTCGACACTGGTACGATGTACGATACAATATGTATTATCGTAAGCCTGAGTACGATAATTTCCAACCCTCCTCCGAAGTGGGGTGAAAAGACTAGTATCTAGTGCCTTAAAATCGTCTAAAAATACAAAATAAATGTTTGGCAATAATACTTTGATACTTTCAGCCCAATGCGTAAAAAGCCAATCAAAAGAATGCTGTTATAGTTTTAAACCAACTGAAAAAATATACCTCGAAAAACTTCAGCAGTCCTTTATCCAAAAACGGCTGGCGCTGCTGCAGAGGTAGAAGCAAATAGTGATTCCGATAATCCCACTCTTTTATGAAAAGTATAGTAAATAATTTCTTTTTAATTTCTGTCTAATTTCACAACTTCTTAAAATTCCTATACTATTTCTAGTTTTGAGAAATAGCGCGTATCGCGCGGTTCTATTAGTTGTACGATAATTTTTCATCTGGTACGATAATTTTCGAATATTGATACAATAATTCACTCGCACTCGTCTGGCAACCCTGCTTGGACCCATTGGACCAGTCTAGACCTGGTAACACTGGTCTAACTTATGAGTTGACAGCGGTTTCTTACTAAAATTCATTATAATTTATTTTTATTAAAACAATAACGTTTAGTTGAGATCAACGTCATGCAATAAATTGTATAAAAAATATATAATTGCTGTTGAGTGATATAATAGGTGGCTATAGCGCAGTTCTCTTAGGTTATCAGTGTTATCAGTTACTGAACAAAGTTCGATATGGCTGCTCTAAAGAGAA
Source organism: Euplagia quadripunctaria (assembly GCA_963859945.1). Lineage (NCBI taxonomy): Eukaryota > Metazoa > Arthropoda > Insecta > Lepidoptera > Erebidae > Euplagia > Euplagia quadripunctaria. The sequence continues at coordinate 9,681,253 of OY982570.1, read as the reverse complement.
CAAAAAATATAAATATCTTGACTGTGTTGGCACAGAAGTATCAGCCACAAATTACTGCAAGAAGAAACTTGAATCTGCAAGAATTTAGCAGTAAGGACTTGTTGAAAAAATATAATGTTACAGTCCAAGACTTCCGTGTCTTAGATTCTAAATTAGACCCCAAACAGATATCGGATTTTAAAGCTGATGAATACGTAGTTAAAGCCCAAATTTTAGCTGGCGGAAGAGGTAAAGGCCACTTTGACAATGGATTCAAAGGAGGTGTTCATCTTACCAAAAACCGCAATGAAATCATAACTTTAGCACAAAACATGATTGGTAATAAATTAATTACTAAACAAACACCAAAAGAAGGTATTGTAGTGAATAAAGTGATGGTGGCAGAAAGTGTAAATATTGTCAGAGAAACATACTTTAGTATTGTGATGGAACGGATATATAATGGTCCTGCTATAGTTGCATCCCCTGCTGGTGGCATGGATATTGAGGCCGTGGCAGAAAAGACTCCTCACTTATTAAAAACAATGCCAATAGACATACATGACGGTATAACAGATAAAATAGCCAATGAGGTTGCTGATTTTTTGGAGTTCAAAGGTCCATTAAGAAAAAAATGTGCTGAAGAGATAAAAAAATTATGGCAGTTATTTTTGCAGGTAGGTATTTGAGATAAAAACGATTTAAGTGACAATTAAACTTATAATATACTTAAAAAGGACTTTACACAAGCAATCTCTTTTTCAAGTAGAACGGTAGAACCTTCCTTTTAAATGTGAATGTATAAAGTAATACATACTTTGATTGTATGAACATATTCTGACTTTATTCTCTGGGATTTCAATTTCTTATTTCAACATTTAATGTGTTAAAGGTAGATGCAACTCAACTGGAAATAAATCCATTGGTTGAAACAGATGATGGACGAGTTGTTTCTGTAGATGCCAAGATCAATTTTGACGATTGCGCCAAATTCAGACAAGAAGAGATATTTGCTCTTGATGATGTATCAGAAACAGATCCCCAAGAAGTAAGTAATTATTTCATAGACAAACTTAATTGCAATAGCTACAACACATCTGAAACACAGTTTTCTTTGATATTGGAAAATTACTAATATCTGTATGTGCCTGGCCCTGCCCTTTTATTAATAGTCTCACTTTTGTACAGTGTACAATATGGAATACTGAATTTCCATGATGCCATTTTTTTACGTGCATCTCTTCGCTCCTTGATCTTCGATTTAGAAAGTCTCGATTAGAACTTGACACGCCGTCGGCTCAAACGTACTTCAGCTAGAGCGCCTGTACGTACCCGAATTTGTTTTAATGAATGTACTATTCTTCGCTATTGTTTTATATATTCAAATGTTGTTTGTTAAACAATATACCAGTTGTTACACAGTGATAGTGTAGAAGTAATCTTGATTAATATAAATTTAATAACTAACACAAATACGCCCATGGGTGGCGAGGTATACAGCCCTTAAATTGAAGTGAAATGTTATGATATAACCATTTAGCAGTACGCAGACGCAATATAATAAGTAGTTCTAAAACAATAGGCACTTGATCAAATGACGTCAAACCACGGACAAAATTGACTAATTTTAGACACAGTTTGGCACACCGTCTGTGTATAGTCTGTTCGATTCCGGCATAACGACCCGCTGCAAAGAACGGATAGTGGCGATGATCTGTAAGGGTTTCCATTCATCATTCGTACTTTCGTATTCGTACGTCAAGAAAGAGGGTTTAAATTAAAGTTAAGAGTGCATATTTTTTCAATTGCTACCTATGAGTCGCTTTATACTTCAATTTAGTAATTTTAGTAAAATCTTTAGAGTACTAAAAAGCCGTATGTACAATGTAATGTGTACTTGTATGTACGAAATAAACAAACCAACGATAATGAATAATCTTGGTGCGACGGGCAGCGCGGCGCGGCGGGACGGGGGTGGCAAATGCTATAATTAAAAGTCTATTATAGGCGGAAGTGGTCGGTTCGGATAGAGCTCTCCACTTCGTCGGTAGGACTATATTGATGCTTGAACTCCAGTGTATTACGCGTTGGGGACGTGTATTAGTACGCAAAAGAAAATTTCGCACTAATAAGGAATCACTCCCAATAATTGTCAAGCTCGATTTAATAAGTTCAATATTAATAAGAATTTACGTTTAGAAAAATTTTTAACGTTCTACGTACGCAAAAAATACTTTTAATATTATTATTTTAAATTTGTTTATCTAAAATGTAGATACCAATTTAGATACGTACGAAGCTTACCTTACTTGTTCATTAAGCAGACTAATGACGCGCGGATGGTCACTCCTGGCATGGGGTCCCATCTCTAACAAAAGAAAAATGGTTCAAACAAATGTCAATAGATGGCGTTACGGGTATCGATTTGTTATTGAAGTTTATGGAAAATCAATATTAGGTCCTGATAAAAGTATTTTCTAATTTCATAAAATACCCTAAACACGGCAAAATTGAATAAAAGCTTCTTAAATGCAGTTTTCTTATTTTGACAAAATTCAATATTGTCCTCTCGGTCCTCTGGCGGCAATTTCTGGTACTTCGTTGAAGTAACACTATAACAAAACCGTACCTATCGGTTTTGTTATTGAGTTTGTAGGTATTGACTATTGATAGTTGGCCAAATTTTAATGAAACTGTATTGTTGCGTTATGTTTTTGCATTTTCTATTGTAGGTAAATTATTAATTCGAATTTCAAAGATACTATAAAAAATTCGGGCGGGGTTTCCAAAAAGTGTTCGGGTAAAACCCGGACACTCTGTGCCAAGGAACAATTACAATTGTTAGATGAATCTTTAACAAGATAAAAATTTAAATGGAATCGGCGGTTTTTTTAAGGTGTCCGGAAAAGAATCTCGATTTCACCCATGTGTCCGGATTTTTTTAAGTTTTTGTCCGGCGTCGGCAATTTAAGTAATGGCAGGCCTAAGTATGCTGTTTGTTTAGTAGATGCATTGTATAATCGGATACAATGTCATTACTGATGTTATTGTGTAATAAGTACGAACATACACATAGAGATACCTAAAACAAATCATGTCTGTGATAACCTGTTAAGTAATTATACGTTAAGAGCTATAACACATAATTGCATTTTACAAAATTAGGTATTTACGCACGACATCGACTAGGTTGCACTCGCGAGTTCCTGACACTGTATTACCCCAGTGACTAAGCAATCATGATCTTTTTTCTACTATTAAATTATTTGTTTTACTTCCTGTCTTAAAATATTATTAATAATGCGTAATGTTCCAGCCACTAGCTATGCGCCTGCCGCTTTGCTCGTATAGATTATGATAGTATGAAGTTTCTTATTTTTAAAAACATTAAGTAGGTATTTTAAATAAAATTATTTCCATAGTAAAAATGTGATTTAAATTAATAAAAAACTATATAAATATTTCAATTTAAAAATACCTATTGGTAATTAATCCAATAAGTATTTTTGAATTGTCAACGTTTTGAGTCAGTCAGAATAAGTCAGTCTTGAAGATAGTCTGTTCCAGTACGCAGATCCTATGGAGGAGAGCAGGCAAGAAACTCCAAAGACACTCTCTTTCAACATGTTTTTTTTACAATTTCCTGTTCATCATCGTCAATCTTTTCGCTAATCCTCACTGTGCGAAGGTTGTGTGTTACCAGGACCAGGGCTGCCTGAGACTCGGGGCCTGATCTTTCTATGTGCTTTCATTGCGGGTTTTTTACCAATACTCGCCATGCTTGGTAGGCGGGCGCAGTGTTCGGGTATGGGGTTTTGTGGTTTCGCGATAGACGCTGCACACCTTATGGTTTTTTGTCCCTAGCCAAATCTTACGGCACCCACAGTAAGAGAAAGAGGGGGGGGGGGGCGGTAACATTCTTCGTCAGCACCCCACAGCATTTTAACAGGTATTGAACTATCAAATCTCATTCACATAGACTATGAATCTTCATTTCTTAGCCGCGCCTTGCAACTCTTCGGCAGTTATTGCTTGTCAAAAAAATTATTTAAAAAGAAATCAAGAGAGAAAGAGAAAAAAGAGATTCTTTCTTACGAGACTGTTTTCGGGTTCCCTATGTCGTCGTATCGTGAAACATTCCTATAAACTTCTAAGTACGAAAATTAATATGTTGTTTTTTGAAGTGAAAACTTCTTTAGCGGCGTTGTGCACTTTTTGGGATGGTTAAAAATTTTAAACTCACGTCAGGACACGTGACCTGATCGAAAATTCGTAAGACGGAGCCGAGTTTCTTATATTTAATAAAAATAACATTCTAAATTCAAATATTTATGAGCGGCCAGGAGCACAGAACTTCCAGTGTACCCTGTGTATACATTTAGATATGTTATTACCTATTTTTTATTTTTAACCTAATTATATATATACAGATGTGTATGTATAAGCAAATACATTGTGAAGTTGTTTTCACTTCTGACATACAGTCCTACTACTGACTGTTTTTTTTTATAATCATATTTCGTTTCCTTTATTATACTCGTATATCGATTGCTACAAAATAACATAAGATAATGATATTATAATTTTATTTAAGGCAGGTGTACCTTGCTTCATTTGCTTTTATTAACGTAGATGTTTGTAATGTCTTTCTAAAACATTTGTACACGGAGCGTTTTCGACTCATGCCAGATACAAATCAGAGTCATCATTATTAAAAAACTAGCAACCCGCTCCCGGTTTCGCACGGGTACAAACTATACACCTAAACCTTCCTCATGAATCACTCTGTCTATTAGTGAAAGCTGCATGAAAATCCGTTCAGTAGTTTTTCAGTTTATCGCGAACAGACAGACAGACGCGGCGGGGGACTTTTTTTTATAATATGTAGTGATATGTAGTGAAGATTCTTATAATATGATTTTTTTTTTCATCATTAGCTCAGCTACATGATATGATGATTATTCTAAACGCAAAAACCTCAGAAAGTAATGAAAAGTAAACAGAAACACTATTCGTTCCTACAATTTTCGAGGGTTTCTCTCAATTTTATCAGGATCCCATCAACAGATCCTGACTTCCTTGACATGGGACCACCCTTGAGGTACCCTATCTAACGAAAAAGAATAATCAAAAACAGTTCAGCCCGCCAGCCGCTCTGCCCCCGCTTTTTAAATCTCTGATATCTTCTAAGATATTAATTTTTATTGTAATCTGGAAAGGGCAATTTTGATGTACATGAAATGCAGAACGTACCTTATGTATTTAATTGGATAAGGAATAATACGGTATTGTTTAAAATGGTTGATAAATAACCCATATTTTTTTTGTAATATGTAAAAGATAAAAATGGTTACTGTGGGCTATCCTTAGGAGATACACATATACCATCGCGGACTTTTTTATTGATCTTTTTAAGATATACAATTCCGTAGTATATTAATTTGATCTATCTCGTAAGGTTTAGCCAGCGTTTGCAATGTAAGCGCACAAAAATATGTTTGTTACGACATGACATTACAAATCTTTGAATTTCACGACTTTTCTCTGTTATAATATGCATGTATACTACATATAAACCTTCCTCTTGAATCACTCTATCCATTGGTTAAAACCGCATGAAAATCCGTTTAGTAGTTTTTCCGTTTATCGCGAACAGACAGACAGACAGACAGACAGTCGCGGCGGGGGACTTTGTTTTATAATATGTAGTGATAGAGAAATCTATATATCACACCTCAAGTTAACTAAACACACTTGGACGCACAGCGTGCCAAACAAATATGTTTGCATACTATACATACTGCATACAATTGAAACTCTTTCGTACTTACCTATTAGATACATACATCGTTACAAACATACAGACATAATTATTTATACATAACTTAAATTTGCATTTGTTTTCAAATGTATGGCGAGATTGATGTGATGCTTAATATATTTTTTTTATATATTTATTTATTTCAAAAACTTAACTATGTTACAGATAATAGTTTGGCAGCTTGGCTATTATCTGTAACATAGTACTAAGTTTTTAAAATAAATAAATAAATTTAAAAAAAATATGCTGCTACTATTTAACTGTAGTAAGATGTTGTAATTCGAACTGTCATTATAATAATAGTCTATACTATTCATACACTCGAAATACATAACCTAAATTGAGTCAAGATAAGCTCTACATCCTACAAAATAATTGTTCAATATATAGAAAATAACCAAAACATACTTCCGTGATCAAAAATAGGCAGACGTAGTATACGGTTCACGTTCTGTTGTTTGGCGTTAAAAAAATCGGCACAGGTCTTACCTCTACAAGCGCTGAGTTCTGGGCAGTTAAAGGTTTTGAATTAGTTATTTAAAAAAAATACAAATACCTAATTACTTATGAACTAACGTTTATTCTGGTATAAATTGTTTGTAAAAATAATATAGTAGTAAAGAGAAATTTACAGCTATTACGGATGCTATTACGGTTTTAAGTACCTAGGTTTATGCTTTTGATTGTGGTTTTTTTTTTCTACGTAATCCATACTACACGTATCAAATTTTGAGGCCACTATGAACTATATTACTATTTCAGATCAGATACATTATTATACTTTTTTCATTTTATTTGCTTAGTCGCTCAAAAAAGTGTCGTAGTGCAAATTATGTAAAACTTGCTTCGGCATTTTGACTTTGTCTATAAAATTAAGACAAAATTAAGATAAGTGAGGCCGCTATGATCTAAGCTAATAACTGTTGGTGTGGTGGTGTCGGTGTTTTCAATAAGTTTAAGTGCACGGTACGTGTTCGGTACACGTGACGTGATTGAGTGACGTAACATCGTACATTGTACAACACTGATTTTGTGTATAATAGTACGAGATGTTGAATTGATTAATTTGATATTTGAAAATAAGTCGTCCTTACTGGCAGCCCGGCTTGCTCGTGATCGTCGCGTGTCGCAGCGTCAATGCTGCAATGGTAGGTAGGTAGATTATCTACTTACTGCTAAGAGTGTTCGCAACGATGTCAAACGAGTTATCCGCATTGATTTTCTTCAAACAATATTCTAATCTAAGGTTTAAGACAAACAAATATATTAGTTTGACGAAAATATTATCAAATAGATAGATAAATTCATAGAGTAATCTGTGGAAACGTCGTGGATTGTACAATAACCTATGTAACTTGTTAACCTAACTATATGTAATACTCATTGTACAATTGTTGGTTTTCCCAAATAAAGAAAATAAAAATAAAAATAAAAAAATCTGTGGTTTGACTATTATTTTTACTAATATTTCTGTACATTGATGGGAATATAGTTGTTATGAGGTTGTACTAGAGCATAATTTGGCATGGGATACAAATATTACACAACGATGATCGAAGTGAAATTGACCTTGAATGGTGAGATGTTGCACGTACTTAGATCTGGTCGTATGTAATAATAAATATATTCGCGCAATATAAATAATGCTTACCGGATTTAATAAATAATAGGCCGTTTGATTATTTATAAGTAATAAGTTATTTTATAGGTTATCTAATATAACGAACAGTCCTACCTGCTGATTACATACTAATTATCGCCATCTATTGGTTGCGTGTTTATTGGTAAGTAAATATTTTCTTCCATTCACCGCTAGGTAGCTCTAGCTATCTATCGCGCTGCTAGCGGCATCCAGCGCCTTTGTAGGCTAAAAAATAGTAGCCCGCGGAATTGCCCGAGTTAGGAGGGTCGCATTTTGTTGTATGGGATGAGGTATCTGTACTAGTATAGTATTATGTTATCTGTGCTCCTGGTAATAAACAGTGAATGCTCTAATGTCGGAAATTTTTACCGTAACATATCCATAACCCATAATCCTCCCCAGACCTAGCTCCATCTTTTTTTTGCCTTTGATCATTAAATATATAAAAACCCCACATACACAGCCCCATTCAAAAGTTGCACTTAAAACTATCCTAATTTATACATAAGTAGTTATAGTTATAATACTAACATACATTAAAGTAAATGCAGCTTCATGCGTGTGATGTATAGTTGTATTTATAAAGCTGTCTAAAAAATACAAAGATATGTTATGTTATGAATTTATGATAAACGGCCACTGGTAGGACAAGGAATGAGTAGGGTCAAATTTGTTTTTATAGTTAACATTCTTTTGTAAATGTGTCATGTGTTTATGACCACTTGTTTGTATTTTGTACTTTTAACAATAAAAACTAACTAAATAATATATAATCATCAGATTATATTTTAAGCAGGTATATGACTAGCCCTTAGATTATATATAGGTCCAGATGCCTAATCCGTGCCTCAAAACTGAAGCCAAAAAATACAAGCGTCTAATATAAATATAAGCGTCTCACTCGTCACACGCGAGCGAACGTTCGCCGATGAAGTACGTCTCGAGTCGCTACTTATAATATTTAAAAATGCCTGCTTGTGCTGTCACATTCTGTAAAAATTATACAAAAAAAATCTTAAGTGTCCGAACATCACATTTCATATGTAAGTATTCTATTTCCTAATGTATTTATAAACAATAGAACAAAATTTCAAATTAATAAAATTACGACGCCATTACTAGAGATGTTGCCAGGACGTGAATTTCATTTACCCATAACGCATTCCAGCAGTATATATATTTTTCTTTGCCAAACTTGTTATTTATAGAAAGACGAGAAATATGCTTAACGTTAATGTTCGCGAAACTGGAATCCTTCAAATATTCTTAATTTCTAAACTCTAGCACCCGGAGTTCAATGTGTCCGTTAAACGATACTTTAGCTGTGGGATTGTACTCGTATTATAACTTATTATTACTACTCCTAACGAACACAGCTATAGAGCACTTAGGACTTGTAAAATTTTGCTAGTTTCTTGGTACTTTATAAAAATATATATATATATATATATCCAAGTCCTACAAAACAAGGCAAAACATTTACTTTATTTTATCAAAATACCTTTTGTTACTCTGTTCCTGTGAATAAAGTTGCATTTAATTTTATTACTCAAAAGAGCTTTTATGTTACATTAACCAAAAAAAAAAAAATTACTTTTATTCTCATATTTTTTTCATACAGCCTTATATGAAAATCGATTTTTAAGGAGGAAACTCTAAAAAAAAATGTCTTGAAAACAAACCAAAAAATATTGTTATAAATAAATATTTCCTACTAAGTAGTTTTATTTTACATTTGTCTTTTTAACTAAACGAATTAAATGAAAAAAACTAAAAAATTAAATAAACGAATATTTGTAACTGATTTAAATACATTCAAAATGTATTTATTTAATATTACTTACATCAAAAAAAAGATATGTTTAATAAAAAAGTCCCTGAATTTTGGGGTAACCTCTATGCACTGGTAGTAAAACCGTCAATGCACACAAACATAAACATTGTACGTAGACACTCGCGTTGGGCGGGGTTCACTCACACAGCACCAAAAAGTGGCTTCAAAGTAAACGGTGACTTTTGTACTAGTCACGGTATCTGGACCTATATATAATCTAAGGACTAGCCTTTCGTATAATATTCGTTTTGATGAATATTTGTTTTTGTCAAATACCTATAATAATATTTTCAAATACATGCATACTTTGTGTTTATTGCCGCGCGAAATGCCATAAAGATATACACGCTTCACAAAGGCATAATGAAGCGTAAATTCATTCGGTTCTTAAGGTCGGTTTTGAGTACGATTTATAAATAAACATGCTAGTATCAGCACTCTTAGATCTGCTGTAATCAAAACTAAATCAATAAAATGTTATAAGTAAAGCGTATTATTTATTGTAACTTTGTATAAAAATAACGATGATTATCTTTGTAAATAATGAAAAAATATATATATATATCTTAAGAGACTAACAGCACCTCCATTAAGTTTAGAACAGATTCAATAACCCGAATAAATGAAGTGGTCCCATAATAGTATGATTGAAACGTAAAGTACGTTTATTGAATTCAGGCGAGATGTATTTCCGCTGTTAATTGCGAATTTATCTAAAAAAAATATTTTCCGATGTCTTTTAGACGTAACAATTAGTAATATAATATAGTGATGACAATTACATTTTAGGTTACCGAAAATATTAAACTCCGTCCTTGTTTAGCGTCCCTGACGTGTGATTTTTGCAATTTTTAAACAAGCACTGTGGCGTGTTGACTGTTGCACACCCAAACAGCTCGTTGGGTGTTCATTTGATGAGGACGTTCTTTGACTTTGATTGTGTATCTAAGGTTTTTATACATCAATGCTTTTGATATAATTATAATAATAACTCTATTTTTATAAATAGCTACCAATCGGACGGCTTGAAGCTGGTGAAAACTACGTTAAAAGATTCCAATACATAAATACCTGTATCTATCACAGGTCAAACTAGTATAATAAAGCACGTAAATTTTATTATTTTAGAGAGAAGCTGCAGCCAACAACCTTGTTTATATAGACCTGGATGGAAGCGTGGGATGCATGGTGAATGGTGCTGGCCTGGCTATGGCGACTCTCGACATCATTAACTTGAATGGAGGGAAACCAGCCAACTTCTTAGATCTTGGTGGTGGTGTTGGCCAAAAACAAGTTACGACTGCTATGAAAATATTAGAAGCAGATCCTAAAGTAAAATCAATTTTCGTCAATGTTTTTGCTGGTGAGTTATATAAGATATAAGTGATAATGATAAGTGTATATATTTACACCCTAATGTATGAATATTGCTGTTCACAGGTATAATCAACTGTGTTACCATAGCAAAAGGAATAATCGACGCCCTGAAGGAGAATCCGTCAAAACGCCCAATCGTTATGAGACTTGTAGGCACCAACTCTGAGCCAGCTAGAAAACTCCTTATTGATTCTAAAATACCTATGGAGATAATTAATGATATAGATGAAGCGGCAAAAGTAGCTGTGAAATATGCCAAATAGTCTTGTCATTACTTGATGAATAAAAAAATATTGTATAGTTCTACGACCCTGTTTCTAAACAAATACGCATATATTACGTAGTTACCTATTCGGACAATAATGTAGATATCTTGAAATCTTTAATTAATTGTCTACGTGAAGCAAAATGTAGAAAATGGTGAATAGAGCGCGTTACTTAACTGTGTGGTACATTGGGTACATTAGATTTACCACCATAGTTAGTTAGGTTATATATATGTAGGTATATTATAAATCAAAGGCATCTTTGTGACTACTTGCCAATAAGTTATTACAAAATTAAAGTGATTCCAAAAATCGCAATTTTACACTTAATACCACATGATTTCACCAGCTGTTTTCTAAATAAAAAATACATTTTCATAGATATTGTTTTTTTTTCGATTTTCACGGTTTTGTTACCGTAAATACGGTTCTGTTACTATAAATACGGCCAAAAACGACCTTGTGATAATATACCTGATATATCTCAAAGTCGTATGCTTCACAAATTGGTTTAAATTGGAGCAATCATTCTGGATGGATGCTTCGAATCTTTTGGTTTTTAAGAGTACCTATTGAAACTAAGCGTTTTTCTGCCTAGATTATTTAAACTCATTTTTCTAATAATATGACCTAGGTACTAGGTAGGTACTTCCGTGAAACTTACACTGTTTCGGTTGGAAACAGAACTGAGAATAACTTATTCACAGTTCTGTGGTTGTAAATTTTAGATGAAAATACGTAAAGAACTACACATGTCATTTAAAAGCAGCGCATATAGAGCGTAATGGCTAAAGCGTCAGACGTGTGATCGAGTGGTTGCGGGTTCGAACTCGCCCAGTGCACTACCGACGTGAATCCACTAACACAAGGGGGTTCACAAGAATACTAGTAGTGTCTGACGTTGCTAGTATAAATTATAAAAAAAGAAATACCTACACATAGCAACAAGAACTTTAGTAGTGAGGCAGTTATTCACAAGGATTTAGAATTTATATGAAGCATTCTTTACTATTACAAAATAATAGCGTTATCACTACATACTATGAAACAAAGTCCCCCGCCGCGTCCGTCTGTCTGTCTATTCACGATAAACTGAAAAATCGGGTTGCTAGTATTAAATAGTACCGAAATGACTAAGTAAAAGACAGTTTGCCGTGGCCACTTCTACTTTTTATTAGTATTTCGGTGGGTTTCGTTTTGTCGTAATACGAAATAAGGTAGGTATACCTATTTCACCAATTGTACTATCATTCAGTTTTCTACTGTTACTATGCGCTACTTTCCTCGTTCAACATTCTCAAAACTGCAGAAGTTACGACTGGACATTACCTACTTTGCACAAATTTTGTTTCGAAAAAAGTTAAATTATAATTCACGTTTCAGTTTCGAAACACATTGAAAATTTTTGTTTTTTGTTTAAAAATAGGTACATTTTTGTGCTAAAAACATTTCTTACCTAAAAACAACTAGCTGTTGTCAGCGACTTCGTACACTTTAACAGCCCCGGATCTTTAATTTTTTCGAGGCGGGGCAAAAACTGAAAAATGCCGCACTTACCCGCCTATATTTTTTTTTAAATATATGGACATATATTTAAAACAAGATAGGACAGGATTGGGTCTGAAATAAAACGTTAGATTAAAAATAATTAAAGGCCCGAAAAGTAAAATTGTGATTTTAATGTGCCATATTAAAATCACAATTTTACTTTTCGGGCCTTTAGTCTGCAAACAAATCTATGACTTTGGCATTGATCTCTATAATAATAAGCAGTTTGATTTTCTACTGCAATTTTATTTTAACGCAAAGCGTATGCTTTGCGTTAAAATACCTATATAGGTAATTAAGGTAAACTATTAAATATTAGGTCAGTTCAAATAATGTGAACTTTTACTGCAGACGTAAACGTCGAGTAAGTCGATTTACTTATCGGTACTCAACTATGATGAATGTTATTGGGTAGAAAAAGTCTAATACACTAAGTACATCCTTTAGTTGTCCGAAATTAACAGTTTTTATTTATTTATTATTTTACTATACTGCGCTTTCAGTCATCGTAAAGTTGCGGTAATGATGAGTAGTAGTATATTGAAGTATATTCATCTGCCAAACTTGTATTTCCCGCCCTCTGAGTCTGCCGCCCGGGGTACGGGCCCCGGCTTGCCCCCCCCCCCCCTAGATTCCGGCACTGCACTTTAAATACATTTACTAACATAAATCCATTCATTTTAGAGCATGTTTTTAAAGAAGTTGCATTGTGAAATTCAATGCCATTCGTAAATGTCATTAGATGCTAAAATAGCCGAGAAGTAAACGCAGCGACAAAAAACAAAGGTTTTTGCAGTAGCTAGGGCAACTTATCTGTTCTAAGCTTAACTGATAACTTTGCGAGAGTAATTAGACTTTCTTAAACCGTCTGTCGTAAAACCCGTTCTTATCTGATCTGTTAGGACAGATCAGATAAGAACGGGAAGGCCTAGGTAGGCCTAGGCCTGCCATCACTAAAATGGCCGACGCCGGACAAGCTCTTTAAAAATCCCGGACACATGTGTGAAATAGAGATTCTTACCAAGACACCTTACACAAAAAAACGCCCATTCAAATTTTTTATTAAATTAAACATCTTCTTCGTCTAATAATTGTTGCCGCTGGCACAAAGTGTCCGGGTTTTACCCGGACACTTTTTGAAAACCCCGCCCGGACGCTCCCCGGACGCCCTCTAAACTAGGACAAATCCGGGGAAATCCGGACGGATGGCAGCCCTAGTCCTACCTATAAATTACCTCCCTGCCATATGTCAGATCTCTAGTAGAAAAAACTTAAGAGTTTCATATAAACTTGAAAGAGGCCTTGCTTGTTAGATAATAATAATTAATTAAATGGATAAAAAATTTCGAATATTATTTTAAAATTTATTCAGTAATTACTTTTCAAAACTATTTTTATGTTGAGATAAGATATCGATAACAGGCGGGTCTTCACCTATCTCTCGCTTTACCTCATTGACACAACAATACATGGACTAGCCATACCTACAGCTACATATTTATTAAATATCGTGTATACCTACAAAAATGGCACATAACATAGCTGCCTTTAGGGTTGTACTTTTATAGGACTTGTATGGTAGATATCGAAATTTAATTGAAAAATTGAAAAAAATTGTTAAATAAATGAATTTGTGCCAAGTTAGTTAGGTGTTTATTGTATGTTAAAATCTGACGGATGACGAACAACGAAAGCATTCCCAAAAAGGGTTGACGCCAGGCATCATAAAACTTAGCAAAATCCCTAGCGATATATCTTCTTCCTCTACACAGCACTGGAAATAAAACATGTTTGTGCCAATCCCACATTATAAGATACAGGAAGTAGAATGATTTCTTAAATAATTTTATACTACCTATAACCTAACCTACCTATTTAAAAACCATTTGTAAGCAGCTAAGGAATAAGTTGTATCCAAAAATCTGTCAGCCCTAATACAAAAGAAAGCTCAATACATCTCCGTATTCAAACTAGTGAGTATGCCTATCGCTTTTACTTATGTTTTGTAGCTCTAACGGCTCGGATCTGGGATCTTTAGGTACTTATTATGTTGACATCGCGAGAAATAAGAACGAAAGTTGAAAATAATCGGTTTTAAATAGTTTCAATATATTTGTATATTCATTTCTGAACAAAATTATCTAATTTAAATAGTTATATGGTTTGCCTTGTGTTTTTACTTTCTCTACTAATGAGTAATAGATGTAATTTTTACAAACATACACACTTACCAACATGCGCTCAAGCCTTTCTGCGTTTAGTGTATAGGCAGAAACAACAGCCCGCCACTTGTTTCTATTCTTATCGTCATTAAACTATTCATGCAAGTCCGCTTTCTTCAAAACATCACCAATTTGGTCATAGTTTCTACTGGTGTTCGGTCGCTCTCTACCGGCATTCCCACTAACGTTTGCCTTTATTATACTTTGTTGCTTCATTCCGTTCTAATTTGTTCTGCGTGTCCAAACCACCTCAGCATACCCCCAAACCTTCAAACCACAACGCTCTCGAATATTTATAATCAGATTTTATTTGTGATTTAAACTCTTACTCTTTCTGTCAACCAATGTTACACCACACATACTTCACAGTTCATCTCAACAGCATTTATTCTACCTTCATAATTTTTCTCTATGTAACATTATATAGCCTGAAAGATTAAGGTATAAAAATGCCCATTCATGCTTTTCACTATTCACTACATATAACAGGCACTAATTTTTGGTTTACACCTACACCTCTTGGTTTCACCACACCTCATCTTGGGTTGAGCCAGTTTTTTGTTTGTTGAAGTCAAAGTTATGACACCATCGTTTTAACTTTTAGAAATATTATTCAATAACGCATGTATGTACACTCTTGAAGCTTATTATGGTGATAAGAGGCGTCAAGAAGGACTGAATACAGTTTTCAGCGAGCTTCTACGTTTTCTCATTTAGGCGCTGCGATATTTTTTTGGGTTTTCAAAAAAGCGCGATTACTTGAAAATTATAAATATTTTCTTAAATATTATTCTGTACAAATTAGCACAAATTAAGAGCTACTCGTGTATGTTTATTCTACAGGCGCACATACAATGGTTTTTGAGATACACGATTCTGCAAAACGTTACCCCAGCAAGAAAACCAATATCTCGAAAACCTGAAGACGCACAAATTATATTTTCGGTCCACATTTTAGCAGAAATATAAGCTATCTGCCCATCCACAAAATTTCTCTCTGCGATAATTAGTTTAGAATTTTAATGCTGGAAGTACGTTACCCCAGCAGGAATCGTTTTTTCCGTTTTTTTTTCTAAAACGACAATAGGCACAAATTTTTTATGCTGCCCACATTTACAGCAGATTACGCACTAATTATACGTTCCACTCATATCACTCTAGGAGCCACTTTCCAGCGGGGGTAACGTACCTACACGTCATATTTTAGCTGACATAATTATTTTCAGTTTTCTCCGTTAGTATGATCGAATGGTATTTATTTTCTTTTTAACATCTTCACATCTTCAACATGAAGCATTTAATTGGTCGTCTTCTTAAAATTGATAGCAATTTTGCTAAATTTTCATCCCTAAAATCAATTTAAGAACAGGTATTGTCTACTAAAGAATATACTTCTTTAGTTTCCTTAATTCATATAACTTTTAACTTAGAAACAAACACTATTACAGTCAAGTCGTCAAAAGTAATTTAAACATTATTAGTCCACAATGAAAACTGATGATTATTCAGATTTTGGACAATCAATATCATGCAACCATCAATCACTGTATTAGACGATACGTTATTCGTCAATCACCGTCTTGATTGTGGTAAAACTGACAGCAAAACCTACCTTGTAATGGACGCCTAACCCTTTCGTAAATAGTGAATGGAACTTACAACAGTCCGTATGAAACGACTTTACTGGTTATTGACTTATTTCTTTCTTCTTACTTGACAGGGTCACCTGACTTATTTCTAATATTTACCCGGGATCGTTAGAAAGCGACTAGCGCTAGTAAGACACTAAAACTGCGAGTAAATTTCTCGGGTTAGCGAACAAATCAACCATCTCCAAGTTTGTAACAAACAAATTAACCATCTCCCAGTTAGACTTAATGATTATATATGCGATATCGTAAATAATGTTTATTTCAATTCCTCACTAAAAACTCATGTAAACATAGAGCTAGTTATGTCATAAACCCTAGAAACTACTAAACGCAATTGAAACTATGAAAGTGATGATTTGTCAAATACCACTTCTTCAAAAGTATGTGTTGCCAACAGAGTGACTTTGACCCAGATTTAAGAGAAATAACAAACTGAGCTCTACAGAAGAAAAACAATTTTGATGGTTTTGAGAGGCGCGGGGGTCTGTATCTGCCCTTTAATTAGTTCTTACAACTACTTCTACATATATGGGGTTGAGCTTCCTTAATGTTAGAGTATCAGGGGTCCAATATTAAAAGCGACTTCATTTAACATAAACCCAATAAGTGTTGATGTTTGCAATAAGTTTTGAAGTTTTAAATTTAGTAATTATTATATATGGAGGAAAAGAGCGCTGAAAAACAATTTCGCTCTACCCTGCGGTACCGGTTGTGAAAATACCACGAGCAACACGAGAAGTGATTGCGTGGCTTTTAATGAAAGACAAGGGGTAGCAGTTTGTATTCTTGTGAAGGTGTAAAAGCTCTTTTATGATGTTCGACTTATAGTTTAGATGTGTATTGTGAAAAGTACGCATAAATAATATGTAGAATAATGCTAAACCATCCGCGTAATTTAATTAAATTCCAGAAGTGCCAGAGATGTCTAACAAAACAGCCAGCACGTATTAAAATTGTGACTTACTTTTGATTTTCCATATAGATAATACCTACTTCAGTAAATAAACGACTTCTGTAAAATCAAACTTGGTTTTCTTGAAATTTCACTTCGCTCCATGGAAATCGGGCATCAAAAGGCATTCTAATTTACATGTATGTAAATTAGGCGTCTGTGTGCTTTGAACAGGCGGACACTGTCCTCTGCGTACCTGTAATTTGGCTTAGTTATACATATTTATTACTCCGACAACGTGATAAAATAAAATAAAATAAAAAAAATTAGACTGCCCTTTCTGAGCTGTCTCCTGCATCTAAAGAGATGATTACTACATGATTTATAAGGTACCATTGGATAGGTTGTTGAAAAATATTTCAGGTGTGTGAAAACCATTTTTGGATTAAGGAATCTGTTTGCGAAATATAAAGTATATCCAGCCCTCCACCATCTAAATGGTCAAACTTTAGGAGCGTTATGTGTAGCCGACAAATAGTTGATTAAGCTTGGAAAAAAGGTTTTGTAAAAAAACTTGCTTTTTCTAGTGTAGGTGCACATTTCTAAACAACATATTCTTAAGAATTTTCATGTAAATTTGCATGATTTTGTTGTTTTTTTTGTGCAGACATTTTCAGAAAAATCTGGACATTTCATCAATATCATTTGTATTAAATACCCATAGTTTCATTAATGTCAGCTTTAGTGACCACTAATTTAACGTTCAAGTTCAATTTGTTAGTTTCGAAAGCAGATTTCATCATTAAGATAAAAATCATGAATTTTCCTAAAATTGTTGAAACAGATTTCTGTAACAGTGTGTATAACGAAGATAAAAGGAAACCTATCACAGTTAAGTAACGTTTGTCGCAAAAACACTCTGATCTGCGGTCGAAAACCGACTGAATCACCGAAAAGCTTCTTCAAGCACATGCAAACCATGTCGAACACTTCGCTTCACATTATTAAATAATAATGTTTTATGGCAGACCCATAGTTAATATTTTAATATGTATTTTAAGGTAAAATCATTCCGGCTAAATGGAGAAACTTCGATATCAGACAGATTTCGTTCGTTCGTTCGACTGTAGCGCAGTGAACGCTATATTAAATAACTTCTGAATATTGTTTCACATGTTCATTCAATTAATTATTCATTTAGCTTTATTTATTCGACTGGCACAATAATTAACGGCCGATATGCAATGACGTCGCAGAAAAATGGAGTTTACGGGGAAAATGAGTTCATAAGTTGTTAACATCGCATAAACTGTCATTGTAACGAAGTTGACATATCCCGTACTGTGACAGTGGTTATTGTAAACGAAAGATGCAACAAATATAATTGTGGTATAATAGAATATCTGAGTATATCGTGGTATTTTATGTCTTGTAACGACCATACATAATTAGTTTATTCATACTGTGGGCATAATATTAACGATTAACTCTTAACTTCAAACTTAGGCACCATTCACACAGGACCTCCACAAAATAAAAATTTATTAAATATAAAGAAAAATATTAGCAAAACGGCGGGGCGAACCAACATGCGTCGTGCCCGAGATGGGTATCATTACCAACCAGTGCCTCGAGTGACAACCGAAGATGCACTGGAATACGAAAACGAACGGATTGCAGAAGAACTTAGTGGTAAAATAACATCCCTAAAAGATATATCCATCGAATTGGGAAATGAAGTGCGATATCAAGAGAAAATGATACGTGGACTTGATGACGACGCTGATAGAAGTTCAGGATTTCTGGGCAAAACAATGGGTAGAGTTCTAAAATTGGGCAAGGGAAACCACAACTATTATATATTTTACTTATTTCTCTTTTCAATATTTGTATTCTTTTTGCTTTATATAATATTAAAATTTAGGTGATCTGTTGAACTTGTTACTGTGTACACTGCTAACATAAAATTATTCATTCCTGTATTTATGGTTAAAATTACTCTCATGTAAATAAAGATCTTAAGAGAAGCTTATTTGTTTGTATTTATAAGCAGACTTTAAAATCAACTTTGTCATATCACTTTATCTTTCATATTATCTTTCTACTATTTTGATGTTAGCCCTGTTTATGAACTATGCCATTGGTGGGCATTGGCCTTCTCTAAGTCTGAGATCATTAGCCAATATCCATCAAGCAGGCCTAGTGCACATTACCAGATTTAAAAATCATTAATGAACATTCCAGAGAAATCTCTCATTTGAACTAGGATTTTTAGAAATTTGGGGATCAAACTTATGAATTGTCAACAAGACCACTCTACTCTACTAGTTATCACTGTTTAATGTTTCCTATTCTTTTTTCATAATTTATCAAGTATTACACATAGTCAAAAATCAATTTGTCAAAGCATTACTTAAGAAATGCTTGACCAATTTGGCTAATTTTTGTTTTGTTGTGTTCATAATTGCCAGGACAAAGTTTGTATGAAAGAAAATTTTTGGAAAATTCAATGGAAATAGTCTAAAAATTGGATTATATTTTTATAAGAAAAAAATTGTCTTAAAATTTTGCCATTTTGATGTTTATTTTTATTACAAGAAATAAGGCACAGCTGGAGAATGCTGCAGTCACATGTTTTCATAACAAAAAGAAGTGGTAAGCTTAAAGGTATGGCAACCAAGCCATTGAAGTTCATAAAAAAAAAAATAGAAGAGATATTTTTCGAAGTGACTTCATTATGTTATTTATATAATATATCCAAAACATATTATATTACATATTTTACATTACATAATATTTGTATATATTGATATAATTGTATGAATATTGTGATATTGGTGGTGTGTTAAAATGATTATTTAAATCATCTGTAGACCTACTCAAACACACAAACAAAAAAATTAAGTGGCTAAACGGCCTGACTGATTTTATTATTTCATTGGAAATTCTGATGTAAAATCAGCAATCAATAGCACTCTCTCTATGTACATAGTTTTGTGTACATGTGTTTGTGATGCACTCCTCGTATCAAAACCATTCCAGCTGGACTGATTTTGATGAAACTTTTGTGTGTTTGAGTGGATCCCTGGGTGGTTTAAATGCACGATTGGACCCTGTAGGTGGTGCTCCAACCAGGTTTTACACAATATATTTTTTAACCAAAGTGTAACTGTAATTTTTTCGAGATTTTAGTGTATTATATTATAGTGATTTTGACACCAAACAAAAAATCCAATCCATCCGGCAAGACAATGTCTATTGGGTCGGCTAGTACCAATAATATAAATTAAAACAGTTATTAAATAAAATCTTAACTTTATTTTAGGTAAATTCAGAAGACGATATATTTTTTCTAATTCTTATCCTGTGTATGATATAGTTCTTGTAATGTGTTACAATAATCTGCACCTACAGCACTTTGAGACACAGATATGTGCAGATTACAGACAGTATTTAATAATACAGAACAACATCTAGCAGTATCTAAAAGAAAAGCAACAAGGCCACATGCATTCTGTAAATTGATAGTATCACAATATGCATTTAAATCATCCAATATTATTGTTGAAGGAATATTTTTCCAATCAGGCAGTGTAGAAATGCTTTCTATGAGTGTATCTATACCCTTCACGTACAAAAATGTTACCATTTTCATATAATGCTTGTTGAATGAATTTAATTCTTGAGACAGTTGAGGCAATTCATTCAGTTCCTCATACAGCACATATAGGACTCTACCATGTTTAGCACCAAGTAGAGCTTGTTCAAAAAGTTTTTTGCGTGTTGTATACAAATCATCAAAATAAAAAGAGCAATGAATATCCTGCATTTTATGGTTAATACATAGCACTACTTTTTATTAAACCAGGACATCATTTGTACAGCTGGAGCATTTACAGAAAGTATATTTTTTAAAAGTCTTACGAATGCGAATATACTTGAACTATTATGTTGTACTAGGTACATTATTGCAAAATAATATGCTTAACTTTACCTAGTAATGGGCAGTGTCAACTCGAGTTAGGAAGTCGAGGGCTAGAAAACTAACTCCATTTAACTTGAGTTGGATTCTCCTATCTCGGGTTTGGGCTGGGTTTAAAATTGTTTATCGTTTTAACAGACTTCAAAAAGGAGAAGGTTCTCAATTGTTCTTTAGGTGAGTATGTTACATGATATTTTCGCCATTTATGAACTGGTTTCAATCAATCCTTTTTCAAAACCAATTATTTTAATATTAATTATCTAGTTGTTCCTATTGTAAAGCAATCGATTGAAGCCAAAATATAAAATGTTATTTGTCACAAATAATTTACTCAGCATCGTCCTGCTAACTCGAGTTACGTGAATTTCAACTCGAGCTAAGTCGAGTCGTGTTTTTTCCGAGTTGGTACATCCTTAACTGTACCTACTATCAGTGTTACCAACCCCATCTTGGAGTAAAACCACAGATTACTAAGTAGTTACTACGTAACAGATAAATCACTCTCTACAAAAACGTCCATACCTATCGTTTTAATTACCTACGCTTTCCGAGCGCCGACCGCTGCATGCGAAAATGATCTTAATTGTTCTTAAAACACGATTATTATTGCCTCGCAATAGCGCATGGTTGCGTTGCCGTAAGTGAGTTTAGTGTTACCTCTTTTTATGTAATATTCAATATGTATATTTTTATAAAAAAGCCTATGTTAATTAAGTGAAGTTTTATTACTGACTTAGGAAAATTTAACACTGAATAGCACGTCCCCGTAAGTTTACTAATACGAAACACTTAACAACAAATGCGCGCTTCTACGAAAAAATTATCACCAAAGCGCACCCTCGCTTAACCAAACCTCTAACGAGAAACATCAATAAATTATTAGAACAGTTAAATTCGCAATCTCAAGAAACCAAAACAGCAAAGAAAATAGACAAGAAAAAACTACATCATTATACTACTATATTATATCATCATACATTACTGGATCTACATCCATTTACAGCACATAAACTATCAGAAACCATATCAATTTTCACCGTGAATTTGACTGTATTTAAAGTATACATAAGTATATCAATACGATTTCGAATTACGTTAATTACTTTAAAATTTAAAAATAAAAACGTGAGCGCTCAATGCAGCTGTCGGCAACCCACTGCGCGAGACTGCGTTTAGGTTCCCCAGCGGTCGAGCGGCCGCGAGGTGTTTAGCGCTCGTAAGTACATCGAGTGGCATAGGCCTGGTAAAACTACGAACACTTTATAAATACTTTGCGTTCAATAACGAAAAAAATGCACCGTAAACGGACTGGTAAGTTGGTATTTCAGGCGTATTTATAAAATTGGAACTATTTACAAAATAATCAACTTACATACTTATTAAAAAGTTATTTACAACCACTCACACTTCCAGGGTCGCAACAACGGGGGGTGTCCAGGGTGTCTGGACACCCCCTAAAAACCTATGGACACCCCCTTCGAGGGTGTCCAAATATCCCCACCAGCGGCGTAACTATACCGCCTTAGGCCCGTGGCAAAATTAACGAATAGGACCCTCCCTAAGGTAAAAAAAAGGTTGATATTGTACTTTCATTTGTATAAATCACTAACATACCTATAATAATATTACAATTATCGTGAGCATTTATAGTTATCTAGTTAATTTTAATTTAAAGAGTGTGTAGGTTGAAAGAAAAAATATTTCTACCTTTATAAGTATTTTTACAATTCGTGTATGTTTTTGGGTTAATTATAGCCAACTGATATTGATTGAGAACAGAATTAATAATGTTTGTTAACAAATGTAATTTGTAATAAATGTTAGGTTCCTCTTGTGGTCTCTCGGGTGGGGAGCCCCGCGGGCCTGGGGCCCGAGGCATTTTGCCCGCTCTGCAACCCTATTGTTACGCCACTGATCCCCACATAACCCAGAAGACTGCGGAAAATTTTAATAAAATGTGAATCAAAATAAATTGTAATAAAAATGTTGTTCGCCGCAAAAAGAATGTTTATCGTAATACCAAAATATTTAGTAAGCCTTACAATACTTTGAAATACGTCAATAAATTGTTTTTTTGTGCATAAAAATTATTTTGGACATCCCCTACTTTTTGAAGGTTGTTGCGCCTCTGCACACTTCCCTGTACGGAAGCAACTGCTCGAAATGGAGTCCACCACGTTTAATACTACCTACTACGTCTTTTTTTTGTTAAATTTAATTTTTAATTTTTTAATTTAGATATACTTAGTTATTATATTCAATGAAATCAAGATCATCTGCATAAAATTCATTAATTGATTGTTTTAAAGTATTTACTAAAATCATAGCGTAACAATAGGGTGGCAGAGCGGGCTAAACGCCACGGGCCCATGGCCCTATATAGGGGGCCCCCGGCCCCGACCTAAAGGCTGTAAGCAGACGAGGCACCAAGAGTAAACTTGTGCCCCATCCGATGAATTAGCCACGGGCCTCAGATGGTATAGTTACTCCACTGTTTATAAGTTATGATTTGGAGTACCTACTCATTTGCGATTCTATAGTGAAACGTAATGAAACCGAACCGAAATGAACCTAATATGTTTCTTATTTTTCATCTCCTATGTTTTTCTTTTTTAGGGTTCCGTACCTCAAAAAGAAAAAACGGAACCCTTATAGGATCACTTTGTTGTCCGTCCGTCCGAACGTCTGTCTGTCTATCAAGACCCTTTTTCTCAGGAACGCGTGGAGGTATCAAGCTGGAATTTATATCAAATACTCAGGTCTACTGTCCCTTGGAGCTGTGAAAAAATCAAACTTCTAAGCCAACGCAATCAAAAGATACAGCCATTTAGGCCGCAAATTTTCGACACTCGCAAGGGAATCAAAACTTACAGGGTACTTTCCGTGAACTCAGAATCTTTAAATTTGGTACGAAGCAACGTCTTATAGCCAGATAAAGGAAAAATTGCAAAAACCGTAAATTTTGATTAGTAATTTTAGAACGCTTTAGAACAAGAAGCAAGCTTAAGTCGTCATTCAATTAAATGGAAAATATTCTTCGTATGAGTAAAAAAAATTTACCTGCATTCGCGAAATCCAACATTCGTTACCACTACTAAGCAGTGATCCGTCTTTATATTAGGGTCCCGATAGGCCCTACTATCATCCCTACATAGGTACCTTCTTAGATTATATATAGGTCCAGATGCCTAATCCGTGCCTCAAAACTGAAGCCAAAAAATACAAGCGTCTAATATAAATATAAGCGTCTCACTCGTCACACGCGAGCGAACGTTCGCCGCTGAAGTACGTCTCGAGTCGCTACTTATAATATTTAAAAACGCCTGCTTGTGCTGTCACATTCTGTAAAAAATTATACAAAAAAAAATCTTAAGTGTCCGAACATCACATTTTATATGTAAGTATTCTATTTCCTAATGTATTTATAAACAATAGAACAAAATTTCAAATTAATAAAATTACGACGCCATTACTAGAGATGTTGCCAGGACGTGAATTTCATTTACCCATAACGCATTCTAGCAATATATATATATTTTTCTTTGCCAAACTTGTTATTTATAGAAAGACGAGAAATATGCTTAATGTTAATGTTCGCGAAACTGGAATCCTTCAAATATTCTTAATTTCTAAACTCTAGCACCCGGAGTTCAATGTGTCCGTCTAACGATACTTTAGCTGTGGGATTGTACTCGTATTATAACTTATTATTACTACTCCTAACGAACACAGCTATAGAGTACTTAGGACTTGTAAAATTTTGCTATTTTTTTGATACTTTATAAAAAATATATATATATATCCGAGTCCTACAAAACAAGGCAAAACGTTTACTTTATTTTATCAAAATACCTTTTGTTACTCTGTTCCTGTGAATAAAGTTGCATTTAATTTTATTACTCAAAAGAGCTTTTATGTTACATTTACCATAAAAAAAAATTACTCTTATTCTCATATTTTTTTCATACGGCCTTATATGAAAATCGATTCCTAAGGAGGAAACTCTAAAAAAAATGTCTTGAAAACAAACCAAAAAATATTGTGATAAATAAATAGTTCCTACTAAGTAGTTTTGTTTTACATTTGTCTTTTTAACTAAACGAATTAAATGAAAAAAACGAAAAAATGAAATAAACGAATATTTGTAACTGATTTAAATACATTCAAAATGTATTTAATTAATATTACTTACATAAAAAAAAAAATATGTTTAATAAAAAAGTCCCTGAATTTTGGGGTAACCTCTATGCACTGGTAGTAAAACCGTCAATGCACACAAACAAACATTGTACGTAGACACTCGCGTTGGGCGGGGTTCACTCACACAGCACCAAAAAGTGGCTTCAAAGTAAACGGTGACTTTTGTACTAGTCACGGTATCTGGACCTATATATAATCTAAGGGTACCTTGTTTTTCAATCGATCACCCAATTACGAAATCAATTATGCTTATTTTTCTTCGCTACCTTATCTCCCTTTCAATGTGTATTGATAAATCCGGCGGTTTGATTAACAGGTTTTTGTCACCATCAAATGTAGTCAATTCAGTCACATAGGTTTAACGGACATTCCCATTTTATTTACTCGTTCATAACCAACTTACCCAGTACACTTTCATATCCCACTTTATTCTAACCTTAGCATTAAAATCTCCAACTAGGATAACCAGCATTATTTTGAGGTAGGTGGTGTAAGGAATTAAACTGTATGTGAAAAGTTACTACTTTTATGTCACGTGGCAAGCAAGCTGTGTTAGATCAAATTGTCTGCCTTATTGATCTTCAATTTTATTACAATGGGTGTATTCAGGTTTGGATAAAGCCCAGGGGGAGCAATAATTTCTGAAGCCATTTCTCCCGCGGTTGCAAATAAAAAATGTCATGTCCATCCTCTGATTACTCTGCGTGATTTCCAGTTGCAGGAGAGGAAAAGATATTTACTAGGTACGTAGCAAATAAAAACCAGAGGGGACAGCTGCCTTCAATCCACACTCACAATCTGTTGAGGTATTACGTGTTACTAAAACAAGTAGGGAAAAATAAAACAAAAAACATGAAGCCGATAAATAATAAATACCAACTTTACTAAATGATATTTAATTATTATTATACCACTATAATACATATAATTAAAATAAAGAAAACTATAAGGGTTTACTATACTGTATTCAAGTAATGTAATTTTAAGTATGACAGGGTTATTTACAAGACTTATTATGTATCAATATCGAGTTTGAAATATTAACGTTTTAGTACACATTTTATATGCTTATTATAATGAAAGAAATATCCTACTTTCGAATACATACAGGCATATTAAAAAAAAATTGAGTGCAATTTGAAACATGACATCCACCGAAATAACACTGCAGTTAAATAATGTCCTAGCGCGAGTCCACCCGTGTTGCGCGGTCCCTCCCTCTCTAGAAGCATAGATCTGCGTTCTGACTTCTGACCGTATCTACCATTGATTCCATACAACCGTTTCTTCGTATAATCGTATTACTTGTAACCGTTTCGTAATGTAACATGTAATCATTTAGTATAAAGAAATAGACACTAAACAGGGTGACCAGCTCCGTCAAGCGTTCCGTGCCTACTGTTACGCGCACTTAGTTACGCGATTCAGGCTCGATAAATGGCACTAGTGGCTGTGCCACCCAGCCTAGCTAAGCCCGTGCTAGCAGGGAATGTTGTGTTAGTAGGAGTATGTATTGTCATTTCTGTCAATTAACAAATTCTCCTAAATAATTGCAACTCGAGCCAGGTTCTTATAATGTATATCTCTAATAAGGATGCATAATTTTTTAAGATTCAGAAAGCAGAAAAAATAACTTATAAATCAGTAAGAGATCTCTCAAAAATAGTTCATTCGCTTTACGTCTACTAGCAATAGAAGCTGATCGGCATGACACTTATAAAAAGCTTACTAAATAAATCCGTCAATTCAGTACGGATTTAAGTTATCTGTTGACAATATTAAATAAAATAGTTTAGAAACCACATCTAGAGACGTGATCCTCAATATAATACTATTTACAAAACAATATTAAATACTAGTGAAAGATCAACGATGAATATTTTGTCAGGATTTAGAATACACCCGAAAGATTCCGCTTTTGGTATACATTTTCTTTTTCAGACTACGCCTTCATATCACAAATATTTTCGACGAACGCGTCCTTAGTCAATTCATAGTCATATTACCAGCCATTATTTACAATAATTTTTACGGTATACCCTGAGTGTTATTTACCAAAATTATGAATCTTATCCGTCTTCCATAGCAGTCTTAAGAAAAACCTCCTACAGACTATTTAGTCTCCTACAAACTATTTAGTCTTTTGAAAACAAAAAATGCATCAAGGCTTTTAAATAATGCTATTACAAATTTTAATTATATAGCTACTTTTGAATAACTATTGTTTTTTTAATCCCACCTAATGTGTTTTGAAGAAGTTCAGTTTTTTTTTATCCCAGCGGATATGTTGTAAATAATTTAAATCTTAGTCTTAATTGTTTTTAAGGAAAATGTAGTAATAATTGTATAGATTTATTAAAATGTTACAAGAGCAGACATTTTTATAGTATGTAAGTAAAAAGTATAAGTACTTCGAGTAGTAGCACCAGAGTTAGGCAACGCAAGTATTACGATCTATATGGAAATCTAGCCAGCAGTATTTTACTACTAGGACGTCACATTACTGTTTAGTGATTCAACACAAAGACGCCACGCCGCGATTCCTGGATTTTTGTTTAAACCGTAGACAGAGAATGCTATAGACACCTGCAAAGGTATTTGTTGTAGAAAGAGACAAAACGTCACCTTAATTAGGGTTACCGTGTGAGCAAAAATTTATCCCACAATTTCTGTGATTCTAAGGTGTTCCACGAATTGATAGAATTAATAACTGCTATGCACTAACGACTTACCCTCGCTTCGCTCGGGTGCGTCCCTAGGTGTGTTTTAATATAATAAATCAAACTAGGTATATTTTAATGTTGCCGGAGGGCGTTTAATGACCTCCAGCCACCTTAGGAAGTGGCCTGCGGGCGGCGAACTTTTTTGGGGAAGTCGTCGTCCGAACAGATACAGGCCCGAGAGGCAGCATGCAGTGTTCTGCGTGCGCTCTCAGAGGAGTGCGGCCGACGGGTGATGGTCGCACCGGGTGACGGGACCCGTCTAGGGTGAGACGGGTCAATCCCTGTCGGGGGTTGCGGAAGAATGCAATAGCGATTCTCGCTCCCCTGATCATAGGCAAGTAGTGGAACACCGGGGTGGTTTTTAGTCGGTAAGAGTCCGACAGACCCCTTCGCCTCCCCAAGGCGGAGGACATCCATGTAGGATCTTCCACCTCGTCAACAAAAAAAAAAAAAAAAAGGTATATATTAATGTTACTACTTCATATTAATTGTTCTTGTTGTGAATGCTTGTAAGGGTTTTTTTAGTTTATGTAAAATCATATTTGTGGTGTAAAAATATTTCATTAAAAAAGAATTACGAAAATCTATTCTATTTACAATTGAATAAAATATAGCATAACATACACACAAAAACAATCATACAACCAAAATGATACCTTGTCTTTTTAACTTTAGTCAAAATATAAATTTAATAATAAGCATTTTAATAATATGAGGTTAATCATTAACTCCTTTATGACCCTCCACATACTTTGTTTAACTAAGTTCTTTTGGCAGTTTTGACATATTTTGAGCTTTTCACATAAAACTATTTAATTAATGATTCGATTTTAATATCCTTAAAATTGTCGAACCGATTTGAAACTACAATTTTAGTTTTAGTATATAAATAGTATTTGTGAGTGTACCTTAAGCAATACACTCATCTTATAGTGTACTCCATTTTCAGTAGGCCTTTTAAAAAAACGATAAAACTTCCCAGTTATGTTTTTTTTTCTAGTTACTTAAAAACTTAATTAAGTTTTATTATATTTATAAGATATAAACCTTCCGTGAAAAATTATCTAACTGGTGGTGAAAACCGTACAAAAATTCGTTTCGTGGTTTAGGAGTTAGCGGAAATATAGACAGACAGACGCGGAAAGCGACTTAGTTTTATACTATGTAAAGAAAAGATAAGAGCCTGAAAAAAGCACTGATAAATCGATTATTATCGGTATAATCATGTGATGCGGAGGAATAATCCGACCCGAATAATCGAGTATGAACTAACTACATCTAATGGTCTGTTATGTTTACTTTCAGAAGTTTCAGATATGTAATTAATACACACTGCAGATTACATACATTTTTCCCATATTAGTGTCTAATAATTTACAGAAAAGTTGGCAACACCAAAGATCTTAGGTTAGAAAGCATAATTGTTGTTTTTTTGCTTTTTTTAACGATTAATTTACGACTAGGGTACATTATACACAATATATGAACATAGTTAAATGTTATTGTTACCTAGTAACTGATAAAGAGTGGTATACTTACGAATGAAAAGACAAGTCTGGCATTTTCGTTCCACTATCACTTTTACACCCTTTAACGCTACAATGCACCATGTTTTTTTTTAAATGGCTTAAGTGCCGAGTTTAAATTCTTCACAACAAAATATAACAAACTAGCAACCCGCCCCGGCTTCGCACGGGTAGCAGAGACATCTTCAACAATCATCATCATATTTCAATGAATTTACACAAAATTTTAACAAATTATACACCTATAAACCTTCCTCATGAAGCACTCTGTATATTGGTCAAAACCGTATGAAAATCCGTTTAGTAGTTTTTCAGTTTATCGTGAAAAGCGTGACAGACAGACGCGCCGGGGGACTTTGTTTTATAATATGTAGTGAAGTTACTTAACTTTAAAGCCCTTAAAACTGTATTTTTCAGGAAGACGATAGCTAGCTGCACACTAATTGTCAAACTTTGTTTAACAAAGTAGTGTGCTAACCTTGGAAAACGTGGTACGCATCGTGAAACAAAAAATCTCATCGTTCTGTAGCATTTATTTACACGACATCAGCATAAGTTGCTCTTTTTCTTGCGCGAATGCGACAAAAGCTATCAATTTGTCTATAGCATTCTCTGTCTGCGGTTTAAACCTATTTTTTGACAGATAGATAAAAATATATGTATATTATTATATTTTTTTAACTTAATGCAATCATTAGCACGCCGTGGCGGACGTCAGATTGCGGTGTTATCGCGGTAGTAACACAAGCCACCAGCTAAACTGTACAGCATGCAAGGTAGGTGCGCTTACGTTAGCTATCTATGTGTATTGGTGAGTGGCACATTATTGTTTAGACCGTAATATAATGAAATAAAGTTTACATTAAAACGTAATACAACCGTTACTTAGGCTACGTACTTAGAATATACACAGCTGATTTAATTCCCAATTTTGTCCCACTTTAACAGCTCTTTATTTACATTATCATTCGCCATTCGTACATCATATCAGACAATCATTATAGCATGTAAACATTACTGAAAGAAAACAATATCAGAGATATTCAGACATCTTGCGTAACATATTCTAATCTCAGCCTATTAACTATGTTGCCTTTGAAGGCTACATTTATTATTTTTTCTTCATTAATCTTTATTCGAAAGGCTGTATTATTCCTGAGCTTTACTGGCCTCCGTTATCGATTCGTATTGTTCCTTGTCTAGTTCAGTCATAGTTAAACTGCCATCAGGTAACATGAGCACTACTCTCCTCGTGCCACCTGCAAAACAACATTATTAAATTATATTTTAATTTATGAACTAGGATCTAAAAGGATCTGAGATCTTCATCTCAGAAATACGAAGCTTTTGTAAGTTTCCCGGAGTTAATAAAAAAAACAGTTGGGACGGCAAAGTAAACTATTTTTTTTTATCAATAAGTAGTAGTTTAAGAAATAAGTAGATCGTTGTAATAATAAAATAAATAAAAAAGTTATGAGGAAAACGGGCAGCAATTGTCAGAATACACATATGTAAGCGGGTACCGGGTGAGGGCAGGTCGGCCTGCAGCAGCTGCGCGATGACCTGCGTGGCGTCCTCGCCCGGCTCGCCCTCCACCTGCACGGCCACCTGCTGCAGTGCGGGCGCCGACGCGCCGCCCGGCATGAGCTGCGCCAGCTGCGACGAGTCGATGGCCAGCACGTCCTGCACATTACAGGGGATCGAGTGATGTGAGATACGTGTCCGAAACGAAGCGATTTAATTCTCGGGGCGCACATAATATTCCGTTTTGTAAAAATATGGACTTGCCTGTCCGTCCTCTCTTGTTACATAAACGACGTCTCCCTCCCCTTCGACCGCCCCTTCGACTCCCTCCACGGCTCCTTCTACTCCCTCAGCTGCCACTAGTAATGTCTGACCGGCTTCATTTTCACCGGCGACCTATAAGACAAAAATAGTATTTAAAATATTAGTTCGAGGAGAACAATAATAAATATTACTACGCGTAACAATCTACCTAATTACGAGCCCACATATATCGTAAGTTTGACTTTTAGTATCTGTATAAGATCTTTATACAGTCCTTAAGGAATTTACAAGTTACATACGTACGCCATCTGTGGATAATGCCACATGAGAAGCTATTTTTAGGGTTCCGTCAAGGCCATTTTTTTCAGGAACCCGATGACGCATCAAGTTGAAATTAATACCAAATACATAAATCTGCGGTCCCTTGAAGCTGCAAACAAATCCAGCTTCTAAGTCAACGCAATCAAAAGATACGGCCATTTAAGCCTTAGATTTGACCAAAGATAATGCTCATAAATGTATGAAATTATGTACTGAATTGCATCAAAACCAAACTTGGTTTTTCATGGACGCATTATTTCCCAATTTAAAAAATCGAGAATAACTTAAACTACCATTTTCATTGATCTAAAAACTACCATATATATATTCTATCTGATTAACATTAAGATAAAAAAAAAAATTAGATCTACTTTTAATAACTTTTTAAATGAAAATACCGAAACCAGGTAAATCAAAACCTATAAGGTACGTACTTGGGGATATACCTATAGGGAGATAACAGTGACGTAAGGAACTAGAGGCCGATAGCAGTTCTTTCTAGTGTCTTGAAAAATTTTGAGGCCTTAGTTTCATCTGTCCTTACCAATCTAGTCTCCTACATTACTCCTATTATAGAGGGTGTAGATAACAATCAGCAAGTAGATTCAGTTTATACAGATTTTGCTAACATTTTTGACAGAGTTGATCACCAAATCCTACTTTGTAAGTTTCACCGTCAGTAACACCGTCACCGGCAGTTCACTGCACACTCCATGTGTGAGTGAACTGCTCAGTTGGTTCGAGTCTTACCTGGTGGACCGCGACTACGTTGTGGTAATAAATAATACTGAATCCAGAAACTACATTGCAAGTTCCAGAGTTCCACAGGGATCTCACCTTGACCCAATTCTATTCCTACTATTTATAAATGACATAGTTATGCAGGTGCAACATTGCGATTGTTTACTCTGTGATGACGATTTGAAAATATTACGTCAGATTAACACAGCGGTTGACGCCGTGTTACTGCAGGAAGATCTTGATCGAATTAAAAAAGTAGTTTTGTGATAACAGAATGTTACTAAATGCTGCCAAATGCCAACAAATTTGTTTTACTAAAAAAACAGGCCAAGTGCGAGTCAGACTGGCGCATGAAGAGTTCCGCACCATCGTACAAGATTTAATACTACTATAAGCCAAAAATAATACGTCTCTAGTAGGGGAGCCCCCTATAATTTTTTATTTATTTTTATTATTTGTTGTTATAGCGGCAACAGATATACACATTCTGTGAAAATTTCAACTGTCTTACGGATTATGAGATACAGCCTGGTGACAGACGGACAGAGTCTTAGTAATAAGGTCCCGTTTTACCCTTTGGGTACGGAACCCTAAAAACGGAATATAATCCAAACGAGCTCTAAATTATGTTTTAATCCTCAATATGATAATATTGTCAACAGATCTGCCAAAATGCTAGGATTCATAAAACGAAATACCAAATTCAAACGTACTGCATCAAAAATTATTCTTTACAATACACTTGTGAGGAGTATATTGGAATTTGGTAGTGTCGTTTGGAATCCTCGGTATATAGTTCACACACAACGCATTGCGTCCATTCAAAGAGCATTCACTAGGCATTTGTTACTCCTGGCTTTAGTCCTAGATGCCCTTACAATGATCGATTGGCCTATTTTTAAACTGAACACTCTTCAAGATAGGAGAATGATGCTGGACCTATTCTTCCCACAAAACGTAATAAAGGGGTTGTCACAGGGACAGGGACTGCTGTCCTAGACTAAATGCCAAAATTGGAAGTAACTTCCCATTCTTCAACGTTCCGACACATCGAACCACCTTGGGTACATAAGCTTCTATAACTAGACATACTGCAACATACTACCACTGTTGGAGGAGACTTGACCTTGAAATCTTTCACGATCATTCCAAGCATGTTAAACGTAAAATTACCGATGGCACTAATAATTAATTATAATTTGATGATGTGTATAGTGTATCTCTTAAAGTTTTTAGTTAAGTGTAAAGTTTAACTTACTATTTTATTTTTCCTAATTTAGTACGTTGCCTGCATGTGAATGCTGTGCATATTTGAAATTACAGTAGCATGTGTACTTAGTTTCTAATTGATTTATGTATGTGAATGTTTGTGTAGTTTGTAAATATGCCTTAAAAAAAGATCCTTTTCTCAGGAACTCGTGGAGGCATCAAGTTAAATTAACATTAAATAATTAAGTCAGTGGTCCTTTGACGCTGTAAAAAATCAAGCTTTTAAGTCAACACAATCAAAAGATATGGCCATTAAGCCTTAGATTTTAACAAATTTTAACATTTAGCAGGTAAACCAAAAACTATAGGGTATTTCCCATAGACCTAGAATCACAAAATTTTGCACAAATAGAGGAAAAAATCCAAAAGTCGATAATTTATTTTTGTATCACATAATTTTGTAATTACAAACTTATATTTTGCGGTTGGAAAGTCGACTTCGTCGAAGTTAAGTTTGTGTTTCGAAAAAGACGGGCAAATATCTTCGAGAATTGATTCTCCAGACGGACTTACTATCTACATACAAATTTGTTTTCTTACGGAATCGGAAGTTTTTTATTACTTCTCAATCGTGTCATGAATATTCCGTTGTCTTACTTTACATACAAACACGTATAAGATGAGCCTTCGAAACTCGACGCGGTTAGGGCAGTAGTAGGTTGTTTAATATTTAAAAAAAATAACACACGCGATGTTCGTGTCGCAATTGTCTCAGGGGTTAAGACAAGTCTCTTATTATATGTGCGGTCATGACCTACGTGCTAAGACATTTCCGTCGGCTACAAGTATAAGAAAAAGTGCAGTTGTTCAAAAAGTAATAGAATGAGCTGTTCTTGGCGTTTCTCTATGCTGTCAGATTCGTACAAATTCGTAAATTAAGCGTTTTGGCTCTTTAGAGCATTAGCAAGTTAAAATGGCAATGAGCAGATCATATTAAAAAAACAGACAACTGCTGGGGTATGAAATTCAAATGAAGCTGAATAACCAAGACTACAAAATGTTTTTTTTTTGCTTTTTTTTTAGATTGCAAGTGTTCCTTTATAAAAAGTTGAAAATAACTTATCTAGTACGCCAGTTCAGTAGGAGGAGCTTTAGACCTTTTAGTAATCCCCTTAAAATAAGATAGTGATGTGATCAAAATCAAACTTAATCTAAATATTAAACTTACCTGGTAAAGCACCCCATCTTCCCCTCTAATCATGATAGGAGTGTGTCCTGCGTGTAATAATCCGACTTCTTCGCCGTCTTCACCAACCACGCCACCTTCTAACAGTTGTTTCACTGCACTTGCTTCTACTTTTACTTCCGTCTGTCAAATGCAAATTCATTCTTGTTATTGTTGCATTGGGGTTAATAAGGTGAGTTTCATATTTAATTACACAATGATTCTTTCATTTTTTTCGCTTAAATTGTTGGAATTGCGACCACCGACAACAATGATACTTCCAACTCAACTCGCCCAATATCAACCAGCGTAAAGCGCTAGCCAAACTACTGCAATGTACGATAATAATATTTGCAGTGATAGATTGTGTATTAGCAATGGTAACGTTGTATTCATCCACTCTAATGTAAATACCCTAATAAATTTGAATTTAAAAAATAATAATTTGAAAATACTTAGGAAAATAGACGCGTCGCTTCGCGTTGCCATCACTTCATTTTAAGTATTTATTAATTAACTTGTTTCTACGTTTGGCGCCGACTCATAATTATCTAGGTATTTACATTAGCGTAGGAGTTTAATTAGGCTAACAAGTTTATTTTAACAAAAAAAAATCTCACCTCAAATCGGTTCATCCGCTTGGGAGACATGATGCCAGACAGAATCACAAATACCCTCCTTTTTACGTCAGGGGTTAAAAATAATATTATTAAAAAAAAGAACGATTATACTTACACCATCATCATCTGTAAGCACTGGTAACCGAGGGCTGGGCTCCATCACCCTGTACCAACATGCCAGTAGTGCCACCCCGGTGACATTTCCACCTATTAATCATAACACATAATTTTTACATTAGCTCTTTGATATCATCATAATTTTTTTTTTAATTATAGCACTTAGTAGTAGTGGCATAGTTTACTAAGTAGTGTTATTATATAACAGATAAATCACTTCCTAGAAAAATATCGATACCTACCGTTTCAATTGCCTACTCTTCCGAGCTTTAAATGTGTGTAAGGTTACCTTTTCAATTTATTTTTTTATAAAAAATTAAATTGTTATCTAAATTAAGTATGTACTTAACATTTATTTTTCATTTCCAATGGTTTAGTATTACAAAAATCCTACATGTGTTATTTTAATGTCAAGATTAATAAACTTCTTCCCTTTTCTAAAATCTCTATTTTTAAACTGTATGGTGGAAAATATTCTAATCTTTTCAAAAAGTTTAAAGGATCATTATTTTTAAATTATATAATAGTGCTGCCGGGCTTTTTTTCTTACTTTATCAACATTTCTTATACTGCACATAAACAACAATTTTAATGTTCACTATGAATTTTACAGTATTTAAAGAATATATCAATACGATCTCGAATCACGTTTAAAATAAAAGTGTGTGCGCGCGACGCAGATGTCAGC
>OY982570.1:9513075-9644680 GCA_963859945.1 Euplagia quadripunctaria | reverse complement strand
CTGGGGATAGCCCTCCCACTTGAGCAGGTACTCGTACTGCTTGCGACGCGGGTTGAAGCGCTTGGCGAGGATCTTCTCCACGACGTACTCGCCCGCCTCGGCCGCGTCGCCCGCGCGCTCGGTGCGGCGCGCGATGCGCTCCTCGGGCGGCACGCGCTCCTGCGCCGTGCGCACCGACTCGCTCAGCTCCTGCGCACATACACCACCGAGCCGTGCTTTATACCGATACCGACCGCGAACTTGATAGCTCTTTATACAGGCTGGTACAGAAAGGTGTGCTTATATGGTAGGGTCGTGTAATAGACCCCGTGAATAAAGCTCTTAAGAGTTTTAGGAAAATTCATAATATAGAAATGTTATTTTGAAACTGACAGATATAGCTAATATTTCGTAAGAGAGAGAAATGACATGAATGAAACTATGGGTATTTAATGCTAAGGATGTTGATGGAATATCCAGATTTATATGAAAATGTCTCAATAAAAAAACAAAAGAGGAAAATCACTGAAATTGACATGAAAATTCAATGAAAATATTGGAAATGTGAACCTACACTGGGAAAAACATTTCCAAGTTTTTTTTTAAAATCCTATTTTTATCACGTTAAATCAAACTATTTGTCGGCTACACATAACGCTCCTAAAAATTGACTACAACTTTCTGTAATACTCTGTATGGTTCGATCTTGTCAAATTCACATAAACAGCAAAACCCAATAAGTAAATTAAAAGTATTTGAAACTGGTATGTATTTTTGAACATTTTAAGAATTTACAGCAAAGAACTAATTCCTTCTTTAACAGTCATCTTGTTTATTTTGTCCCACTTTCTTATATAAGAACAGAAGAAGAACAAAATCGGTATAATAACTAAAAAGTTTTATTCCGTCTATTTAAGACCTGGAGATTTTTCTTGATAATTCAAGAATGAGAAATTAAATGCTAGCATAATTTAACAAAACTATGCAAATCGATATGTAAGGAATCTTAAGATTTAACAATACTGTAAAGATAAATTTCAAATTTATACAAGCTAAGTGTTAATAAAAATTATATACAAAAATACACATATACACTACAATGCTTAAATATATTGTTACAATGAAATAAGTGGCTGAATCGATTTAGCTTATTCTTAAAATTAATACATAAATATTAAATCAAGCTGTTAGAACATCATGGAACAACATGTTACCACTACCGGCTAATGTTCTGCTGAAGCAGAAGAGGCTGCCATTTTGCCGACAGCAGCAGAATGGGGAGGGAGGTCTCATCTCTGGAGCCGTAATCCTTACTGCCAATAGACAGGAATACGATAGCCTATTAATGGTGGAAACACCGTCAACGGATTAGAGAAGGCTCTGTTTTAGAGAGTTAACAAACAGGGTTGCAAGAAATGATGGCCAGGCCTTGCCTTGCTGGCTGGTATAATGACTGCCTCTTGCAGTAAAACGTTTTGAAGTTGAAGACATAACAATGTGTGATTTCAATCAGTTTAATTCTGACATAATTCATATTCCTATTTTGTGACTGGTACCCAGAAATTTATATGTAGAGATTAACCTCAGATAGATTAATTTAAGACTAATTAAAATGTTATCCTACTAATTTTATAAAGGTGAAAGTTTGTGAGGATGTATGGGTGTTGACTCTTTCACGCAAAAACTACTGGACTGATTGAGATGAAACATGGTATGCTATACTAACGCATGTGAAGCAGCGGGGCGCAGCTAGTCTTTTATATACTAGACAACAAATTTGCTGTTGTTATCAGCCTATTCTACTTATTTTACTACATAACACACAAATATATATTTTTTTAAATTTAATAGTGTTCTTAAACTTTTAGTTAGCTCTTGAAAAATAAATAACAGATATAAAACAAGCTATTTATGGCTAGCTTTTGTTTTCTGTTTTAAAAAAAGTAAAAACAAATCTAGTGTCATCAAAATGCATGTACAGTAATGCAAATTAATTTAAAAAAGAAATGTATATACCTTATTAGGTTTGTTAATTTGTGTTATGGGTATTTTATTGGGGACACCCTTAATTCCAGGGCTAGCTTTAACAATGTCATCGCTTTCCTCGCCTGAGGGTTGTGTTTCAGAGTCCTCCTGCAAGATTGAGTTAGCACTGAGTGTTATGGAGCAATGGTATGAATGGCTTTAATGCAATGTAATTATTATCTACACATACAGGTTTGGGTAACTTCCTGGGCCTGCCCCGTTTCTTGATCTCTGTTTGTACTGGAGTCTGAACAGTCTGAACAGGAACTAGTTGGTCTTCGGTCTTTAACTCCATCTGTACATAAATTAACATTGTGTTAAACTGTTATGTTTAAAAAAAGATAATATTAAACTAAATGAAATTTTATTTGAATTGTTATTGAATATAAATTTTGCAAAGACCATTCACAAAGTCACACCCTGAATGTAAAATTTTATTATGCTTCCAAATCATAATGGAATGATGCTATGTTAGTTGATATTTGATGCTACATTTAAAACATTGCAAATTAAAAATCAATAAATTTATTAAATATCTAACAATTATTACAAAATTATTTCTATTAATTTTTTCTGGATGAGAAACTTGGATTTACCACTTTGGCATGAGCAAATTTAGAAAGGGCCTGGACATTGGACCCTGCAGTGATCCAGGCTGTGCGCTGTAACTCTGCCATGCGACACCATTGCTGGTACAGCTTCCAGCTATTGTCTGTATTAACTGTAGAACCATCTCGTACAGATGAACACTTCCATAACAGAAAAGCCCAAACTTGAGCCTTACTTTCATTCTAAAAGAAAAAATATGCCTATAATAGTTATCAAAAAATCAGTGAAACCATTTGTTAGATTAATATTATATACATATAATAAGTATAGTAAAACTCTGGAAAAAACACAGAGTAACTTACAAATTGAAATTATCTGGCAATTAAAGGTATGTAGTAACAGCAACAATTAAAATGATATCCACATCGATTTTGTTCAAATGCTAATCTCGAGCATTAAAAAGCTACATAGCTTTATATGTACCAGTATATACCTATTTTTGCTATCAGTTTCTTCTGATATTCGCATTGCAATAGTTGCAGTAGATGGCCAGTGAAAGGATTCTAAATTGGTAGAAAGGAGCAACTTTTTCATGGTTTTGTTCAAGTTATCAAATTAAAAAGAATTTGTACTTACACTATCTCTAACAGGTGATTTGCCTGTACAGTTATTAGCATCTTTATGTTCTTTAAATTCTTCAACAAAATGGAATGCTGAATGACACTGGCCACATACCAAAACATCCAATGTAGCCATTTGCTCATGGGCCTCTACAAAAAAACATCATGGTTAAAAATCAATTACTATATTACTGTATATTGGTAACTGTTATCATTTAAGGAAAACATCTCTATTATAATCATTGGCATTAAAAAAACTAATTATCAAGTGATCCCGCTGTTGATTGTTATAACCCTATAATAATATATATGTTTAAATCAATTTTATCATAACTATCTACATGTGTCGTTTGGTTGTAATCTGTAAGCTCTACTGGCATTTAACATATTCATGGACGAGTTCAGTCATAAACCATAGTATAAAGATTTAAAAAAACCACAAGAAAAAGGTAACATACAAACAACTAGTTCTGGTTTGTTAGCATTCAGCGATAGTGAAGAATTGAGAATCAAATGCAAAATATACGCACCATTATTCAGTGCTTAAATCATTGTAAGGAGATTTTCTACCGATACTGGTAAACAAGATTAAGAGGTTAAGAAAAATATAATACCTTTCAGAGCAATAGGATTCTTGGCTAGTTCGTCCGGGTTTCCCGCCGGCACGTCATCAGACGGTGTCTCGCCTTCCTCTACAGAAGTCATGACCGAATGGTTTCTATCTACAATAATACAATATACACTTTAACTCCTAAGACTAAACAGAGCTTTAGCATCGTCTTTAAATTCCGATAATTAGATAACCTAAATTGCGTACGAACCGGCATTCCCGCCAACTGTGCACTGTAATACTTTTGAGTAAATGGATTGTCCACTCATTTTAAACAAGTAGTTATTTACATATTGTAGACAGACCAATAACACGAATTGAATAACGTGAGATAGCACA
The DNA here is from genome assembly GCA_963859945.1 of Euplagia quadripunctaria. Classification (NCBI taxonomy): domain Eukaryota; kingdom Metazoa; phylum Arthropoda; class Insecta; order Lepidoptera; family Erebidae; genus Euplagia; species Euplagia quadripunctaria. The sequence goes on along the minus strand of OY982570.1, from coordinate 9,640,558 downwards.
AGGAATAAAAAATGTACCTATTAATGAACTATATTAAATCTCATGACACAAATCAGCTATCATTGAATTACATTATTGGCACAGCAGTAAAATTAGATGGCGACGTCTTAAACTATATACTGTTATTAATATTTAACCTAATTTATCTCATGTCTCTCTATTTTATCTCAGTAAGACAATGTCACTTACCAAAACAATATTTTTTTATAAAATTATTGAAACATCAGAGAACACAACGCAAAACGGAACAAATCACATCAACAATCGAATGTTTAATGAGTATAAAAAATCTTTCGCCGACACGCTTCGGATGCCACCTAGCGTTCGCCGACATTACGGGTTATCGCTGTCTCATATAACAATAGTAGCCAATAGCAACACGTCATTCTTATGGTTACGACCAATCACCATGAGGTTTGTGTTAAGCATACCAAAACGTACTTGCTGTTTTATAGATGGCCCCTGTTTTTGCCGACAATCTTGTTTTATCTACACATTACACCGACATCCTTAAATTCTAGTTTATTTTGTGTATTAATTGATAATAGTGTTAAAAGTTTGATTTTTATACCATCTATTTAGCAAAACATTATAAATGAAGTTAATTTATGGCTATTTGTAGTTAATAAAACCCTTTCAACTGATATTTTAATGGAGTTTAGCATTTAACAACAAAATTGAGCATGAACATAATATCGCTTTGGTGATCTAAAGCCTTTAAAGCCTTATGGTTAATAGGTGTATTTATTTTACTCTAACCCTGAGCACTGTATGGGTACAATGTATAGGTATTTACTTGCTTATAGGTCAGGTAGTGCTAATATCTTCAGGACAAGAAATGAATTATGTACCTATACTTATGTATTTGTTGTTATATGTATCAAATTTGGGATCAGAACAATGTGATATGTACCTATACTTATGTATTTATTGTTATATGTATCGAATTTGGGTTGATTAATTGTTGTTGTAAGGATGGTTTGAGCCGAAATTCGATATTCCAGAGTAATCACTATAGGCACTGATTAAAGGTAGGTACACAATCGTGGCCACATTATTATTTCAATATACAGTAGGACTATTGGGAAATGTAGGTACCTACCTAACTACTTATATATTGCACTCACTATTTAGTGGGACCATACGGATATGTCCCGTCCACGTGGTAATAATTAAGTAATTTCAGGTAAAATCATTAAAAAGAAATAGGTGAGTAAGTACTTATCTAGTAAGTGGTAATATCGGTACATTGAGCTATTATTGTGTACATACCTAGGTAATAAATATCACCGAATCTACTACTACTACTACGACAAGATCCGCTCCATATCAAATCCGTCCAGGACACCTGCTGACAAACATTAAATTAGCCTAAGTTACTCCTTATAGCACCAACTATCTGCCAGTGAAAGTGGAAATCAGTCCACCCCTTCCGGAGATTAGCCTGAACAAACAGACAGACTAACAACATTTTCAAAAATAGTTTTTTTGGTGGTGGATGCATTTAGTAAAATGCTGTTATTATGACATTACAAACAGACACTTAAATTCTATTTATTTTTATAGAGTACCTATAGATACCTATAGATAAAGTGCTCATGTTATAAAATTTCAAAGAAATGTTCTGAGTAGGTACTCAGTGGAGTGGCTCCAATTCGAAAAGAAATCTGTTGTGAACTACCTCATCTCGTTTTTTTAATGCCGTTTTTTGACTGTATACCTACAGGTATCGTGATTGGTAGATGCATAATTATGGTCAACGCTAGCCCAAAGAAACAGTACAGGTAACTGTACTCTTTTTATCGTTTATTTGTATTAATTATTATCGGCACAGTAGAGTTAATAGGTCAGAGTAAGAAGAGGTCATAACATTTTTGGAGTAAGAATGACATGACATGTATATGACAATGGGAGACTACTTAAATCACTGAAAGGAATCACTCTAGCATGCATGTACAAAAAAAAATTTGAAAAAAAATCTGTTTACAAGTTACGAATGTTTGAATTTCGTGGCATTTTATCTCCGTTTTTTATAAAAGTAAGTGGAATATCTAAGTTAGAGATATAAATTGTACATTTTTTTTATTTTGGATCTTTTCATTCCTTTACCATACTTACTTATTTAATCATACCATACTTTTTTAATCCACAAAAACTAACTTCAAAACCTTTTTAAGTTAGTTTTTATGGATTTTCTGAATAACTAAGTAATTAAATAGTTCGAAAAAAAAAATACGATTTCAAATCTTTAACTCTTTCATGAGAAACGGAGGTAAAAATACCTGGAAATTCAAACGGTCATAACTCGTAAACGGATAGTTTTTTTTTTCAAAAATTCTTTTTGTCAACTGCATGCTGGAGTCATGCCTTTTCAGTGATTCAAGTAAGTGTTCCATTTTCAGACACACCTGCATAAATATGTAAGTGTAAAATGTTTCAAGCAAAATGAAACAAAGCATTTCTTGAACGTTTTTTATTTCCGATATTTTATTTTTTACTGGTGTCAGATTTAATTTTATTTTATCATTAGGAATCTCTTAATATTATTGCATACCTACTTATTACCTACTTTCTAGATATCTATTTATTTTTTATTATTTATTCCATACTGTCCAAAAAATCTCAAAACCGTCTCTTTTTCACAGATGTCCCAAAATTCCTGTATACCAAATGAATATACAACTTCTCAACTATAAAATCCTACAAATATTATAAACGTGAAAGTTTGTGAGGATGTATGTATGGATGTTTGTTACTCTTTCACGCCAAAACTACTTAAACGATTGCGATGAAACTTGGTATGTAGATAGCTGGAGACCTGGATTAACACATAGGCTACTTTTTATCCCGATATTGCCACGGGATCGGGGCACTGCTAGTGGTAGAATAAAAGGGTCTACTTTTATTATGGTTGTTCACGCGCACAGCGCATGAATTATGCCCCGCGCGGGGAGGCGCGCGGAGGGCGCGGTGTGACCGGCATCGACAGCGCGCGGGCTGTCATCATCACTCACTCCACGACATCATCGATTGACGCGCGCGCCATTAAGTTCTCCAACATTGTACTGTCAATGAGATTCAGGAGAGCACAGCAGGGCATACGTGGAGTTACGTTCCGTCTAAGGGAAATCCAGCGGATCTTGTTTCTCGTGGGCTGAAGGCTGACCTTATCAGCGAGTGTTCTTTGTGGTGGTCAGGCCCTCAATTTTTGTTAAATCATGAAAAAGACTGGCCAGTCATGCCCAATAGAAGCGTGAAACAGGATCTACCAGAAGTCATTACATCTAACTTCATTGATCATTCATTTCTAACACAGTCACAAAATCACGTGCATTCATCTTACACAAATTCATCAATCATTCAGTTAAATCGTTTACAAAGGATAGTGGCATATATATATAGATTCATACACAATTCAAAAAATCCTAATTCTAAAGTAACAGGTCCTATTTCTATTAAAGAACTTAAAAATGTTTTGTCTATAATCTTACGTGTAGTTCAATCTGAAATGTTTCCAGACGAGTACGCGATACTTCGATCGGGGAAATCATTGCCACGTAGGAACAGACTTATTTCTTTGACACCCTTCTTGGATGGGGACAGTATTATTCGTGTAGGTGGTAGACTGGACAACTCCCCATATGAATTTGGGGTAAAGCATCCAATTTTGCTTTGCGGCAAGCACCATTTCACAAAAATGGTATTCCAAATGCAACACAGAATTTTACTTCATGCCGGCCCTCAGCTATTATTAACAAATATACGTCAAACGTATTGGCCTCTTGGCGGTAGAAACCTGTCTAAGTCTGTAGTGAAACGCTGCATAGAATGCTTTAGGTATAAAAATCAAAATGTGCAACCAATCATGGGGCAGTTGCCATCTGACAGAACTCACTTGGAGTTCCCATTTTTAAATAGCAGTGTTGATTATGCCGGGCCAATATTGATCGCCGATCGAAAGGGGCGAGGGTGCAAACTTTTGAAGGCGTATATATGCATCTTTGTTTGTCTGGCAGTAAAAGCTGTCCATATCGAGCTTGTTACAGACCTTACTAAAGAGGGTTATATGGCAGCTCTAAACCGTTTTGTTGCTCGTCGTGGTAAACCCAAGAGCATCTTATCCGATAATGGCACGAATTTTGTCGGCACTTTCAACGAATTACATAGGTTTTTACAAGACTCTAAAATCTCGTATGAAGTTTCTCAGAAAGGCATTGAGTTTAATTTCGCCCCTCCATACTCTCCACATTTCAACGGTATTGCTGAGGCTGCCGTTCGCTCCACAAAGCATCACTTGAAAAGATTGCTAAGATTAACACATTTCACATACGAGGAAATGATCACATGTCTAACTCAAATTGAAGCTGTTCTTAATTCACGTCCTCTAACTTCACTGTCGTCTGATCCATTAGATTTTACTGCCCTTACTCCTTCCCATCTTTTGATTGGACGATCACTTATGGCTGTTCCGCATCCACAGGTGGCTGAAACCAGCATTGGTCGTTTGGAGCGCTACCACAGAGTGGAGCACATCAAACAACATTTTTGGAAGCGGTTCCACTTAGAATATGTTTCTTTGCTCCAGGAAAAAACGAAGTGGCCCTCATCAACAGGATAACTTTTGGAGGGAGCTTTGGTTCTCGTGAGAGAGTGAGGACAACCGCCGTTGCTGTGGCCACTGGGACGTCTCAACAAGGTCTTCCCGGGAGGCGACGGGACTGCACGCGTGGTGGAGCTGAAGACGAAGAAAGGGATGATACTGCGCTCCTTTAATAATATTTGTCCACTTCCTCTAGATTGAAGTCTTCAACCCGGGGAGTATGTTCACGCGCACAGCGCATGAATTATGCCCCGCGCAGGGAGGCGCGCGGAGGGCGCGGTGTGACCGGCATCGACAGCGCGCGGGCTGTCATCACTCACCACGACATCATCGATTGACGCGCGCGCAATTAAGTTCTCCAACATTGTACTGTCTGAAGAATTATATTGTTATACAGTCCACTCTTCTTATCTTTTCATTACTCAAAGAAGAAGCCTAAACAATGGTGATTGAAAACATGAATATAATTTTTAAACTTTCGCGTTCCATGATATAATTGTGTATTCACACGGTAATTAATGCGATTACGAAAAGGTACGATACGGAAATTAGTCAGCCTGTGGCCTGTGCCCACGGCCAGTGCAATCTAGTCGAAACGTCAGGCAATTCAGAGGTATGTAATACCTTTTCGTGATCGCGTTAATTCCCGTGTGAATACATATTTATATGAATATAATTTAATGTATAATGAGGGAGATTTTGTGTTACTCTTTACGTTATTTGCGTTTCTATGTCGTCGCGCCAAGAAGCACCTTGCGTGAAAATTAATTGAATAACTAAGGCGGTGTATTAATTAAAGGCACCGCGTGCCAAAGTAGGCAGCGATGCCCTTTGACTATACCCATTTAATATTTTTCATGTTTGTTTGATAAAATGACGGAAGACGTTCCTTCATTTTCGAGTATTACCGAGAGTTATCGCCATCTCTATAATAACGAAAGAACACTTTCGAAAATGTGTCTGTACTGTCTGTATCAGCGGGGATTGCGCCCCACAAACTCACAAACTTACAAAGGTTACCTCTTTGTAATGTTGGTACTGAGCGAAGTCTTTTTAATAATTGCACCGGAAATTAGGACGCTGTGAGATTTCAATAAAGTACCTTCCTAAATAACTGTCTCACAAAAGTTTCAGACTGGTTAACAATAATGTAAATATGACTGTAACTATAACGTGTAAAATGTTCTTTTTCCAAATAAGTAGGTACCTAGGTACTTAGTTACTTTTTTAAAACTTTTGCAAACGGTCCCTTTCTCAAAATATGTTTTTCGCGTAAATGCCCCTACAATCTAAATTGTTCTTGGAACAATAGCATGGGCGCCGGCAGAATAATATTTTTAGGGCGGTGAATCTGCTTCTAAACATTAAACTATTAACTAATAAAGTATTATTGGTATTATGACTGGTCTGTTGGTCTAGTGGTTAGTGACCCTGAATGCTGAGCCAGAGGTCGTGGGTTCGATTCCCACTCAGGACAAATAAATGTGTGATAAGTGCATTATTTTATATATACAAATCAAGGATTTTGCGGATATTCGCATCTGCATCCGCAATCGCGAAAATCAACGCGAATGTTCATTCCAAGCAGATGCAGATAAAATACAAGTCGCGGCAAGAAAGAAGTGGGTGGGACCGGCACGGCGACTGGCGTGTGCCATAAACACGTGCTGATTGAACAATAGAAGCGAAGATTTCGGTGACAAGATTCTACGCGTTTGTTATTGTGTAACATTTGTTTCTTGTTAATCAAGTGTTTAGTAGCGCTTAACGTATAAAAAAATATTTTTTTGAGTGTAATAATGAATATATAGTGAGGATTGTGTTTTAAGGGAGTTTTCTACAGTTGATAGATTATTTAACAAGCGAATCTACAATACCGCCACCACCACCACAAAGTCACATTTGGAAGTTTTTAAATCAAATGAACATAACTGGGATAAGACTGATTGTAAAATATGCAATAAAATTTACTCTTGCAAGGGCTGCACCACCTCCTCTTTGAAAAATCATATAAAATCGATGCACCCAGAAGAGTTTAGTTTGAAAAACAATTGCTGATTTCTATCTATCAACACCACCAGCCCCAGTTTCTACTGAACAGTTATTCAGTAGCACTGTTTTAATTTATGAAAAGACAACGATATTACTGTTTATTAAGTATAATGCATCCATTTTTTATTTCACATATATATATAACTATTAAATTTTCAAACAAAATATTACTATATTTTTATAACATCCATATAAAGTTCATTAAAAAAAAAATTAAGTTCCGCATGTAGTTTTTGAGAAAAACCATAAAAACTAACTTAACTAACTGAAGTTAGTTTTTATGGATTTTCTCAAAAACTGAGTGAATAGTTCCAAAATAAAAAATACGTACGATTTAAAATCTTTAACTTTACACATTCCACCTGCTTTAATGAGAAACCGAGGTAAAAATACCTGGAAATTCTAACGGTTATAACTGTTGTATTTTCAAATACATCCTGTATATACCTATATTTTTTGACGCCGTTGTCAAAACCCAATAACATAAAACTTTTGTAGTTAAGTGTTTGTATCCACCTACGTATATAAGATGATACCACAGAAATCTAATAATTATTTAGATTTCTGTGGATGATACTAAAGTTTCAATCAAACCAGGAAATATATTTACAACAACACCGTCAAAAACTCCTTAAACATTTAAAAAACAAAATTATGAAATAAGTATTCAGGGACTGATTTACCCATAGGCTTAGTGTCTTATCAACAACCGCCGAGTATTCAAAAAACTTGGGTATCTTCTCCATTGCATTTTAAAGTTCTTGATTTTTTTGAACATTCTCTACCTCTGTATCCAAAGATTACGGTCTGTCGGCTTCATCTTAACTGTCATTTCCGTGAGTACACGTTGTCACAAAATTCTGCATGATATCGTCATCGGTCTATTCTCCGGCGGTAGCCAGGTCGTCGTCGACTTATACGAAACCTTCAAACGCATTGAAGAATAGTTAGACGTTCCTTGTTTTATTTTCCTCCATGGTGTTTTTCCTTTAAACCCATTATTTTATCAGGAAGACACTTGAAGAACAAAGCAGTTTCATCCGCATTGTAAATATCGTCTGGATCATACTCCTTTAAGAGACTTGGAGTTTTATTAGCAGAAAAAAACAGGAATTTGTGTTTTAATTTTATTTTAGAATGTTGTATGTTTTTATAAATAAATTTAAGGATTACCTATAGAATTTGGCACTGATTTAGATTTCAATTCTTTTGTAGGCGAAGTTGACAATCATTATTTTTTTATCGTTTGGAAACCCACGGGTCATCACCTCACCGAGACTGGCGGTGAAATGGTATGTCGGAATCGCACTGACTAAAACCACACGGTGTTCCGACATAAATGGGTCTATTGCAAGCGACTCGGGTATACCCTAGGAAGGAAGTTCCCGAGAACCCTGGCAGACCTTGGCCGCCTGTTAAATAACAGGCAACCACACCAAAATGGGCTTGCCCCCCTTCCATCAGAGGCGCGCGGAACACATCGCGCCACCATCTCAGGCCTGCTTCTGCTAGGGTAACGGGCAGCCTCACCCGTTACCCCCAGGCCAACGCTCATGGAGGTCGGAGATCATTGGTTCAGGCGTCTTCAAATAATCGGTTAACATACTCGTACATAAAAAAAAAAGATTCCGACGAATTAAGAACCTCCTCCTTTTTTGGAGTCGGTTAATAAAACTGTAAAACTTTAGTTCATTTAATGACAGCCCCGGCGGATATTCTTTGCGGCGAGGGTGCGCGAGTCAGACTTGGACTTGTCCGGTTTTTTGAAATGGGGTTTACAACTTTCCACTAGTTCTATGTTCGTTATAATTCGGAAAGTTTTGTCTGAAGTATAAAGAGTGAGGGTGTATCAGTAGTTCAGTACTGTTGCCCCATAGGATTACGCCATAGCAGAGCCATGAGTAGGTATGTATAAGCTTAGTAGGTGACAAGAGCAGTTTCTATATTAAGTAGGTACTTAGAATTTTTTTTAACTTTGTGAAGACGAGAACTTAGAATTAGTACTTTGAATATGAAATTTCCAATTTACATTTTAATCTATGTCTAATCCTAACAATGATAATTTATTAACTGATTCTATTTTGTTATTATTAAAAGAGAATAAAATTTTTAGAGGTTGTTTTTGATGTTGGTGAAAGGTTTTTATTTTTGTTTTTGAAATTGACTTCTAGATTGTAAACAATTTGTTGTTTTATTCAGGATGGTACTAAGTTCGTCATTTATGTTACTACTACTTTTACAAGATATAATTAAGATTTATCGTATGCAAATCAGATATCCCTTCGGAACACACATCCGGATAAATAAGCATATCTACCGGGGGGTGCTCGATGTTTGTTGCCTTTCATTCTAATATTTATCAATAAGAAATTATTAGTTAGTTACCTGCAGTTATTTATTTATGTGTAACCATGTACTACTACATATAATTCACTAGACTTTTTAAAATAGGTACTAGGTACTAAACAAACTTTTCAATAAAAAAAAACAGACAAGTGCGAGTCTGACTCGCGAACAGTAAGAAAACAAACTTGTATGGAGATAGTAAGTCCATTTCGAGAATCAATTCTCGAATATTTTGTCCGTCTTTTTCGAAAGACAAGCTTAGCTTTGCACTTCTAAAAATACTCTCCCATACATCGATTTACGAGAAGTCAACTTTCACACCGCAAAATATAAGTTTATAATTACAAAAACTACTTTTTTACATGACATAAAAACAAATTAACGACTTCCAGATTTTTTCATTACTTGCTAACCTTGCTTCTTAGTTAAGAAAAAAATCCGAATATATATTGTTTCCCTCAAATTATTCATTAAAACTATTTGTAAGATTAAGAATATTTTCCACTATATAGTTTCATAATCGAGAGTTTAGAAAACGGAAGAAGTTTATTAATCTTTACATAAAAATAAAACACATACATGTAGAATTTACGGAATTACGGCAACTAATTAATTTAGATTACAGTAATTATAGGTATTTTTTTTATACAAAACAATATTGAAGAGGAAACCCTACACACATTTTAAAGCCCGGAAAGAGTACCTAGTACCTAGGCAATTAAAACGGTATGCATCGATATTTTTGTAAGGAGTGATTTTATCTGTTACGTAGTAACTATTTAGTAATCTGTAATTTTACTCCTAACGGTACAAAGGAATGTGTGTGATAATTATTTTTTTTTTACTCTTTGAGCGGTTTCTGCAAATTGGAATATTAACATTTTATTTATGATGCACTAGCTGTTTCCCGCAGTTTCACTCGTATCGTGGTCACTGCACCGCTCTTAAGAGTCGTAGCGTAATGTTTAGTAGGTTGTTGATCTTCCACAAGAAATGTGCTATCAAATGCAAAAATAAAATTCAAATCCAAACTGTAGTTGCTTCTGGAACAAACAGTCGGATTAGCGCGTTCAATAAAAAAAACTTCAACGTTATTGTGTTCGATATTCTGTTTAATGGACATTACATTTTGTACCCATAGCAAAATTTTAGTTCCTGTTAGTTCCGCAAAATGGCGTGCGATATGTAGAATAGGTATTCTATTGGTTTACCTTGAGGACAGATTTTATTTTCTAGTTATTTAGTCAATTTATAAATAGTCGAATACTAGAGATGTTCAAATTACTTTACGAATCGATTACTAAATTTTAAAAGTCTACATTTTTAATAAGACAGTGGGCCTCTGTCTTGTTTCGAAAGGGCCAGAGAACTAGTTTTGTTCGCCTGAGGATAAGGGATAAGGAAGTTGCTCGTAACCCTAGCTGAAACACGCTGTAGACGGTTGAGTGATCTGATCCGTGAGCCTTTAATTTGACTGAATTGGAGGCGTCCGACTGGACCAGCAGTCCTTTTCTACACGGCTGGAAGCTATCTTCTCACCAAGGTCACCTTGGCAGGGCTATATTTTTGGGAATATCGGGATAAAATGCTCTCCAGCTATTCACATACTAAGTTTCATCGAAATCGGTTCAGTAGGTTTTGCGTGAAAGAGTAACAAACATCCATACATCCATACATCCACACATTCAAACATCCATCCTCACAAATAATATTAGTAGGATAAATTGAGCTTAAGTAATAGAAACGCGTAATAGTAAAAATATTAAGAATTTGTATTTCTAGACAACAATATGATATTAGTAGGATAAATTGAGCTTAAGTAATATAATAGAAACGCGTAATAGTAAAAATATTAAGAATTTATATTTCTAGACAACAATTTATATTTTTTTTTCTGACTGACACTTATTTTTTTTGGTCACGCTATGAATGTTAGCTTTTTATAACGTTCATTCACCTTTTCAGAGGCAATCGTATCCTTAATTGTTTTGACAAATCTGAGATAAGGAACACATCATATGTAGTTAAATTGTGAAACAGCACATGGTACTTCGGAAATCCTTCAGAATATTTTCATTACTTATTAAAATTAAATAAGAAAATCGGAGAGGGAAATAAAGATATTTCTCATTTTATAAAACTTACACTCATATATTTGATTATTAAATAAAGGAACTATTTCATTATTTCTAGTCTTTCCTCTATAATCACCATCTTGTACAACTAGAACCAAACCAAAGTGGGCAAAGAGTTCTCAGATTTACGTGCACAATATATATTTTTGGTTGCAGCTAACGCCAGGTATTATTATTTATATGTATTTTGTAGGCAATTATAGCGTAGGTATTTATCCCTTTTGTATAGGAATGATGTATCTGTTACGAAATAACTATTATCTTATCTGTGACCTTGGTGGGAAGTTAGTTGTCAGTTTTAATTGTTTAACTACACTACTACTGCGTCAACTATATTATGATAAACTGCTCGAAATATGTTTGCCTACTTGATAACGTCAGTCAGTTAGTCAGAGAGAGAGAGAGACGCTAATAAGCTAATACACTAATAGATCCACTAGAGGGCGCCAATCTAAACATTGAGTTCTGTCAGCTCTTTATTAATTAATGTCACCAACCTGTTAATGTGACGTTTTAAGTTCGTCGTATCGTTTAAGTTTGCACTTCTGTCGGCAGTCCCATGACTGCCTCTTTTTTTTTGTTCATACATTTTCCTTTTAGTTTTATACTTTCACGACTTGGTAAGATATAAACTTTGCCCGTGAAAGAGCCATGCTTCGGTACGTATAGGCCGTAGTGATACCACGGTCTCACAGAAAACCGGATGTGAAGTAATGTTTGTTGTATTTCACCGAGTGAGTGGGGTTACCGGAGGCCCTTCCCTCTCTCCCTTCTATTCCCCACTCCTCCTCTTCCTCCCTTCCCCTACTTCGACCTTAAAGGTCGGCTACTCACTGGTAACTCTTAAGTTGCAGATGCCTGTGGGCGGCGGTAGTCACTTACCATAGGGTGACTTGTCTGCTCGTTTGCCCCCTTTCCCATAAAAAATAAATATAATTATATCCTTTTGATTCAACCAGATTGCACATTTGCAATGAGGATCAGTAAAGTTATAGCAAATTTAATACAACTAGTATCCACATTATTCTTTATAAGTTAAGAATGATATAACTTTTTGAATTATACAAATCGGACCATTAAGTAATAAACATTTGCCGATCCTGCCGGTAAAATCAATGTACGCGGGTGCGTGTGACGTCACTGTGACGGTCCCGACTGTATTTCACGCGGAGCGGCGACGCGGTTGGTCACTATATTTGCCAGTTTATTTACTTAAAGTGTTGATAGAGTGTAATTTTGTGATATTTAAGTATAAAACGTACATAATATGATTACTAATAAAGTAGAAGCTGGTTTAATTATGCAAGCTCAAACAGATAAACTTCCAAAAGTGGATTATTTCATGTTATTTGATTACTTAGGTAATAATTCTAAGTTCACCAGCGCTGAAATCCATGGTTGGAAACTACGGATTGATTGCTGCATGGTTGCAAGGGTGCTGCTTATTTATCTACGTACGTAGGTACTTATTAGTAACTTTTAGGTCTAAGCTGTTAGTGGTAGGTAGATGTAAGAAAGAATGAATGTAAAATATAGGCACAGGGACGTATTCAGAACTTATGAATAAAGTATTTGTAGTAGTATCTTGATCAACGAATGTTGTTTTCGTTCATTCATATGTAGATCATTTCGCGGATGGCTTTTTAGTCTACTTAAGCTTTATTTAGTGCATGGTTCCCTACACTTGCTGATCTACGACAGGAACCTTAACATTGATTGGATTAAAATTGCTGTTTTTTTTTGCCATCTCGCTCATTGTTACAAATCATTCGTTAAGTATGCGCTTAGGTAGGATGACTTGAATATAGAGCAAAAAAAATATAAAAGTTGCTCTAAAAATATCTATCTCAGCTCAAAGAGCTCAACGGGCCCATTAAACTGGATAACTTTTCTCAAGGAACACAGGTCGAAATATCAAAAAAAGACCTCTTATAGTAAATATCAGATCAGCTGATTTTGATATGTCCACCTGTCTTCCTTGGGAAAAGTTGTCCAGTTTCATGTACCCGTTGACCTCTTTGAGCCGGGGTAGATATTTTTAGAGCACCTTATATAATATTTTGTTCTTTATATATTTTTATTCCGTTTTATTTATTTATTAAAGATCGCCACGTGAAACCTATGGAAATGATGCTGTAGGATTTGTCCAAGGCCAGAGGTGGGGACATGTTTGTACGGTAAAAGAAAAATAACGCCTGAACATAGAATAAAAAGTAAAGCGTATTGCTGCACATTTACATGTGACGAAAAAGTGGAGACGATTTTGAACGTCGATTGTCATGACTATATTGCTCACAGGGAGGCTGCAAACATAGCGTAGCATTTTTGATGTGGCTCCATAGACGCACCACTTACATGTAAATGATTAAAAAATATTATCATTCACTCTTTGCTTTTTACCCGAGTACGTCCCTGTGTCATTGTTTTGACCTTGGAATATCCGGATGTCTTAATAAAAGCTGTTCCCGGATCCCTCCTATTATAGGCGCAGAACGGCACACCGTGTGGTTTTAGTCGGTTCGATTCCGACACACCGCCCCACTGAAAACCCCGGTGGGGTGACGACCCGAGGGGGTTTCCACACGCACAAAAAAAAAACTTGAAAAAATCCGGACAGATAGGTGAAATAGGTTTAAAGAACTTTATTGATACTCAAAGAACATAACAGCCCACTTATTGAGCTCCTATCCCGGACGGAAATCGAGATTCTTTCCCGGACACTTTAAAAAAAACGCCGATTCCATTTCAATTTTTAGCTTGTTAACGATTCATCTAACAATTATAATTGTCCCTTGGCACAGAGTGTCCGGGTTTTACCGAAACACTTTTTGAAAACCCCACCCGGACGCACCCCGGACGCCCTCTAAACTAGGACAAATCCGGGAAAACCCTAACGGATGGCAGCCCTACCTTGGAATATTACATAGAAATTTGAACGAGCGAATAGATAGGTACGTAAGTTTATCCACAAAACTCATAAAAAGGAAGTAGGGATGTTTTTATTAATACAGTAGGCTTAAAATAAGAGAATATACACACTTACACTACACTTATAGTATGTACCAACTTATTTCCATCTCAACTAAATAATACCTAGTTATGTAGGTACATTGAAATCATCTTCACAGCAATGTCTTGTAGCCTGAGCAGAGGGGGGAGTTTTATATCTCTTTTTACAACGGAAAACCATTTTTTACGAAGTTTTGGGTACTTCGGTACGTTAAAAAATAGTTTTCTGGCGTTTTAAAAGAAGTTTTTGTACATTTCGGCACTATACAATATTCATACATAGTTAAAAAGGTGAATTAGACACAAATCGGACACTTAATTTGTTTCAAAGTCACAATTAACCAAACAAAACATTGCGCGCTTTATCGCTGTTAGCGGCGACCGTCACAGTGACGTCACAGCCACCGCGTCGGCAACTCAATGAACTTCGCTAGTAATTTGGTCATAACTTCGTAAATTTTTGTCGTAGAACAAATATTTTTGTACTGAATGTTAAAGATTTCTTAGCTCTATAAATCTGCATTATCAACTAAAAACGTTACGGATCCTCATTGCTAATCAACACAATCAAAAGACTGAAAGACAAAATAAGAACTACAACAATTAGGAAACACACAACAACAAAAGACGTGATAATAACCATCAAAAAGCTCAAGTGGAAATGGGCAGGCCATACTATTAGAGGAATAAACAAGTGGTCGAAATTAGTGATGAACTGGTACACAGGCAACAGGAAAAGAAACAAGGCAGACCACTCAGGTGATGGGTCAACGAAATTAAGCAATGGCCGGCGGTACTTGGATATCACTAGCCAGAGAAAGGAAAATGAAGACAGTTGGAGGAGGCCTTTGCTATAACAAAGCACATAGATATTACAACCAATGAAGCATCTAAAGAACCTAAACAATTGTGAAATATCTGACAGAAGGCTTATAATAATAATAAATAATAATAATCAACACAATATTAAGAAAACAAACTCGATATTTGAATATCGATAATCTTAGTCGAATAGATTTTTTTTTATCGATATCCTTGTGGCAACCCTATTTTTTTACTATTTGTTATATCTGTGAACAACAGTAATTACTTTGTGGGACGCTTCGCGCCGTGTAATTTATTTTTTCGTATTATTTCTTTGTATTTATCATTGCAAGGTGAGAATATTTCGTTAATATGTTCATAAGTGTTTAGATAATTAAACGTTGAAAGTTGTTACTTTCATTTTCAGACCATGTCGGGTATAGCAAGTGCACGTTTAGCCGAAGAAAGAAAAGCCTGGCGTAAAGACCATCCCTTTGTAAGCTGCATTACTTCCTTTTGTGGTTTTTATTATTTTTAACTTACATACATTATTTACGAAGAGATATTTGTGTTTCAGGGATTTGTAGCCAGACCTATGAAAAATCCTGATGGGTCTTTGAATCTTATGACATGGGAATGTGCGATTCCTGGAAAAAAGGGGGTTAGTTAATTCTAGAACATTTAAAACTTAGCTATTAGATTGTACTACCTCAAGTAACAGAAGAATTAGTGAACTGTTCAAGTGGATTTAGCTGTATACATAGAAAACTGAATTTTAGGTTGCTGTATTATCTGCTATGTGAGTTATTATTAAATGTCTTGGTTATTACAGACACCGTGGGAAGGAGGACTGTATAAACTGCGTATGATTTTCAAAGATGACTACCCTTCTAGTCCTCCAAAATGCAAGTTTGAACCTCCTCTATTCCATCCTAATGTCTATCCATCGGGAACAGTATGCCTATCATTACTAGATGAAGAAAAAGATTGGCGCCCAGCTATTACAATCAAACAGATTCTTCTTGGTATTCAAGATTTACTTAATGAACCCAATGTCAAAGACCCAGCACAAGCTGAAGCCTATACAATCTATTGGTTAGTAATCATTCTTAATTATCAATCTTTCCCTAAGTAGGAGCTTAAAGTTTGTTTTTTCTTAACATCTGGTCTGTTATTTTTTTTTCAGCCAAAATCGGTTAGAGTATGACAAACGAGTGAGAGCACAGGCACGGGCTATGGCAGCTACTGAGTGAATGCTGTCAAAAATCACAACACTCCATGAACTAAGCAGGCATTTGCATCAAATTGCCAAGTTGCAGAAAGCTATTGACAAGTGTGATTGTAATTGGTTTTGCAGTGGGTTTTATTATGATATTTAAAAATCACTAAGAAAATTATAACTTCTAAGTGTAGATTGTAAGCAAATTAAGCACTGCATAAAGTAAAATATAGCTTTCTGTAGTAGGGCATTGCAAGATAGTTCATAATGATATTGTTGAAATATTGTTTCAGTATTATGTATAAACTGCATATTTCAACAATAATTATAATTATTTCAATGATATAGAGATTCCAATTAACATAAAGCTATTTGATCTAATTACTGTTCATACACTAGAATATTAATTATGATTACTCTTTAAGGCTCATTTTAATTTATTTGTACAATATCTGAATCAATTACTGATTAAAGGTAAGATAAACATTTGTGCTTAAGTGAGTATACACCATCTTGAATAAAAATCTCATGACTTGTTTTGCAAATAGTTACTGTGAAGATCTACACTACACTATTATTTTAAACTATTTTTGTATTTTTATGTTAGTAAGACCCAGTAATAAATTTATAAATGTATTTTGCCTATGTATTTTTTATTTAAAAAAGTCTACTAAATATGTAGTGTTTGGGTCATAGTAGCTCTTGTATGTTTAAGAGACTGTAATTAGTTTATTCAAAATGTCATATTACTTTAAAGGTTAGGCTAGACAGTGGGCGGGGCTTTACGGCGACGCAGCATGACCGGTTGAAATGTATAGTGCTGAGTGCAATTGACTTTGTGTCATCTTCTTCATACATTAAACTAGTAGGTATATTACAACCTGCTCATGCCACATCGCCCTTCCGCCTCAACCTTAAGTTATATATTCCTTTTGCAACTGCAACTAATTGATGTGTAAAATGTTTACTATCTTCAATGAAAAATATTTAAATTAAATACATAAAAAATAAAAGAAAGAAATAACTGTTATGATACAATTCATATCTCAACGGTTGGTCTTTGGCTTTGTCACAGGGGCATAGGTTCAATACACTAAAGTGCAGTCAAAAACCATCTTTGAGTAATTCTGCTGAGTAGCTTCAGCCACAAGAAATCTGATCTGACACTGTCTAATTTCAATTGGGTTTCACTTCTTGCATCCAACTCTAAAACAAGATTACAGCAGGGGTGTAGCTACTGCCGTATCAGCCGTATCAATGATACGGGGCCCCCGGGCTACAGAGGCCCCTAACGTGTGTAAGCAAGAATTTGTAAAATGTTATCCACAATGTCACTTAATCTCTCGTGCTTCTTGGAAAAAAAAAACATAAAAAAACTGTCATACGTGCTTAGCGAGTTTTCACTTCAGAAATGACAAAAGTCAAAACAATCTCTTTTTAGGGTTCCGTACCTACCTCAAAAGGTAAAAAAAGGAACCCTTATAAGATCACTCTCTTGTCCGTCTATCCGTGTTTCACCACCGATTTTCTCAGGAACGGGTGGACCTAGCAAGGTGAAATTTATATCAGATACTGAGGTTTATAGTCCCTATTAGGTGTATAAAAACAAATGAGTCAATACGACAAAAAGATATGGGCAAATTTAAATTTTCGCGAAAACTTGCAAGTACCAAAATTTAGCTTAATTTTCAACTTTTTTTATTTTTCAGAATTTTTCCTTTACTTCTGCTGTAAGATCTTGCTTTTAACCAAAATTGACAATTCTAGGTCAACCAGAAGTACCCTATAGGTTTTGGGTCGAAAACCTATAGGGTACTTCCCATTTACCTAGAATCATGAAATTTGGCAAGAAGTAAGGTCTGACAGCACAAGTGAATGAAAAAATCCGAAAGTCGTTAATTTGTTGTTTTATCACATCAAAAAAAAAGTTTTTGGGATTACAAACTTATATTTTGCGGTTGGATTGTTGACTTTGTCGTACATCGCAACCGCAAAGTTAAGTTTGTCTTTCGAAAAGACGGGCAAAAGTCTATGAGAATTGATTCCCGAGATGGACGTAGGGATACAAGTTTGTTTGCTTACGGAATCCTCGGTGCGCGAGTCAGACTCGCACTTGTCCGGTTTTTTTTCCCGGGTTAAACGTGCGCCCAAAAGTTTTTGTTCTAATAGATCTATTCGAAAACACTTTAACATCATCGTACAAGTTTTAAATACTATGTATGTTGCCATTATTAAGAGTGAGCAAAAAAAAAAGAAAACATTTCTAGTAGGGGCGCCCCCTTTAATTTATTTTTATTATTTGTTGATATAGCGGCAACAGAAATACACATTCTGTGAAAATTTCAACTGTCTACTTGTTATGGATCATGAGATACGCCTGCTGACAGACAGACGGACCGATAGCGAAGGCTTAGAATACGCCATACATAAATATATAAAAGTACCTAGGACCTAAGCGATCCTTAGGGCAAGATGGCATATGATCACGGCTATCCTATGAACATCACTATGTCTACGTATTAAATTAAAATGTATAATGTAAGTTATCTCCTTTATTAGATGATAAATATTGAATAGTTTGAAGAAAAAATGTCAGATAGGAATATTTTGTTCTCTTATTTCAAAATTTTCAGAAGACCATGTTCTTTATAGAGCGCCATTTTCGTGTGGCGTTGCACCTCATTTGTTAAGTTTAAGCAAATTATGCGGGAACAGATGAACATACATACGTACGAGATAAAATAATAATTGTTGTGTCCTTTTAAACACGTTGACAGACACGACTGCTGAGGAGAGTATATTTTCTGTGGCTGAGGAGGTCGTTATGAATACTGTGATACGGTATTATATTTTATTTTGGTCCTTGATCTAACACAAATACGAGTCCTAAGTCGTAAAATATCATTTTGAGTCACATCGTAAGGCGTTTTTTTCGACTAAATGTTATATCGCATCAACCTCCATCCCTTTCAATGTGTGCGTGTCACTGCGTGAGAGTACACAACGGTTACGAACAGTGGTGTAGCTACCGGAGGGCTAGACGGGGCAGTGCCCCGGGGCCCCCAAGCTCAGGGGGGCCCTCAGACTCTGACTTACAAACTATAAATTGAACTAGTGAAAATTTAGCGCACATTCGGAATATAAATGAACCAGATTTTTTAGAACCAGAAGTTATCAGAAGTACTAGAGTTGTAACTAAACCACTATTTATATTAAAAATTAATTAAATTAAAACGGAACAAACGATTTTAGTTGAATTGAGTTGAAATTAAATAGTTTAGTTGGGGCCCTAGTTTATTTTTGCCCCAGGGCCTTTGGTTACCTAGCTACGCCACTGATTACGAACGTCGCATTTGTCGCGTCAGTCGGGTGCAGGGTTGCCAACCGTACGAAGTTCCTCGTACGAATACGAGATTTGTGGCCTGCTGTACTGTACGAGGTACGAGGATACGATCAGGCTCGTACAATTATGTACGAGATTTTGATTTAGGAAATTTTATAGCATTATTTTTTATTGTGGACACCATATAAGGCATCAATGGGTTTTTACACTTTGGCTACATTGGATCTGCTAAATAAAAAGTAGACATATTGGCAGGCGTACTAAATACTTCCAATTTGCGTGAAAATGATGCGTCAGCAACAGATTGTCTCACGTTCTCATTTAACCTCATTTAATAGTTAAATATGATGAGCGTGAATTTACCCAACATGCTAAAATTAGAAAGTTAAAAACTTATTAAGAAATATAATGAGTTTTAATAGTAATATATAGAAATATAATAAGTGTAATACAAAATAAATATACTATTTTGTTTTTATTTGAAAATCAGCATTTTTTCGTTTTAAAAATATCAACATTTCATTTGTTTAATTCATTTTTTTTAAGTTAACAAATATCTGCTAAATCTACGCTCATTTAATGTCTTATTTTTTTATAACATTTTAAATGCTTGTAGAATGTACGAGGTTTGAAAGCAAGTACGAGTGTGTGTACGAGAGTGTGCAAGTGTACGAGATTTTTAGTTGTATATATACGAGAAAAAAGTTTTAAGGTTGGCAACCCTGGTCGGGTGTTGTCACCACACGGGAACCATGCTTTTTCACCGGCTGATACCTACACGCGGGATCGCTGGGGTTAGTATTTTACTTCTTTTATTTCAAATAATGTTATTTAGATTGATTTCACAAGTTTTTATTTAGTGTTACGTATATTGTATATAATATACGTAATACTATTGTCGGATTATCTACGGAAGCTGCTTGGCACACCGCTACGTCCCCCTGAAGTGGAGAGAGGTCAAATTAGTCTTCATCCCCAAACCTGGCAAAGGAGATTACACACAACCGAAATCATTTAGACCCATCAGTCTCACATCATTCCTGTGGCAACGATGCCGCAGATGCTGGATGGATGGATCTGCAACGACAGTGGCAGGGCCAACTATATTGCTGCCACTTCCCTTTAATCAATTTCGCTCGTGGGTAAGGCAAGGAACCCGTGAAGCACACAACGGTCGCTGGGCTGATACGCCCGGCTGTAGGCAATCTAGACTGGTGTTGACGGAGGTCTCACCACGTTTAACCTGCAGACTGCTCAGTCTTAACCGACTCGAGATCAGAATAGTTATAGGTACCATTACGGGCCACTTGGCCCCAAACCGGCACCTATTCACCATCAATGCGACAAACAGTCCTCTATGTAGAGGCTGTCTTAATGCAGAGGAAACGGCCGCCCACGTTGTCCTGGAGTGCGAGGGAGTGGCCACACAACGGGCAAATATCCTCGCAGGAGCGAGGTCGCTCCTAGAAGCCTGTGAACGCCATAGGAGGCTTCTGTGCTTCTGGAAGGAGCTAGGCTGGCTCAACTAGCCAGCCTATCTGAACGCATAATGGACCGCCTATGAGTCTAAATGCGGAAACAGAGCCCTTTACCAATACCAATACGTATATTGTAACTACTAGGCCACTAGCGTTATCAACGTAATATACCTACATAATTAAAAAACTTAACCTGTTTCTTTACTATTTTAGATGGCTGACAATAGGGGAAGATATAATAATAACTCGACACATCACACACGGCCGTCTGATCCCAAACTAGGCAGAGCCTGTACTATGGCAACCAGGCTGCTGATAAACATACTTATATATTTCTAAATACAAACATTGTAGATAAATAAAATCCAGACACAGAACAAATGGTCGTGCTCATCACACAATTATTTGTCCTGGGTGGTTGAAAAGGTTCACAATAGGGGTGTTGCAGATAAACGGCGATTTTTAACTAGGAGAAGGTTTATTTTCTAAGTTTACGGCAGAGAGCGCGCGTGACGTGCGGCGGATATATCGTTAGACTATATAATTCAAAAATGGAGGGTGGTGGCCAGTGCCACCTTACCCTTCCGCGCCTGCTTCACCCCTCGCTCGCCCTCTTACAAATCATATACATATTATGTTAGTAGTTACCTACCTACTTGTTAGTGGTTTTTAAATACAAATAGATTAGTTACATTTTACAAAATTACAAATATACACAGTAATATATACACCTGTTTCGCGTCGCTAACAGTGGTGAACCCACGACCTCTGGCTTAGCAGTCAGGATCACTAACCACTAGACCAACAGGCCAGTATCAGAGATCGTATCCTGCGACTATTTAAGGAAGTGTCTACAGGGGATGTATCCTCAAAGGATCCCTTTAGCGCCGACGATGGAAAGTACGGATCTGATCCGAATTATGACTTTGAAAACGACGTCGATGTCGCGTCGTCCGGCTTCGACGTGCAAGCTCTGCCAAAACGTGTTCGTATACGTTCATATGACCCATCGAGCCAGTCAAGTGATTCAGCATGCACTGAATTCGAAGATCCTGCCAAAATCGTAAGACGGTTGAGAACGTCCTCTTCATCACAAGCAGCTTAATCATTTTTATGGTGATAGGACATTCATGGCCGTCAATTTTTTTTATATGGAAATTGACTGTGTCATATCCCTATTTATCTATGTGAGCCGAGTGTCCGTCAACGTGTTAAAGAATAACTTATCTAAATATTTAATTACCAGATATGTTCCTTGCGTTCATTTTAGTGAAGGAATATCTTAAAAGACGAACGGAAGACGCAACGCGGAGCGTAAGTGAGTGAGTATCGTACTAACGTCCTCGTACAGCTGCTACTCGATCAGCGCGCGCAGCCCACTGAATTGGTCCGACAAGTCGAGGCTGTCACGTAGCTTATACCTAAAGTGCGAAGTAGGCCTGGCCTGCTATAGTAATTGAATTATCAACTAAATATACAGTTAAGTTTTTACACGCACTTTGACTGGAGGTCTCAAGTTATTATTGCTCTAAAATAATCCTAAGAGGGTACCCATCTATTCTCTTGTCATCTCCTCATGAATAAATAGCACGAGAACGCAGCTTTATTATGCTAATCCAAAGGATACACAGAGAAACAGCAGAAAGTGAGCCAGTAATAGTATTCTGAGGTGAGCCAATCCCATCCTATAATAATGTTGCTAGTAGTTTACATATTTTAATGCAAGAGATTATACTTTAATAAAAAGATTTTCGTAGAGGCAAATATTATAACGGATACTCTGATGTGCATTCCAAACGTACAACGTACAAATCTATCTGCTATTTTCTGGTCGGCTATCGTAATTAACGTTGAACATACATAGAAAAAACCATACGTGACGTCCATAGATCTTCTTTCTGTTTTCAAGTACGTAGGTAACAAATGAACATGGCCAAACAGCACTGCTGCACTGATCCGACCGACCGTATTGTGTTCGGTGCTTGCTCGAACGAGACTCTCGAGTTTGCAACACTCAACACTGCTGCCAAGTGCTGTCATTGTCAATGTAGCAAGCAATCAAAGTAATGCACTATGTAGTTTGTGATTTGTATTGCCACAATCCAAAAGTTGAAGTTGAAGTAATTTGTATTGCAAGGTACGTACGTGCGTGCGGTGATTTAAACTCATATGGCCGTAAATTAATTGAGTACCTTTAAAAGGAAATACTCCATAAAGTTGAAAATAGTTTTGAAACTCATTTGTATATTAATAATTGATATTAATGTATTTATACTGTATTTAAAAACCTCTAAATAAGGGCACTTTTGCTTAACCATTGTTTATGAAATAAACTATTGTCTATATACTCCAAGAGCCAGGGTAATCAGTTACAATGGCTGATGATGATCAAGATACAAAAGAATACCGGTGGGAGACTGGCTACGAAAAGACTTGGTATGTTTTTCTGAATCAATATAGTATTAGTTCAGTTCCTGACTTGTCACATAAATTTCAAGTTTATAACCTAATAATTTAATATCAGGGAGGCTATCAAAGAGGATAAAGATGGTTTGGTGGCGGGTCTCGTGGCTGAGTTCGCACAGAAAGCGGCGCGAAAAGCGGCGGTACCTCGACGTGGGCCCGTCAGATTGGGCATGATGAGGCACTTACTTGTAGCAGTTGACTGCTCTGATGCTATGAATTCACAAGATCTTAAACCATCCAGGTTCTTATGTACTCTAAAGGTAAACACACTATACCTTAATAAAATTAGAACCTTCGAATCAAATTGTAAAAATTAAATTTAATGTTTTACAGCTCCTGGAAAAGTTTGTGGAAGAATACTTTGATCAAAATCCCTTGAGTCAACTGGGCATAATCCTTATAAAAAACAAAAGGGCTGAAAAACTTACAGAACTTTCTGGCAATATTAGAAAACACATAAAAGCTTTACAAGGGTAAGATTGGCTTAAAATGTTAAGTTTTCACTACAATTTACTTAAAAAGTAACTTGTCATTAATTTTATGCAATCCACCAATTTTTACTAGCCCAGGTATGAGATAAACCATGTTATGCTTAAAACACCAATTTTGCTCTTAGTGATTGGCATTGCTTATTAATAATAATAATAACTGTACACATCTCACACAAACATGGCAGTCTGATCCTAAACTAGGCAGACCCTGTATTATGGTAATCAGATAGCTACATACATATTGTAGATAAATTATACCCAGACACAGAACAAATGATCATGCTCATCACACAATTATTTGTCTTGGGTTGGAAACGAACCTACAACCTCTGGCTCAGCAGTCAGGGTCACTAACCACTAGACCAACAGGCAGTGTTGTGTAAGATATGAATATATTTATAATGTTTTAAAGATTATGTATGACTGGTGTTTGTCTGTCAATAAATTAAGGTATGCTTTGGCAGTACTCTTTTTCTGGATGACGTTTCCAAAATTTCATGATGAATGGCTTAGTAGTTAAGGATGTGAACATATACCAAATAAACAAACAAATTTACATTTGCATTTATAATGTTAGTTAATGACAGGCAATGCCATGGTTTTATCTGAACTGCTGATGAAAATGGAAAAAGACTTAAAACTGAGCACATCCAATGAATTTTACCCTACAATAAGCGACTATAGTTAGTTATAGTAGTGTCAAGTCTCCCAGCTCTACAATACCCTAAGCAGGAATCAAACAACTTTCTATAGAAGGTAGTGTCTCAACAGGTTAACAGATATGGTGCTGACTGGGGAGCCTTCCCTACAAAATACTCTAGAGTTGGCTGGGCGCATACTTAAGCCTCTCCCGGGTCATGCTTCAAGAGAACTCCTTGTATTGTTTGCTTCACTGACAACATGTGATCCTGGAGATATAAATACTACAATACAAGTAAGAAATAAAAAGAACAGTGTACATTTCACATTTTCATTATTTATTAATTTTAACATTTACTTTATTTAACATAATTTACTTGGATTTCAGTCATTGAAAACAGAAGGTATTAGATGTTCATTGATAGGTTTGGCTGCTGAAGTTAGAATATGTAAGAAGTTATGTCAAGACACAGGTGGTGAATATGGTGTAAGTGTATTATGTATATTTTCACTATATCACTATAGTAGCTACTGGTCCCATTTGCAGGTCCCACAGCAAACAGGACCATGTTTGCAGTTGGTCCTATTCACATTAATTTAAAAAAATAACACTACATTGAAATAACATAGGAAAATAGATAAACAGCAATTTTTACATTGTGTCAGAGGATTCTGACTAATCTGACTGAAACAATAATAGAAATACATTGTATTAACTATTAGTAACTTCTTCTTCAAAAAATCATAACTACTCTGAAGTAAAAACAAATCTGATAGTGTAATGGCTAAGGCATAGGAATTTCGATCTAAAGGTTGTGGGTTTGAAACCCACCCAGTTCAAATAACAGTTCAAAATGCAATTCAGTTTAGTTGGAGGGGTTAACAACAACGCTAGTAATGTGTGACCCTGTAATAGATGTTCACTTTCAAGACATAATGGAATCGATAGTGACTACAAATAATTAAGCACTCTGCTCAATTTTGCTTGCCTATAATTAAAGAAATGAAGCTTGAAAGTAAACAATTGACTGCACAAAACTTGGCCAACATAATCAATCTATGTTACCATACTGCACACATTTCTGATAATATGGTAGTAATCTTATAAAACCGGTTCTATGAGCAAAGTGACATAATGTGCATTTAAAAATATTTATGAAATTCATATTGTTGGATTACTTTACTGGATTGTTATTAATAATGTTTATTTTTTTAGGTTGTACTAGATGACGTACACTACCGCACGTTGTTACTAGACTCTACTAGTCCGCCGCCCAGAGCGCGCGCGATGGACGCGGGGCTGGTCAAGATGGGCTTCCCACACTCTGCTCCGTCAACCAACACATCTGATCCAGCTGGAAATGCTGATCCACCTATTTCTGTATGCATGTGGTTAGTATAGGGAAATGTGAATCTATAGTAAATTCACGATTCATTTAAACTACCTTAGGAACTATACCATACCAACCGTAGGATGTTCCATGTCAATTTTGACTTGAACAAATTATTATTAGTAAGTCGCAATCAAAATGAGATGTTTAGCAGCAGCGGTTAGCTGACAAAACGAAGTTGGCCGTCACGAGACTTCCGGCAGATGTGAAGCATCTCAGTGAGGGGCACGACGGCATGATTTCAGGGCCCAAGTAGATGTTTCACGCCACGAGAGATGAGACGCCACGGAAGTTGCTCTTCACTTCAGTCTTTTTTAAAGTACTAGTTATCCTTACAATTCGTTGTATAAATTGAGTTTTTATATTTACCTAGCATAGAAGTCAGTTTTTTGGTGTTAAGTGATCGCGATCTAAAACACACGCATGATCTCCTCAAAACGCTAGTACTTGTTGATTTGCGTCCAAATAGAATAAAATAAAAAATGCAATCTCTGTTAGATGTGTGGGAGAGCTATGCTTCGGCACGTATGGGCCGGCTCGACTCCGCTCGTTACCACGGCCTCACAGAAAACCGGCCGTGAAGCAATGCTTGCATTGCATTTTGCCGCGTGAGTGAGGTTACCGGAGGCCCTAACCCTTCCCTCTCCCTTATTCCCGTCCTTCCCCTCTCTCCCCTTTTCCCACTCTTCCTCCCTCCCCCTGTTCTCCTACTCCCACCATAAAGGGTGGCAACGCACTTGTGACTCTCGAGTTGCAGGTGTCCATGGGCAGTGGTAGTCATTTACCATCAGGTGACCCGTCTGCTCGTTTGCCCTCTATACCATAAAAAAAAAAAAGATGTTTCTTGATACATTCGGTGGCTCGAACGCTAATGTTAAGGACGGATACTCGAATAGTATTCCTCGAATATGATTCCAAGATGAGAGCGATTTTTAAAAAAAGACATTTATTTCTGATTGCAGCCATTTA
The DNA here is from genome assembly GCA_963859945.1 of Euplagia quadripunctaria. Classification (NCBI taxonomy): domain Eukaryota; kingdom Metazoa; phylum Arthropoda; class Insecta; order Lepidoptera; family Erebidae; genus Euplagia; species Euplagia quadripunctaria. The sequence continues at coordinate 9,613,616 of OY982570.1, read as the reverse complement.
GAAGAGGGCGAAGGAGTCGGCGGGGAGGGCCACCTGTGCCCGCAGTGCCGCAGCAAGTACTGCTCGCTGCCGGCGCAGTGCCGCACGTGCGGCCTCACGCTGGCCTCCGCCCCGCACCTGGCCAGGTCCCACACATTTTCCCTTCTAGCGAGGCTGTAGCGTTCGTGACTTTTACACACTTAGAATAAAGCAGCGATCGTTAATACGAATGCATATCTTTTGTACATTCATTTTGTAAAAGACGAATTGACTTTATTCAATTCGTCTTCTACAAAATGTGGAGTATGGAAAGACAGGTTCTTTGTTAAGGGTTAGTATATTTGTTAGTCCATGATTTGAACTAAGACAGAATCGGGTCGTCGTTTAGAAATTTTTGTTTTTCTAAGAACTATAACGCTGGTATTAGTAATTCTATTTAACAAATATTTTCTTGAAATTTTGCATTCTCGTCCGTCCATTGCGTTATCTGCTTATAAATAATTTAATTTATCTTAATTACGGTTTTTACAGATCATATCATCATTTATTTCCTGTGGACGCTTACGAAGAATTACCAAATGAGGGGCAGGCACAGTATTGTTTTGCTTGTTTAAGGGCGTTTACAAATATAGACAAACAGGTATGATATACATTCATAATACTTTAGTAGTGTAGCAATGAAAGCTAATTAAGATATCCCAATTGACAAAACGTAGACCAGTTGTACTTTTAGAAATGTACATTTTGTAGCAACCACCGCTCGTACGGGAATAATCCTACTAATATTATAAACATTAAAGTTTGTGAGGATGTATGGATGTTTGTTAATCTTCACGCAAAAACTACTTAACCGATTGCGATGAAACTTGGTATGTTAGATAGCTGGAGACCTGAATTAACACATAAGCTACTTTTTATCCCGATATTCCCACGGCATCGGTACTTACGTAGGTAAAACCGCGGAGCGCAGCTAGTATATAGATATGAATATAAGTTATATCTGTCTACACACGTAAGCCCGTAAAGCATAAATAACCTACCCAATTAGGCCTGGCTTACCAAAAATCTCCTAGTCCTATTATCGTTTGTTAGACACATACAGGAAACATGTTACTGTGAGGTCTAAGTTAACAGCAAAAGTAGTATAGGGACCAAACATTTTGTCCACGTCTAGTCAGACGTAATGCTTGTCACTCTTGAGTTGCCGGTGCCCATGGGCGGCGGTAGTCACTTACCATCAGGTGATCCGTCTACTCGTTTGCCCCCTATATCATAAAAAAATGTCTAAAGGTATCTTGACCGCAGTGAGATATTGGCTTTGTATAAGGACTAATGAATGAAAGCCGGTTTGCATTAATAATTGTTTTATTTTGATCTGATTCTCGCAGATATACCGCTGCACTCGGTGTCACGAGTTCTACTGTTGGGAGTGCGAGAGTGTTGTAACCACAACGTTGCACGTGTGCCCTGGATGTTCCTCCCGCCCTCACTTGTACCAGCGACTGCCGGACGCGTCGGGTCACATCTAGCATTACGTTCACCACAGTGGTGTTACCCTGACATTCCCTTCGAAACGAAAGAAGAAAATAACTGTATTCAATCCTAGTGCTAGTGATGGTGTTAATAAATGCAGTACGGTTTAGTTAACAGGTGCTTTGATGAAAATGTACTAAGTGTTTATATTGTATGATAAATAATAAATATAGTACATAATGATTCTTGCTTTGTATTTTTTTTATGTTATATGGGGCAACCGAGCAGACGGGTCACCTGATGGTAAGTTACTACCGCTGGTCCGTCGCCCATGGACACCTGCAACTCAAGACTCACAAATGCGTTGCCGGCCTTTGAGATGGGAACGCTCTTTTCTTGAAGGTTTGAAGGTCATATCGGTTCGGAAATACCGTAGGTGACAATTTGTTCCACAGATTGGTTGTGCGCGGCAAAAAGTTTCTGGAGAACTGCACAGTGGTGCGGTATTTTCTTAAACCTTTGGATGTGTCCGATGTATGTATTCTCAAGAAGAAAAATCCTTAGTAGTCTGTTACACTGGCATGTAAATATGTGTGTAATGTTTGTAATTTAAAAATAAAAGTGATGACTGATGAATAACGATAATAAAGAAAACAATGATTAATTTCATTGGTTTATTGATATCACAATTTAAAGTTTTCTATGTGACAATAGAAAAATAACAGATCTTACATTAGCAGTAGCAGATTATCTGTTTTTTATATGATTATGAACATCCCATGCAACTTATCCACTTAAACAACAATATTTCGAGTATACCATAAATCCGATGCTAGTAAATAATCTTATAATTGTTGCCACAATAAAAATGTAACCAACCATAGATCACATTACTATAAAGCGTTGTTAACCTAAGAGCAATAATTGTTAACTGTTAGGTCAATTGTAGTTGGAGATGGGTAATCACTCGGGTTTTTACCCAGTCGTGGGTTTTAACCCGGGTGATTACCCATCTCTAATTGTAGTAGAAAACGCAGGATCAGTATATTTGCGTGCGAGGCATAAAAAAATGTTAATGACTGATGTACTGTCATGTCGAATTTAAAATGTATAAATTGAATAATTTTAAAAAATAATTTATACTACTTTAGATTTTTGGTATAGGTAAGTACTAAGAATAACGTTACGTTATAGGTAGATTTCTTTTGATTTGTTTAATTTGTGTCCAGGTGTCGAACAGAAGATCTAAATATCTTAGTTAAAAATCTAAATTTTTAACTTTTACACGAATGATAAACATGTGGAATTATCTTGAAAATACGATGATCACTTTGGCTATGTTCTTGTAGTTGAATAACTACTATATTTGCCGCCTCTGGTTTTGTCAGAAATCGTCACACGTTTTTAATTGGCTTTACCTTTTGCAATCTACTATATTTTTTTTATAAATGCCTATAAGGTGACATTTTATTTAATAATTTTATTTAATAGTCATAACAAGGCTAAGTTTACCGAGGTCATTGCTTATAATAACACCTGCGAGTATATCTCATTAGCGGTCCTTTTTATTAATCACAGATAAAAATCTCTCAATATTACAACAATATGGTATTAGATACCGACGCGACGCCGCCTTAATGGATTTGGTTAACCATGTACAAAAAATATTTCAAAAGGAAATTTTGTGTTACGGAATAACCGTTTTACCGAGAATTAAACTACTTACATAATATCTAATATATACTGGTACTATTATATTACTGTAAAAAATATACCTAGGTATATAAGCGCTTCATAGGCACTATTATTCACAATTAGGATATCACTTTACATGTCATGCCTACCATAAGTACTTATAGTAGTCGTCACGAAACTTGAACACAATTCTGTCTATTTTACCATTTCTCTACTAAAGTTATGATCATTTCTTTTACATGTTGACAGATGAGTTGCACTAGTGAAAAATTGTAAAATAAAGTGTCATTAGCGTTTAGGTTACGTCAACTCCAACTATATAATATATAAGTACATAATAATCAAATAATATATACCTAATAAAAATATAATGCTTGCATTCTTAAATGCATTGTTCATGTACCTATGTTGTATGTATTGAGAATTTAATCAAAAGTAGAACACCGGCACCTTTGATTCAATAATATAAATATATAGAAAGATGGACGAACTGAATCCGTTAAGGTTTACGGATCTCTCAGTTCATACTTCTCTTGTTCATAATATAATCAAACAGACCGAAAATTTAAAAAGAGATTGATGTTCATGATTGGTCTACATCGTAAGATTGTAGGAGTCGATGGTTGTCATGGTGGATTGCAGGATACTTTATGAAATTGCTACTATTATACCAGCTAGCTAGCTACTTTCATACTTCTATGTATATTAGCATCTTGGATGTAGATATCTGTAGATGTAATACGTCATCGAATGAGCGTTAAGTAAGACCCATATAAATGCGTGTGGGATGGAGTTCTGTTCTTGTTTAATTCGGCTTGCCTTCGGTTAACTAAACAAACATGAACTTTGTAATAGAGTCAGTATCGCATTTTTCAAAACTTTTGAGTTTTGTTTACAGTCTTTAAGTTATGGAGTTTAGTTTAGTTATTTTGTGAGTACATCTGCAGATAGTTGATCTATTTCCTGCATTTATGTAGCTGTGGCTAGCTGCAGCACAGGGGGCGATCTCTTTATACACCTAACTCCTTATTTGTGAGGCGCTATCATTTCGTTGTCTCTGCCGCCCTAATGCCGCTGTAGGTCTAGAAGGCAGCCAAATAGCGAAAAAATTATAAATAGTCCTAGGTACTTTAGTAAGAATGTTTCGGTTCCCAGCTTTATCTTTTTATCACAGATATAAATGTTTGTTTTTGCGCATTGGTAGGTTATATCACGAACAAGATACACATTACATTAATTACATAAGTACATGTATTATTAAATATACATACTTGTCTATGTTTTTGTGAGGTCAAACATCAATCATTTGTCATTAAGTCATTATACATAATATCCGAATTGTGTATGAACGTGTTAACAAATGTGTTCGGTCAGTAGCAAATTTAGATAAAATGCGGAATGTTCTATTTTTATTTCAAAAGTTTTCAATATTTTTTGTAGATAGAGAGGAGGAAGGTTTGTCTGTAGGTTACAAATAATGTTAACTCAATTGTCCGATTCGTCGCCAACTGTAATTGGAATTTGGAATGGCTTTTTATTGCCAAACCTAATGCAGTTGCATTATAGGCAATAAAAAACCTATTACAGGCAATCAAATCTATACTAACTTTTAAACTTTCGCGTTCCATGATATAATTATGTATTTAAACGGGAATTCAAATCAAATTTGATAAAAGGAAATGAAATTCAAATCTAGTTTGATTTTATATCAAATAGCAACCTTTCGCACACACCTGTATAGGTATACCTTCCTTTTTGGTGCCTTGCAGCTCATTGTTGAAACTTAACTTAACAATAATAATAAATAATTTATATAATTCATTTCAGACCCTTTGGGTAACTGCTTGAGGCTTTTTACGAGATATCCAAAGGATATTAGATTTTTGATAATACTGTTCTATTTGGAGAAGAGACTTGCCTTTCGTCTCTGGTAGTAAGAGGAAAAGTATAATCGTCGCTAGAGAAGAAGAGACACCAAAAAGGCCGAATACTCCCGCTATACCTATGCTATTTTTCATAAGGGGGTAAAGCTTTGTGAAGCCAAAGAGAACAGAATTAAAAAGGCAGAATATGTACCCTCCGCAAAGACCGCGGACTTTCGTTGGTAGAAGTTCTCCAATCATAAGTCCGGGTAAAAGGAAGAATCCTAAAGTGTTAAAAGCTACGTAGCCTAGAATGAGTGTAGGGGGTGCGACGCCTGATCCTTGACCTCGAAAGAGGAGAAAGGCGAGCGAGAGGGTGCAGATGGCTGTCCCTGCGCCTGATATGAGGACCAAAGCGCGACGAGTCACTCTCAGCAACAGCACACATGCAACCACTGTCATGGCTAGTCTCACCAAGGCAGTTGCATTCGCGGCCATCTGAAAAAAATTAAAAAATAAGCGCTGATAAATCAACATATCACGTTCAAGATAAATTTAGAAACGCTTTTTCCTCATAGGTGTTTTCCACCAGCAGTACTCGTTATCGCTGTACGTACGACGGCTTCAGGTCGGCTGGTTGTGAATGTTATGCAATAATTAAAATTACAATTATTACACAATTTTTTTTTATATTATAGGGGGCAAACGAGGAGACGGGTCACCTGATGGTAAGTGACTACCGTCGCAGATGGACACCTGTAACTCAAGAGTCACAAGCGCGTTGCCAGCCTTTGAGATGGGATACGCTCTTTCCTTGAAGGTTTGAAGGTCGCATCGGTCCGTAAATAACGCAGGCGACAATGGAGTTCTGCTTGGAGGAAAGGCGCTCGACTGGAGAGGTACCTCCATCCTACCTCCAACCGTGATATGTTGTTATTTCGTTTGTGGTTGGGATAGCCAGAGTTCCGGAGGAGAGCAATCTTTGGCAACGTGTTCCTTAGTGCTTTGAGTGTAAAGGGCATGTAATCCTTGTTTGCCCGCAATAACAATAATACCTACCTACAACAATATAGTACCTAGTTATAGAACTGGAAAACTAAATTAGATGATTTTAGTTAGTGGTCTATTTTCATCTGGCAAGTGACTATCAAGTCAAATCAGTTTTTTGGACTAAATATCAATTTTAGCAATATGTGACGTCATACCTTGTGCCATTGTCTAGTAATTTACTTTAGTGTTTGGTCTCATAATTTAAAATAATAGTAAATGTGGAAACGGTAACAAATGGTTCAAAGTCAGTTCTAAAAGAGTTCAAAGTTTAATTTCCCTGATAAATGATTCGTTTCAACTGTAGAAAAATACTACCCTATTATAGTGGTCTATCTGATTAACAAGCCAGTTAAAATATAATGCACATTCCCGTTTTTAAGTACTGTTAAGTTGGCCTTAACCATACAGTATTAATCCAAGTTATGATATGGACATTGGACATGCAGGGAAAACTATTATCTAGTTAAAATTAAAAAAAATCGGTAAAATTTCGTGTCGTTATTTGTCTGCGATGAACTCCTAAACTAATGAACCAATTTTATTTTGTTGAAATTTTGATCCTACTTGAAAGATAGGACCTATTCACGTATATACATATTTGTATTGACAAGGAATCGATCCCGCTACCCCCGACATAGCAGTCGAATGCACTACCGCTGAGTCACAGAGGTCGTCTAAGACTCTAATTCTATATTTTTGTAAAAGTACGCATCAACTTACAGTCGGTTCAAGCGAGCCACCAGCATCTCTTACTATGTCGACAGCATAAAATATAACAACATAGCTTCCAGACAATATTTGCAGTAGGTTGAACGCGTTGATGAGCAGCAGTGGCTTCAGTACTGGTGCGCGGATCACCGCCGCTAGGAAATTGATCTTCTCTTCCCCGCGTGCCTTCTCTTTCTCCCTCGCCGATATGAGCTCGTGCAGCTCACGTTGCGCCTTGAAATATAATACATTGATATGATTGGACATTTTTAAATTTAATTTCGCAATATACATTCAGTTTCAAAAAGAGGGGCTCGTGGCTAAGTGGTAACCGAGTAGGTCAGCATATTGCAAGGTTAAGTAATTATAGCCAGGTCAGTCTTAGGATGGGTGACTATTCTTAACACATTGAGACCCCTCCGTGCCTCGGAGCGGTCTTGGTTGCCATACGAACATATGTGGAATTCGTTACAGTTAGTTGGAGCCCAAAAAAGTCTGACTACCTGGTCTAATTATAGTACTTCGACATCGCCTAGTACTTGGGTTATGGTCCACAACCACCTCCACAAGTTGTGGAGGTCTGATGGCAGTCGTTCCATGTAAAATATTGAAGTTCGGCCACATTGTAGTTAGACTGAAAGCCGACCCCAACTTAGTTAGGAAAATTCGCGGTGGAGGATTTAGTTTAAAATTTTAATATGTAAATTAAAAAAGTAGTCTATCTTTAATCATAGACAAATATTTTTTTATTTTATCCTATCCGCTAGGGACAAACCTACCAAAATAGGTATAAATTTTGAACGCGAAGAACAGTTTAATCCTAATTAGTTAATCTATGAACATTGTTACTTGTACTGAATCAACTCTACAATAATTAATACAAGGGTTGCCACTTTTTTTTGGGAAAAATGTAGTTTTTTTTTAAACTTACAAAAAAAATATAGTAAGTACTTTAGATAATTCAGTAAAAAAATTGTACCGACACGTTTATCGTTCCTAACCTTTACCCGAGGCTTCTCCCGCGTTATTGTAGATTTTGTTAAACCGGATGGTTGTCTATAAGTTATTTTTCCATTCCTCGGGAACAATTTTTGAAGTGAAAACTTTAAGTACGTTAGGCACTCAGATACATAAATACAGATATGTGTGTGTTTTCACTTCTGACGTGCAGGCCTACGACTGACATTTTTTTTTCTGGATGGTAGATACCCTATGTTCTTTTCTGTACCATTGACAACGTGTAACCAAAACTTAATGATGATTGGTTGAGTAGTTAAGGCGTGAAGGCTTACAAATAGTTCCAGTTTCACGTAAAATGGCGACAGTTGAGTTAGCAATAAAAATATAGTATTTTTCGTACTATATTATTGTTCTATAATATATAGTAGGTACAATCGATCAAAATATAGTACGATAATATATATACGGGTGGCAACCCTAAAAAATACCCATTTCTTATTTTAAGCTTTCGGCACTGTTTGCCGAATTTGGTCCATTTTAACTCATTAAATAAGTACCTACATAATATTGTTAATTTCAATATGTCCTATGTCATGTTAATTGAAAATGGCTTCTGCTCAATTCCAAGATAAGTACCACTTTTTGTATGTTCACACACACATATACTTTGTGGTCGTACAGTATGTAAGTAAGTTGATTGTACAATGTGTGGGGCAAACACGTTCGAGAAACTGATGTATCAATTGTCATATTGTGCCTCCTTCCTCGTTGAGCTCATTAAGAGTCCATTTTACAGAAATGAATTCGCATGTAAACTTATGGTTATGAACATTATGGGATAGTGCACACGACGTCTGTGAAAATGCTCCGTAATCTCCGTAGTATGTTGTTTGGCGTCGGTTCAAAATTAGTTTATAAAAAAATTGATGGTTTATGTAAATAAGCCCAATACTTAAGACTTAAAAGGTTAATTTAATTTTTGCTTTTTAGTTCTTTTCGTCGGTTTAATTTTTTGTTATTTTTTTTTTATATATTTATAACAACAGTAGATTTTAGTATCTACATGTACTTAATAAAAAATGTAAGTATGTATTATCAATACATCGATCTTGTTTCCTTAGCGGTTTAGTAGCAAGGCTAACTTCATGACTAAGTAAAAGCATCGTTTAGTTAGCAGCATGACGTTTTTGAAAACTTTAGGCTATTACCTAATACGTTTAATGCCAATTATTATTCTCGACCGTTTTCTATCTAAAGCGTTAGAATATAAGCTGTAGATGAATCCCGGTTTCATTCGATTTGATACTTGGTCATCGTAATTACAGGAACTAGATTTGTTTACTAGCTGTGACTAGTGCAAAAAATGTCTTCTTCTGTAACCTTTTTGCACTTGTTTTATTTTTTGTGGATGTGCTGTGAAGTAATGTTTTTGCTAGATTGTTGTTCAGAGAAATTAACCGATGATGATGTAATGTTTTTTGGCAACGTTCGTAACTAAGGTTACGAGTATTACGACCAGTTTATTTATTTGGTCAATATTGCAAAACGGATGCTCGGTTAGGACTTTATGATTGATCTGCGCAAAGTCCAAATCTTAATATCTGTACACATATACCTATATATAATAGCATATACAGTTGCGACGTAAAATAATACAGATTTTTGTTAGTGAGTGATATAGAAGTGAAATGGTAGGAAATTTTGTTTTTCCTATTAATTACGATTACTGATGTTTATGATTGGAAGAGACCGGGCTTCTACGGTACAAAATATTACTACTATTATATATAATAGTGACAATATCCAAAGGCTACCTCGTGAGCTGTCGGAAAAATACAACGCTGCAAAGGACCCATCATTGGTGTCGGCACTGAGGCATAGGCATAAGCAGTTTCAGTTATATTCATATTTGATTATGTGGTTTTTAATGTTGTTAATTTAAAATGCTGAAGAAGCATTCTTAAGGTGCGTTTAAACGTGCAATATTTTTACTGTAATATGTGGCTGCAATATTGTCAACAACAAGTGTAGTCTAGCCAGCACCAAAACATCTGTCACAATATCCTCGATTTTAGTTTATACAACAGTAATTCATACATTACATATATTAAATCAAATCAGATTTGATAAAGCCCATACTTACAGTATCAGGGTCACCGCGCAAGCGCGCCATCGCCGCCATGGCATCATGAAAGCGGCCTCGGCGCGCCAACCATGTAGGACTCTCCGGTGACAAGCATAAAGCGATGAAGGCTAGCGCTGGGAGCACCGTGGAGAGGAGCGCCACCGATCGCCAAGGTAGCTGCCCCCCTAATGCGTACACATATAGCACGCCGAGTGAATATGCCACGAAAGGTGTTCCTATAAGCAACCCTCTCAATCTTGGCTCCGAAATTTCACCCAAGTATACCTAAAAAGAAACTATTTTTCAACATTTTCATTGTTTACAATCGAATTTGTAGGTACTTTACAAACGATTACGTAATAAGTAAATACTAAAACTGCTTATTGTATTGCTTGCATATTAAGAGATAGGTACAACAAAAACGTGAATCTTATTACGATCACACATCGATATAAAATTAAGACAAGCTATTTCTTGAGAACGTGTAGGTATACAAGTTTGTGGAAATACCTGTGAAGGTGCAGCCATAATGCCTACCGCGAAACCGCAAACTATTCTACCCAGTAGCAGCAGTGCGTGATGCGTGGAGGTGCCAATGATGATCCAACCAACGATAAGTGGCAGAGTACACGTTTGCAGCGTGCGTCTCCTTCCAATAGCCTCCATGATTGGACCCGACAACATTGAACCCAACGGCGTTGCTGCGGAGTGGATACTAGCTGCAAGAAACAAAAAGTTAACGTTAGTGATACCATACCTACTTGTTATATTATGTTAAAGAGATTTCACTAGATATTAGGTGAAAGTGTGCAGTGTAAGTGCATACAATAGAAGGTATATAACGCATAAAAATCAGATCCTTGTTGGCGGAGGAAAATCTTTTACTATTATATCTACCTACATAATCTAAGTATACATGTATTTGGCCGGCTGGCTTCTGTTGAATGGAGATGTAAAAAGTAATTTGAAATTGACTAAGTCTTACTCTTTAATACTTCGCATCTAAGATGAGGCAATGTTATGAGGTTTACTATCAGATAATATGTGAATTTAAAAATTAAGGCCAAATGACTGGAAGAGGGAGCTACTGTTACAGGTTCCACTCCGCTGGCGCTAACTAAATGAAAAGTTAGCGGGAAGCCATAAAACAAAAATAAAGGTAACTTTCACATAACGCTGAAGTTGCTCGAATACCTACCCTGTTCTCCAAATTCTATTTCTAAGTTGAAGAAGCACCTCAACTAAAGAATTTTATCTAAGGCTATTTTAAGTTAAAAAAAGCATGAACGATGGAGTTAGGGGCATATGTAAAAACAATATAATAAAAGGTTCTTGAATAAGTTGAGGACCGCGAATCGGTAAACGGAAGGTAGGACGCCTCCCCAGCCAGATGGACTGACAACCTGAAGAACGTAGCTGTGATGGACTGGTTGTGGAAGGTGGAGGACCGGGTGCTATGGCGCACACTGGGAGAGGCTTATGTATAGCAGTGGACTAAAGAGTGATTGTTTGATTTAATAAATTCTCGCTGTTTTTTCGACAAAATAAATGCTTTATTTCAAGTATAAGGTAAAACATATTTCTCTTAAAGGATTGTCAATTACTAGCTACTTTCTCTCACCTTTCTAGCAGTATTTGAAATTCACGTCGGAAAAACGATACGTCTTTGGAGGGTAACCAAGAATCGACAATTTTTTTCCTATCTTCATAAGAGTGGAGGCGTTGCTCAGCCAGGCTACATATACCAACGAAAGGATTAGGTGATTTTCGGCAGAGGCTATGTCCAGTGAATACGGCGGGGATGACAGGACTTCCGGTTTTCGCGTTTCTAGATAGGTTTTGACTGGTTTTGCAACATGGCCTAGTGTTACCATGTAACTAAATCACTTTATCTTGTCTCTGCTCTATAGCAGCCGTTTTTCCTGTAGGGCTTGACTCAAACCCATCAATTGAAGTGGACAGCAATCTTTTGTGATAGTCTCATTGGCCTCATCTTTACCCATAGCGCAAGTTAAATCATACTATGGGTACCAGTGCCTTACTACATTAGTGTTATTAAGTAAAAAAATGCTATTGTTGAAGAAATTATGTACTATACATTTTCTCGTCAAAAAATTATTATTGGGTTTGAGGAGCTAATAATAAATAACACTCTACAGATTACACCAAATACAGAGAAGAAGCTTCAAACAATGGATGTTACATTTTGGAGACGATGTTGATGCATGGCCAAGCTTACCCCACGATTTGTTACGCTACGGTGCAAGAAACCTTTTCTTTTCTGCCGATGAAGTAGCAGTTCCCAAGTAAGAAAACGCCGTTCGACGTCTCTCAGCTTCAACTCCAAATGCAGAACCAAATGTTTTGCAACTGTTGACTCATCTAATGTTCTTTATCTTCAAGATCAAAATCATTAGTTTTGAAGTGCCGAAACAGCCTCTTACATGTCATTTCCGACAGAGCATGCTGACCTAAGTCGTAACAGTAATTATGTAGGATGCAGCAGTTTTTTTTAAAGATGAATGATTCTTTGATGAATAAAATAGTGAAAAAAAAAACACACAAACACTCTTTATTTGGCACACAACTCGATATTTTCAAAATAAAAAAAAAATACTTGACTATACTATGGCGAAGTGACATACGTACCTATGCACTAAAGTTCAAGATTACTTAAGAGTAAGACTAACAGTAAGAGAGTACCTTACACATGCGTTATCATCTAAAATTATATGCACAGTCCAAGTAATTCCATTAGTTTGGGAACGTTTTACTTTTTCAAATAACCCAGTACATGGTATAATATAATACAAGGTTATTTGAAAAATTTTAATTTAAAATTCTTAAGGATTCTGGTTAACTTCTAATTCTCGTTAAATCAAGTCATCTGTAAAGGTTAATTGTTGAAATTTCCTCTTTTATTACTTTGTATGCAAAATCAACCGCTCGATTTATCCATAAAAAAGCAGGTACCTATATACATATTTCGTGTTCTTAATCCTTGAATCATTCTACCTTCGTAAACATTAATCATTAAAGCCTTGGTAAGTATTAATTTCTATAGTTCTTTTATTTTTAGGTTTAAAAATGATACATAGAAATGAAACAAATAAATTTAAATACCGCGGTAAGTTATGCAAAACATACAATATCCATAACATAATATGTTTCTTAAAAGCAGAGAGCTACTTAAAATTAACCATTACCTATACAAAATATATATTGTCAAAAATTCACGTTTGTTGTTGTACGTAACGATAATTAGGTAATAGATCATTCTTCTTCTACGCTAAAACATTATTTTTAAATTATCCGTTTTGGTAACTGGGCACTTTAAAGGTCTCAGCTGGTTTTAGACTAGGTTAATGGCAGGCACCCTTGACCTTTTCTTCTGTTCGCTAAACCCAGTAAAGCCAAGCCAACAATGTGATCAGAGCCCGGTCGCATTATACGCCTGTTAAATCTTAATTTATCCGTAATTGAAGCTGCCTTGAATTTTATTATGTGTTCTTTTCTAAGCCTGTCTAATCATTTGACTTTTCAAGGAACAAGTAAATCTTTAAAACTGTTTTATATTTTTTTTTCGTTAAATGTAGTGGGCAGACAAAGTCTACTTATCGCCTCCCGGCAAAAAAGTGTCATATCACAAAAAAATGTTATATCACATGTTTAACATTTTTATAGCATTGAGTAGCAAATGTTGCATTTGGTTAGCTGTAAAAACATCGTTATCGGCTCAGTGAAAAAGGGAACCTGTTTGGTTCAATTCACAGGCATAAAAGTCGTGTCTTCTCTAAATAGCTGTTTTTGTTTTATGACACTTTTTTGCCGGGAGGCGTTATGACTGCAAATAGGTATTTTCCATGCATTGTAAGCATGCCCAGTTTAACACTGAAACTAAATCCTTAATTATATATGTTTGACATTGTAAAGGGTCACAGGCTCTTGGCATAGCTATAAAAACAAATACCTAACCGTACTGTAATCATGTACTTGAATCAAATAGACATAATCTGTTCTATTTTAGGTCATTTCGTGTAGATCCAAGACATAAGCCAGTGATTACGCGTTATACCCATTACTTTTCAAGTTCGGAACAAAAAAAACGTAAAATAAATCTTTTAACTGGGGTAACGTATGTATATTCTACTAGCTTGTGCCTGCGGTTTCGCAGGCGCTAATGTTCATTATTTTTATTGTCTGACTGTAAGCAAAATTTCATAAAGATCAGCTGAGTAGTTAAGGCGTGAAAGCGTGTTTCTTTGTTAAGAAATAAACTCGAATTCGCATTTATAATATTAGTTAGTATTTCACCATTGTTGGTTGAAGACATGTGTCAAATTGCTGCTACGTATATTTCTTAGTTTAACCGCTCGACCATGTTTTGTCTCCATGTAGGTAATTATTATGTTCGAGTAGAATACCAGTATAAAGCATCAATGACTGTCATCGGCTCATTTTTCATTTCGAACTTGAATAATAGTGACGCAAGTCGTTTATCAACAAATAACCACTGGAAGTGCACTTGTTTTGTAGTGAAACGAAGGTGAATACGAGTAACTAACTGCCCGACTTTCAACATTTATTCCCGTAATGGAAAAATAAGGTTTGTTGCGAATTGAATAGTAGTAACAACATAGAAGTAATGGTCTCCAATGACTGAATGACACAACGTTTTGCAAAATTGTATTGCTCAAGTCATCAGTTTGAATAGTAGAAATATCGAATGGTAATTGAACGAAACAAGCAATTACGTCGCACAAAGGCCAGGCAACAATATTTTTGCAAAAATAAAATCATAAAAAAAACAAGAGGCCGTCTTTCTATTTTAGGCATCGTGTTGTTTTTTTTAATAGTGTTGTTGTTTTTTTTTAGTGTTGCTTTGGTGACTTATATGTGGTCAGTGTTGAATCTTGCTTTGTTATAACATTGGTTGACAGGCTGGCTTAGAGGATCAGCTTATGAGTAAAAAAATAAGCTATGTAGTTAGAAAATATTTTGAGACATCACACAAAGTACCTACCTATTAGTTTTACGAGCAAGATCTTGCTAGATTTTCCTCTTTAAGCATTCTTTTTTTCTAAATATTTGCGAATGAGAGTGGAAATGCGTTGTGGAGTCAGTAATGTGACCGGACTTAATCAATGGTCATCAGATCACAAATGAATGACTCTTTCTTATTTTATTTTCCACATTATCCGGTATAAACAAGTCTTATAATACGGGCTGGAATAACTAGGTACTGTAAGTTAAATAAGTATCCGGACGTCGATAACTAAGGTCAAAGACGTTTTATAACTAAGCAATAGTGCGTAATGCAAGAGATTAAGATTACCACTCTGTCAACGTGACATATTCCTGTGTATCGTGAGAATATCATTATGACGCTCATCATTACTCGATTATCACTTATTGAAGTGAAACTTCTTTAGAATCGTTGTGATTTGAAATTCGATGAAACGAAAAACTGACACTAAAAAGAGACAACCGAGACAAACATTCATAAATATAAATGAGATAGAAAGAATACAAGTATACAGTGTTTCCTATAATCTTTGAAAAGTGACAAATATATTCATAAATAGCTTGCGAGAGAATGAGATAGAATACAAGTATGTATCAGTGTTTCCTATAATCTTTGTCTTTGCGCCTGCGTACTACGAAGCCTTCAGGAAATGCGTCAATGTCAACGTGGTGTAATTTTTGTGTATTTGCGTCTTAAAATTCGTTGTTTATTAATTTATGTTAATTATTTAACACATCTGTGTTAATTTGACGTTAACTTTTATATAAATTATCTAAAATTAAATTTATTAACATTAGTAAATTATTTGTATTGATTTCACTTTTTATTTCTCATGCTCTCGTAGGCTACCTACTTTTCTGAAGTTTCACTTCTGCCGTCTGTGAATTGCACCCACACACACACTTTTTTAATCTCAATATAGTCGGTGTAAAACAACCAAAGTACGAACATTTTTGTCGACTCGACATATTTAATCTTAAGTCAATTAATTGATTTTCTCTTCAGTGTATCGGGAGCATTTGCTAACAATTAACATTATGGAATTACAATTAGATTCCAGTAACTATAATACTTTGTGACACTTTCAATAAACATTTTATCACCGCGGAAACCTTACACCAGGCGTTAAACTGTGATCAGAACTGGTTAGAGCAGAAGCTAGTACATACTTCCATATTACATATTTTTATGTTCTGCTGTTCAAATTGTCTGACAATCCTTTTTTTCTTTAATTTTTACTTTTCTTTCCGATTACTAGAAAATATGGATCCATTTTTTTCGGAGTTATGAATTCTTACAGTTAGGATGTTGTATGAAAATTGCTAGTGTGTTGCTTATTAAAAATGTGACGTTGATATGAAGTGGAACTAAAACACAAATAAATAGTCATGTGTCCTAAAATAACACTCGTCAGTGACTGCGTGATTTAAATACACATATTATTACCACCACTAACCACAGAATCTTCATATCCAATCACCAGTACCGACCTGTGAAGTGCATGTACCTATTTACTTAACTAAGTACATTCCGCGGTTTTGTAATCATTCATTCTATCGTCCTGCAGGAATTTACGGTTGTGCGAAAGGCATTCTGTAAGTACTTGTGTTGGTTTTCCTGTTACCATTACTGCGAGTGAAATTAAAACGTTTGTTATTTTAGCTTTACTGGCCGCAATAATAAAATATAATTGTATTTACGTTTGTGGTAAATGTATCATGAATTGGTTTTGTTTAGAAGGTTCTCGTAAAAAAAGTAAAAAGACTTCCACCGGACCAGGCCGTAATCCTGACCGGCTACGGTGTTAGTGCTAATATGTTGTATAGATAGAGTTCTTAGTTACACTCACGAAATGCGTTCGTGCGTTCACCACTCATTTATTGAGAAATTCCTTAAAAAGATTTTCTTAGTAGGTACCTAACGGAATGAAAAAATTCAAAATAAAACATATGTTTAACTTTACACATTCCACCTGATGTTATGAGAAACGGAGGTAATAATATCTTTAAATTAAAACGTCCATAACTTTTAAATGGATAGTTTTTTTATTCAAAAATTATTGTTGTAATTGCACGCTAGAGTCATGTCCTTTCAGTGATTTAAAGTAAGTTTTCCATTGTCATATACATCCTGTATAGGCCTGCCATCAGTTAAATCACCAACGATGGACAAAAACTTCAAAAACCCCGGACAAATGTGTGAAATCGCGATTTTTTCCCGGACAACCTAATTTTTTTTTAAAAGCGTTTCCCTTTACGTTTTTTACTAATTTAAACAGGTTGTTAACGATCCATCTAACAATTATAATTTTTCCCTGACACACCTTTTGATAACCCCGTCCGGACGCTTCCCGGAACTCTAAACTAGGACCAATCCGGGGAAATCTGGACGCATGGTAGCCCTAATCCTGTATAATCGAGACTTTATTAACAACTACTTTACAAACAAATTTAAATTAGCCAATCGATTTCAATATTATTTGCAAAGTCGTTTAAGTTCTAATTGAGTAATTTTTTGTCAACACAAATATTCCAAGTTGATTGTCTGGAATAAATGAATGTTCATCGGTAATTACTCCCAATTAAAGTTACATTTGTTTTCATTTTAATCATTGTCAATTAATTCGACTCTTATACACATAATACCTATAGCTGCAATGGTGCTATATTTTATTTTTAAATGTTGTGACTTATAGTGAAAAATAACCTACAAAATGTTCGTATAAATAGAGACACTTGAATCATTGATCGGGGTTTAAATTTGGCATGTAAAGCAAGCAACGGCTGACTTTTTCCTAAGCATCAGATGACATGTTACGTGTACATGTTATTAGAAAATACGAAATCACGCATCTCGCGTCCGGTATCTATAGTCGGCCAGGCGCCATAAGAACAAACTTTTGTAGACGCCCAATATTTTATCCTAATACCTTTTAGATTTATTTCGATGCAAAAAGCAACAGATAAACCATCAATGTATGGAGGGAAACACCTAAGTTGATAATCAGGGGATTAATAATAATAATATCAGTCCTGTTTTGTAGCAGTCTCCTTGTTGGACAACTCCTCTGTAACAGAAAGAAGGCCTCTTTTCTTTTACAGAGGGATTAGACGGTTGATTTCAATTTGATCTAGTGTATTTCTACAAACATTCGAGAACATTTTACAAACATTACTACCCAAAATGTGAAAAATATGATTGTTGTTCAAAATCAGCTTAGGTTACTCGTATTATAATAACCATAACTTAATGGTGCGTTTATGAGATAAATATACCTATGATCGACAAGCAACTGTTTTTGTTTAAGAATTCTTTTGTGTTTATGGTTCTCATACTGGCACTACGTCACCGAGATCAGTACTGAGCGCTTGTGCGGAATAAACCCTAACGTATAGATTTGTAGTCATGTCATATAAATGTATGGTATGCACAATGGGTCGTTATCACTAACAGCTGTTTCTTTCTTACATTTATTGACTGACCGTCAGTTTCGCAGTATGTATCTAGTTACATTTCGTAACATCATATAGCTGTTCGGATTTGCCAGGGACTGTTGTGTATTTCCAGCGTGCGAAATGAAACGATAAAGATTAAGTAAATAATACTAATATTAAATAATGTTAAAAATAAAGCATAATAAAATATTTAAATACTTATAATTTATATGCGTTTTAAAAAGAACCGTAACACTATCCTACAACTAAATAAGTTTTTTGCATGCACCAATACTTCCATTCAAAAAATCGTGTAACAAGTACAAAAAAAACCGGCGAAGTGCGAGTCGGACTCGCGCCCTAAGGGTTCCGTACCATCGTGAAAATTTATATAAGGTAGTTTTTAAATAATTTCGAACGAGAAACAAGAGCGACGCTATGACAATTTGTAAATGTTTGTAGTAATACACGCTTTGTGAATAGTTTAAGCCTCTAGCTATTGCCATTATTAAGCTTAAGCAAAAAGCGCAAATAATAATGTTTATTGTAGTTGCGCTTTGTCTTTGTTTTTAACTTTAATTAATTTATTTTTTTGTTGTAATAGATACTATAGTAAAACACACTCCGTGGAAACTCTCTTTAATTTTCATTATTTGTCACCCACAGCTATAGTGTTACCCACTGCTTAAAAATTGCATGTGTCTATGTATTACATTTCAATAGTTACAGCGATTATCTTAACTATTACTATTAAATTATTTTTATTCTATTGTATTTTTATGATTTTTTGTTATAGCGGCAGTACAAACACATTATGTGAAAAAATTAATTGTCTACGTATTACGGTACAATGAGATACAGCCCGGACGCCGAAAAAACCATGTTTCTTTCACTTCACTTTCCTTTGGGTACGGAACCCTAAAAAAATTGGAAGCTAACCTTTTTAAGTGGGTTAAGAGGTAAACTGTAATGCGATTATAACTACATCGAAAGCGTGGGACGCTTTCTAGTTAAGTACTCAGATAATATTCTATTCATCATTAATATCGAGAATCTGTAAATATTTAATATAGAGCGCATAGACTCGAGAGGGACATAATCCGTGTACTTGATGATGCCATTGTTTATTGTAGGTTCAAGTGGACAGTAATCTTTATAAAAAAAGGTTTAATATTTATAAAAGAGGTGGACAGTCAGACCAAGTAAAGATCGCAGGCTGCGGTGGGTGCAGGCGGATTAAGGGTGGCCATATGTGCAGCAGTGGACGTCTTATGGTTGAAATGATCATGATGAAGATGAACGACGCAGCAGAACGATGCTGAAAGCAGGGTTGTGCGAATGGGCGTGCTACACATAAATGGTTAGCTGAAAATTGACAAATGCAAATGATATGAAACAAATTGGACATTGAAAAGTACTCATTACTCAAACAGTTGCATTTTACATGTCATTTGCAATTATTATTTGTTATTGCAAAATGAGGGTAATAGCCGGATTTTGCGGCTCAGGGCGGCATGAGGCGCTGGTAAGCGCGCCTCCGCCGCCCGGTTCGCCGGCGGCGAATTAGATCCGAATGGAGATCATCCTCCCGGACCCGTTCCGCCGCCTCCTTCTGCGAGATGACTTCCTCACAGAAGGTTGCGACCGCGGTAAAATTCCTGTCGCTACCGGCCTTGAGTTGAGCTCCTATTTTATCTTCATTTACTCAACTACTTAGTTCAGGTTACAGGTGCACATACGACCCTGGCCTTCGAGCTATTTCTTACACCTGCGTACCTTTCTCTTTCAATATAGTCTCAACTTTTTCATCTTTAATTTTCAAAGCGCCCAGCCGATGACAATAGGCTTGCTCCTACTACTCGAATTTGAGCTTGAATTGGTGGCAAAATGTGGGTGTCAAATACACCTCTGCATATGTATGTTTATAGTCTAGAAGTTTCTAATCAGGTATTTGATCGTTCAAAATGTATTACGTATTCCTAAGATAACATAACTGTCATAAAATGACCCACCCATCCGTCTATAGAATGGAGCCACTACATTTCTTCTTTGATTTATTTTTCTTTGCTCGTGTTGTAAAATCTTCATACAACTGATTGTTCTGTAAATCCAACATTGGTCACATGAGACAATCACTAGTCAACTCCATTGTACTTAAATTGCATTCTTACCTTTCCTAACTCAATGTATAACAGTTTTGTATTTGTTCCGCATAAATTTCTTACCTTATCTAAATCCGCCATTAGTATTAGTTATATAGTTATAGTAGATTGAACCTGAAATTAACCCTAGGGTTTAGCAAGTATCTAGAGGGCTCTAACACACAACCTAAAGATAACTCCTAGTGGTTAGGGGTTATCTTCAGGTTGGTCTAATAATTTGTTAACGACGTGGCATATATCTCTCATTTTGCGAGAAGAAAAAAGAGTGAGGAAACTAAAAACCACTTCTTGAACATAAATGTGTAAAAAACAGCTAACAACATTTTGCAATTTTTTCTAAAATATTTGTGGTTAAATATTAACAGTCTATGTATTAAAATAAGCAAAACAAATGTTATTAAAATGATTATGGAACATAAATATGGTATATAACCTACTTGTATGAAAAATATTTTTTTTGTCAAAATTCTATCATAAAATTGCTGACTATGAGGTTAAAGTAAAACCAATAACTGATTCGGTTAAGGTCTTCTCACAGTTACAGACACAACCATTATTTAAAGTGCTATAAAAACAGTGTGAAGTCACCTACTTTTTTTTGGGACAATTTTCAGTCAACCTTATAGCTTCAGCCTCGCCCCAGAGTATCTAATTGTGTCTTTTGCATGATTACCGTAACAACAAACTCTTTTTGTTGCCGACTTTTAGCTACATAAATTTTAGATACGTCCATAACTGTCGACTGTCTTTACAAGGATATTTATGTATATGTATAGACATATACATAAATATTCTTGTAAAGACAAACGACAATGTATTGTAGACCTGCCGTTTTCAGCGAATGTGTAACAACACAAGAACCAGTTTTATTTCAAGGTTTCAATGGGTAGTGGTTCATATAAATCAACTAATTTAAGATTATGTCTACCGTGTTTCAAGTGTTAATCGCACCTCATTATTTTATATATTTTTTGCCCTATCTCATTGAAGTATCTTCTTGAATGTTTTTTTTAATTCCATCATGTCTGTTTGTGTCATGTTTTTATTATTTATTACCTGTTGTGTTTTCTAGTCACATTAGATGATCCAAAGTACCAATACTGAGTAGCTACACATTATCGTTCTTCTATTATAAAAGTGTTCGACCTAAAATATCACGAATTGCCAACTCCAAAATAACGATAATAATATAATTTACTGCTCCATCAACTTAACCCCTGTACTCGTAGTTTTAGTAAAATCCAGTCTATCACTTTTATAAAGAGCTGTCCCTACAATTTACACCTTTGACCTTTATACACGACACGTGAAGAGTCCGAATGAGTAAAGAATTCGAGTCAGAGAGAGGTCCGAATGAAGAGACCGATCCTATTTTTCCAGGCAATTATAACTTGAGAACGTTTAAGAGAATGAATAGATTTCTTTTGGATAGGCGTGTATCATCTTCGTCTTCACCGTCACTTTCCACCTCGGGAGTTGGAAGACAAGCCAATTCCATTACTCAATTTAAGAAAAAAATCGGGAGAGTTTGATGTAAAGGTGTGGTGTAGAGTTGGCAACGTGTACAAGTGGCATTGCGAGTGTTTATACGCACCGGCAACTGTTTACCATCAGGTGGACCCTGTGCTTGTTTGACAACTTAGGTGACACAAAAACAATAATAATTGGCAAGTGTTTTACGATCATAAAGACATTCGTCACAAGAAGATTCATGACCTACTGATCGTGAAACCCTAAAAAACTTAGATAGATTGTGTTCTTATTTACAGTTCTTAAATATGGGTATTGCGATAGAATACCCATATTTAAAACTTGTTTTAGAGATTATTCTCCTGAAAAAGACAGACTTATTATTGCATTTTGTATGTATAAAGTAAGATGAACTTACCTATCCACGAACCCATGTCTTCATCTATCCTCATGGAACTGTTCTCGATCCTGAGCTGCGGCAAGGCGACGGCAGAGAAGCCGATGGGATGTCCACCGCCCGTCGCCAGCACTAATACCGCACATGTGATGAGGCACTGAAACGAAACCATTTTTAGAAGCGTCGCCAAAGTTGAGTGGAGTAAAATTAATATCGTATTTCGATAAACGACATTTTGTATTTTGTTTCTTGTTATTATTATTTCTAATTGGTAGTGTATTGGTAAAGTTCGAACATGCAACCGCCAAACCATCACTTTCGAAATGCCACTTTCCGCAGTACCCTTCCTGTAGGAAAAATATAATTCAAATGTTTTTAGTCTGGAAGTTGCGAAAGGAACATCCAGACTAAAAACAATATTTTGTAAATCGACTAATTGTCCCGATGTGGGGATCGCACCCAGCTTTACTGTTGAACTAGAACGATTACCCGATATGCACTATAAATTATTACTGAACATACAGGGAAAGTGGTAGCTATGAGTCTACTTAGGTTATTTAAAAATACATTATTAACTGTATTGCACAAAACGTTGGCAGACTGTAAACTAAAAAATAAAAATGCGTCATCTAAGACATGGAACGATGAGTCGTAATCCTAAGTTTTTACAATTAACTCAATCTTTGATTTGATCTTTTCGGCTGCAAATGGAGACCCTTCAGAGGTATGAAATACCTTTTTTTAATACTTTTTCGTGATCGCGTTAATTCCCGTGTAAATACAAAATTATATCATGGAACGCGAAAGTTTGAAAGTTAGTGGAGACCCTCCCTTTTTTAAACTTCCAAGGTGATAAACAAGCCCCTAGTAGTAAGTGGTCACGGTTGCCTATGGACTTGTAACACCAGGACCATCAAGTACCTACAAGTTGCCGACCTTGTCTTCGTTATTAACCCCTGTCGTAAAAAAGAGGGGTGTTATAAGTTTAACTTGTGTATCTGTGTGTGGCATCTTAGCTTCCAAACCGATACTCGATATTTCTAACACGATAGACCGATTTTAATTTGGTTTTTAGGGTTCCATTCCTCAAAAGGAAAAAAGGAACTCTTATAGGATCGCTTTGTTGTCTGTCTGTCTGTCTATCTGTCAAGACCCTTATTCTCAAGAACCCGTGGATGCATCAAGTTGAAATTAATACTAAATACATAAGTTTTCGGTTCCTTGAAGCTTTAAAAATGTCAAGCTTCTAAGTCAACGCAATCAAAACATATGAGTACTTAAGCCTTATATTTGACCAAATTTGAACTAAGAAGCAGGCCTCAGACGGTGGCGTGCCGTGTTCCGCGCGCGCCTCTCTAAATCGGAAGGGGGGCTAGGCCCTTCGCACGTAAGGGCGTAGCTGCCTTTTGTTTAAGTGGTGGCCAAGGTCTGCCGGGGTTCTCGGGGACTTCCTTCCTAGGGTATATCCGAGTCCCTTGCAATAGACTCATTTATGACGAAACACCGTGTGGTTTTAATCGGTTCGATTCCGACATGCCCCTTCACTGGCAGCCCCGGTGGGGTGATAACCCGAGGGGAAAAAATCCAAAAGTCTTGTTGAAAGATTTGTTGTTATATCTGTCAGTCTGTCTGTGTGTCTGTCAAGAAGAAAGGGGTTCCTCAGGAACCCGAGAAGGCATCAAGTTGAAATTAATATCAAATACTTATGAGAGTAGTATATTTAAGCTGTAAAAAAATCAAGCTTCTAATTCAACGCAATCAAAAGATACGGCCATTAAAGCCTTAGATTTTAACGAATTTGAAATCAAACACGTAAATCAAAACCTATAGGGTACTTCCCATTGCCCTAGAACCATGAAATTTGGTAAGAAGCAAGGTCTGATAGCACAAGTTAAGGAAAAAATCCGAAAGTCGTTAATTTGTTGTTATATCACATAATTTTTTTTTTTGTGATTACCAACTTATATTTTGCGGTTGGATTGTTGACTGAGTCGTACATCGCAACCGCAAAGTTAAGTTTGTCTTTCGAAAAAGACGGGCAAAAGTCTTTGAGAATTGATTCCCGAGATGGACGTAGTATCTAAATACAAGTTTGTTTGCTTACAGAACCCTCGTGCACGAGCGAGACTCGCACTTGTCCAGTTTTTTTTTGTTTCAAAGGTAACTTGATCGAGAGTGTTTTTAGCTATAAATCAAGAAAATCTGTTCAGCCGTTGGAAGCTCAGCAGGTCTTTCGTCATCGATGTTTGTTTCTATGTTTGGCGCCGATTCAAGATTATTTAGGTATTTTACATTAGTGTAGAAGTTTAGTTGGGCAACAAGTTTATTTTTCGGTTTTCAGTTCTTTTCTTCTTTCGTCGGTTTAATTTTTTGTTCAAAAGTTTTCATGAAGATTTATTAGAGTTTAACAGACATGGCAGCGGATATTCATCCATGTGCTGACGTCAAATAATGTTTTCTTGGTCGGCTGTTAATGGATTGAGACTACTACTAAATTGTGTCGTGCTCTAACATATGATTTCTTGTTTCATAGACAAGATTTTCAGAGGTCTTTGAACTCTGGAACTAATCCCTGTGTAATTAGGGGATGTTCCTTGTCTTTTGTGCTTACTAAAGCTCTTTACAGTTACTATTTTAAATGGATCGTTATTATACTCTATTCCTTATTTACATACAAATAGAAAATACATGTTAAATGTATTACTTGTGTGTATTTGAATGAAAACATAAATACGAGTATTGAAAAGTCATTGGCCTCTCGGCGCGCGAGCTAGGTTTGTGTTCATGGAGGTTATTTTTAGCGAATCTTATTTATTTTAATAATGTAAAAAGATTATCATATCGCAATTTGGTGCAGTTATATTAACAGCATGAATAAGCTATAAGACAACGAAATAATAAAACAAATTCCCTAGTAGTATGGGGAAAACTTGCAGCTAAAAACAAACTAAAGATAAGGCTTAACGAAATGAATAAAATAAACTATATTTCGATTCATCATTCACAACTCTGTTCAAAACGGAGATCCAGCTAAAATTTCACTAAAGTTTCTGAAGATACTAGGAGTTGGAAAGTCGCAACTTAATATTATTCCATACGCTTTAAATATTGATTTACCTAATCATCATTTCACTACACTGTCCAATTTTGATAGGACTATTATGGCAAATACACTAACAATCTTTCATCCATTCCAAGGCCTAATTATGCTCCTTTTACTTTTAATCAATTCTCCACTTGTGATGTTAAGAAGAGCATTATGGGAATTAATGCCAACGCTGTTGGAAGTGACTATGTCAGCCGTAATAAGATTCTGCCTATTCTAGACGACATTTTCCCCATTTCCTTAATTACTAATCACTCATATCCTTAATTACTAATAAAATTATCCAGTGGCCTGTTCCCATATTTTAGGAAAGATTACTCCTATATCGATACCTTAATTTATAAGGCAACCTGTGTCGCCAAAATCCAAGCAGGACAAAGTAAATTATGTGTGTGTTAATGTGGTACTATGCCAGTCAGGTATAGATATCGTTAGCAGAGTATACCGATGTTGACCTTATCAACGGTACAAGATTGTACATGACTGTATAGATGCAGTTTCAGGAAATAGTGACAAGTAAACATAATTGCAATCAACTTATTGCGACCGAGGTAATCGTTTAATCAAGTGATTGGACAACTTAACTCCATAGTGTATACTTGAATCCCATCAAAAACATAAATGCGAAAATGGGAGCCAAGTTCAATATTAAGAATATCCGTAGTTAACAAAAGAATTGAGATCTAAATGGTTGCCAAGTTCTGTAGATAATCCTGAAGAATGCGGAAACTATAGTTTTTGTACATTACCTACTATTACCTATTCTCCCGCTAAATAAAATGCCCTTATAAATTTGAAAGGCGCTAGGTATTAATAAAAATCAATTGTTTGGAAAATATTTAAAATCGAAAAAGACACTGTTTTCTGATTTTTTCCTTTGCATACATACAAATCCTTAGCGGGGCGCTAAATTTTAACTTTCTAGATCATCGGGAAGTGGGTTAGGTTTTTGATCTACATGTCAGTCGGTCAGTGATAAAAATCCCGATTTTTAAACGATAATATCTCGATGTCTGTTTGAGCTGTATTTATGAAATTTAGGGTTCTAGTTAATCAAGTTGTTTTAATAAATAAACAAAAATTCAAGTATTTATGTAACATAGATTATGAGTTATTAAGCGGTCAAAAGTGGCTCCAAATGGTTCGTGTAATATAACACACAGCTGCTGCGTCGCCAGTTCCTTTTTCTTAAACTTAGCTTGACACGGTGCTGCGTGTCTAGATGTTGTATTACTTAATCATATACACAGTATGTTACTTTGAACTTGAGTTACTGTGTCAACACAGGAACCAAATCTAGTTCAGATAAAGATATTATACGTCGTTGTTTAGGATATGTAAATATGTTATAAGATTAATGTATTTATATGAGATCACCTGGAACTGAATCCAACCATTTACAATTTAACGTATTATTTCTCGATAGTTTATAATCTATCAACGTCACATCGTCAAATTGTGATATAACTTGTCCGGTTTTATCTATACTGATACTAGAAAGCTGAAGAGGTTTGTTTGTTTGGTTGAACGCGCTAATCTCAGGAACTACTGGTTCGAATCGAAAAATCCTTTTTGTGTTGTCATTTGTCGAGAAAGGCTATATAACATCACACTACGATCAATAGAAGCGGAGGATCAATAAAAAATATTGCAAAAACGGGGAAAATTTACAAACGCAGACGAAGTTGCGCGGGTCAGCGAGTGACCAATAAAATTGTAAACCCTCCCTGATGCGTCGATACGATAAAATAAAATTATTGGCATATCATTTAAGAAATTGAATGTTCCAAAAGTAGACCGAGGGCCTTTGGACAGCAAACATCTCCAATGTTTGTTTCCTAACTCTATGGATGCAGATGTAGACCTATTGGACTATTATATTTAAAAAATTATACTATATTAAAGGGACATTTTTTCAAATAGACAGCCGATGTAGGCTATATGTTAACGCTAACTGTACTAAATATATCATAGTCGGGTTTCTAATCTGTACCAATATAAATTAACTAGTTATTTTTGTTTGTTTAAACGCGCTAATCTCCGGCACTTTCAGGCAGATTTAAATAATTATTTTTGTATGGGATAGAGTGCTCATTAAGGAAGGTTAAAAGCTATGTAACATCACGCTACGATCCTTAGAAGCAGAGCAGTGACCATAAATGGAGGGAAGAGCTAGTTAAAAAAAAGACTTGCCCGAAACTTGGTAGTCTTTTGACTCAAATGTGTGTTTCAGGTGCCGTAAAAAATTAATGCTCACCGTCAATGTCATCCAGATGATCATATTGACATTGGGAGTTAGGGTGGTATCAAAGACACAGATAGAGGTTATCTGGACTGTGACCAATTAGACCTCCTTGATATTGTACACCCGTAATTCTTATAACTGACAAGTACTAACTATAAAGCGGTTGTCATACGTACTTCCCATCACTTACTGTAAGAAACAATTAATTTAAGTGCGATGAAATTGTGTTTACTGACGTTGAATTAACCTAATTTCTAAGAAAGCAACTGTGGAATATTTTTCTATTATTGGAACGTGTACCGCCACCACCTACCTATTTTAAGAAATAATGTTCGTAAGGTCCTGATTTGGCGACTACAGTATGGGATTTGGGATAAGGGATACTCGTTCTGGAAATGATTTCAAAGTCAGCATTTTGTTCAACGATAAAAAAAATCAAAAATAAAAATTTGTAACCCGCATATAATTTTATCTTAATCTCTTATCTCTTATTATCTTAATCTCGCAGTCAGAGTTAGCTATGGATTCAACCAGTTGGTCTGGGATAAATCATTTTTACATAAAATTGCACCTGTAGCCGAAAACCTTAATTGTTTGGTGGTTTAAACTCTCTAATCTTTAGTCGTGGGAGAGCCATGCTTCGGCACGTATAGGCCGGCTCGACCGGAGTGATACCACGGCCTCACAGAAAACCGACAGTGAAGCAATTAAGACTACCTTTCCCTCTCCCCCCCCTCTCCCCTATTCCCGCCCGTCCCCTCTTACCCCTACTCCCACCTTAAAGGGCTGTGACTTGTGACTCTTGAGTTGCAAGTTCCCATGGGCGGCGGTAGTCATTTACCATCAGGTGACCTGCTCGTTTGCCTCCTAAATCCATAAAAAAAAAATCTGAACCAGCTTCTTGGTTACTGACTAGTGATAACTATTTTATTTTTGTTCTACCCGCACCGGGATAATATTAATATTACTTACTAAATTATTGTTCTCATGTAAGTGACGATTGTCTTAATGAGAAATAACGTTTTTTAAACCAAACCTTGAGTCCGATTATAGAAATGTTTTATTGTTAAATATACTGCTTTTTAATGAAGGTAATTAGTAACAAGGCTATTTATCACAACAAGAAAAATAACCAATCTTTAGAAGTTTAAAACTTAATCAGTTGTTAAGTTCGCGATGCTATTTGTAGGATACAAAAACAAGGGTGGAACGGCAGGGGACATCTGGTGATCTTATTGTGGAGGTTCCGATATATAACACGATATATTTCAATTAAATTACATTAGATATTTAGTTTTAGCAACATATATTTAGAATTTCATAGGTGTAATAAAATATAATAGCATAAAAGATCCGTTCAAGATCCACCAAAAAGCAACGGAGATGGATTCGGATACAGATCTTTTTCCTCGCTCGGATAGGCGGAACATCACTAGTATGTACATATATATTCAATGACACGTGACTCGTGCGCAATAGATGTTCAACGTATTGGAGATCTAGTGTAGGTACGTCTGATTGAAGTAAGCATTGATTTAATGTGAATTTGAATAGATAAGAATACTTGTAGATTCAGATATGGAGACAATCGTTCAATCAGTCATTTTTATCAAAAGTCAAAACTGTAAATCCTTTCTTTAGTACCTAGGTATACATATTTAGTTTGAGACTGATGACTTTAAAATATTGATATAGGTATTGCCTTTATGACGTTACACATTAATCTTTGTATCAACAAGCATCCATTAAAAATCCTTCAAACATGATGTACATCCTCATTGGAATGGATTTTATTTCTACTTAACTATTTTAAAGTATGATATTTCATTACTGTTAGTATGGTAATACGGTAAATGGAGGCTGTATCATGAGCTACTCTTGTCGCAACCACCAGGCAGATGGCTTGGATGCAGTGGCGTAACTATACCATCTGAGACCCGTGGCTAATTCATTTTGTTATTAATGCCTCTTGTGTTCATGACCTTTGGTGCCCGGGGCCCCCTCGAGCCGGGGGCCCGTGGCATTTTGCCCGCTCTGCCACCCTATTGTTACGCCACTGCTTGGATGGATGTTTTATTCCTCGTAGCGAGTGAGCGAGACCGATCGTTCCATTACGTTGCTGATCAGCGTTACGGCTTGCTTGTTAAACCGATGGTTGAACAAATTCTAATTTATAGTGTACTAAGAAGATTATAGTATATTTTTGATCAGTGTATTTTTAAGCACACGCAAAGGTGGTCACAGATGGCAGATCAACATAATTGAATGTCAACTACTGTGGAGAATTAGTGATGGCTTGACTTAACACCGACAACATTATGGCCGTGAAATGACGTTAGTAACAGCGAGAATAAGGAAACCTGTAGATTTTTTTACAGTGCCAATGCTAGCAAACAGTAGGTAGGTACATGACCGTCAAAAATTTAATTTTCGTACGATAATTATGTATAAAACTAAAAAAAATTGCGTTAATGGATGTAAATTTTGCTTTAAATGCAGTCTCGTTCTACAAATAGAATCGTTAATTATAAAACTTGCTCCGCTCCTATGAGTCATAGCGAAATATTATACTTAGCCTTAAAACCATCCGCACTAAATCAAATTAACAAAGTCTTCATTTTTATAAAATTAGTATAGATGATGGGTCCAAAATAAAAAGTCTTGAGCCAACTACTCGTAGATGAAATCGTGGCCACCTCTCATTTATAAAGTTTATTTAATTTTGCTTGTCACAGATTCTAATTAGTGCTAAATAGTAAAAAAAAACTATCGGTAAATTTAGACATTCAGTACCTATCGATGACTTTTTGTCAAACGTAAAATCCTCCACTACCGTGCCCCCGCCAAGTCGAAAGAAAACAAAGGTACAACTTTAAAGTACCATCCTTTTCTTGAAGTCATTTAGGACATTTTTGAACCCCTGCGATTTCTCCTAGAAGCCTGATTTTTCAATGATCAAGAGAGTATATTTCTAAATGACCTTCGATTTGAACTTGTAGTTAAAGAACTATTGCAAGTCAAATTTTTTTTAAGTTTTGTCGCTGACACACTCACTCACTTATCGGTCATCAAAATTCTAAGGTATTTCTAGCAGACACACAAGCTTATTTTTTCTTTTTTAATGTAGGCCAGCCCTATTTGTTTTTAAAGCAATGAAAAACTAAAACATACTTCAGTCCCCTTTTCTAGATATAAAAATGGCATAAGTAACGTTGTAATCCTTTATAAATAAATATGAGATTATAAGCAGGTAATTATATTTTTGAAGACGTCTAATATTGAGACGGTCATATGTAATGTTATTAGTTAAATAATTAGGTAACAATTTATGATGATGTTGTTGGATAGATGCTCCCAATGCTCCCATAGATAGGTACTGAATTAACCGATCTAGTTTTTTATATTAGATCTCACAACTTTTAAATCGTAAATCAATCATTCAAAAGTAGTAATTACTGTAATAATCTTAATCCATCCTCCATACAAATAAATAAAATTGAAGTATCTGTTTGTAATGTCAAAATAATAGGCTCATACAGTTATTTGCACGATACCTATGAGTAAAAATTAGTTTATTTTTTGTCTGTCTGTCTGTTTGTTTTGGCTAATCTCCGGAACGATTGGATTGGGTGGACCGATTTCCACGGGACTTTCACAGGCAGAGAGCTGGTGTTATAAGGAGTAACTTAGGCTACTTTTATTTTGGAAAAAGAATTAGGGATCCGCGCAAAATATACAAATAAGTACACGCGAGCAAAGCGAAAAAATTCTTATTGTAATTGCATGCTAGAGTCATGTCCTTTCAGTGATTTAAGTAAGTGTTCTATTTTCAAATACACTATAGGTCCAGATTCCTAATACGCACCCCAAAAATAAAGTTAAATATTATTCTCCTGTAGATGTAATATTTAGTTGCAGCACAGAATACATAATAGTAGTTGCAGCTAATGGTGTTAAAAACCATATGCCCATATGTGTTTGCCTGTACTTTATAGATTCTCCCCTCTCTAACAACACTTATTAACTCCGTATAATCCCTAATCCGACGCCCTTACGTACCTTTTAGATGATATTTGATATTCATTCGATATACTTCTTCAGTGTTAACTAACGAATACTATTGCTGTTATTATAATATTGCTGACGTAACTATTGATATTGCAGTTGTGGAAAAACTACAGTGAAATATACATAATTTATGTCCCCAATACACGTTAGGTATTCCCTGTGCGTACAGTGCAATGTATTATTATTAAACTTATGTATGCAGGGTGTAAGAGACACCATACTGAATACTGAAATGTGTATTCAGACCATCATTCTGAATCGAGAATCATTGGAATTTTCTGCAGGAAAATTCATCAATTATTTATTTCTTTCTACATTTTTTTACATTAAAAGTGACATCACAATAAGTAAACAGAACATTTAATCGAAAAAAAATTAATAAGTACCGCATACGGCCAAAACTGCAATGTAATCAATCAAACAACATTTAAACATTTTATGCAATCAGCTGGTCTAGACGGCGCCGAACGTTTAAGGTCATTCACCGTACCGCACAAAAAGAATACCGACGCATGTTGCACGTACATTGCGTAGCGCCAAATGAAACTAATGACTATAAATCCTTAATCTCGCATTTTTATGATGAAATGTCTTTTGTATAGTGTTAAGTATAAACAGAAAAAAGTTATTGTAAGTTTTTCGCGTAGCTCAAACTTATACGCTGTGTAGGTATAGCACAAAAATTTAATATTATTTCAATAAACTGTCAGTAAATTCTTATTTTTAAACTAAAGCCATAAAAGGATTAACAACATTAAAAACTTAAAATCGACCTATTAATATTAGCGTATAATATAACCCTATACCCCTTAAAAATACAAATAAGTCTGCTAAAATACGCACACTAATATTAACTATAATTTTAGCGTGCGTATTTTAGCGGAATTATTTATGTTGTATAAGTCCAGTACGGAGGGGCAGCGCGTGAGCACAGATTACTAAGTAGTTGCTGCGTGAGTGACAATACTAGCCTCACAACTTTTGAAGGCGTTTCGGCAACCCATCTGAAATGTACCCACACACTCTGTGCCGGTAACCACTAACCTGAATACTTTTGAACTAATAAAGTTAAACATATTTTGACGCGTTTATCTGGAATTCTCAAAATTCTCAAAAATGGACATAAAATTTAAAAAAATAATTCAAAGTAGTCGCAAATGAGACGTATCTACGATATGCTCCACTTATGAGCTTACATATTTTGACTTTAGTTTTCATGAATCCACGGGGTCTATGGTAGTGACTTAGTTTTGCAATTTTAATGACGTAGGTATGATTTACTGTAATTTGTATTCAATTATTTTTCACTTTTCAATGCTCTTTGTTAGTGTTTTTTGAAGTGGGTTCGACTCTATTATATGTTATATCTCGACAATTTTATTACAAGAAAAAAAATACGCTGTAAATTTATATAATAGGGAAATATTCTAGGGAATCTAGGGAACTACAAAGCATTAGTTACACTGGACTGTACCCGTACTAGGAGTATGAACGACCGTAGTTTTAGAGGGTTCGCTCAAGTCAAATACTAAAACGTTATTCGGTGAAAGTGGCTGAGGGATGTTCTCGTATGGGCCGACAGCGATGTCTCGTTTCTTTTGTTGTCTGTATGAACTCTGTTTATACAAACAAGATGCTCAAGCTGCATACACAATTGTCTTACAGCTCCTGACAACATTTAAACAAAGTATGTTTGACGTAATCAGAAACTCGTGCAAAAATAATTTTAGTTGTTACCTAGATGACGTAAACTGTATGGAACATGGAGAAGTTAAGAATTGGAATATCCTGTCGGAAGGAAAAGGTAAAAAAGATATCTTCGAAAGGTACATTCGGTATTAGGTTTCGGTTAATTTTATAATTTTGAATTATACTTAGTCAAAAGCGTTTCGGAGCATAAGGTCAAAAAAGCAAAAAAGGGGCGACAACGCGCATGGAAGTCCCATGAAAATTGTCATCAGATCAGCCATATCTTTGTTTGCCACCTACATGGTATAAATTAAGGACCATATACAGGGTGTAAGAAACACCGTAACGAATATAGAAATAGTGTATTCAGACCATGATTTTGAGTCGAAAATCATTAGAATTTTCTGCCGGAAAATTCATGATTATTTTTTTGTTCAAAATGATATCACAATGAGTAAACAACATTTTCCCAAAAAATATAATAAATACCCCATAAGGCTAAAAACTGCAATGTAATCAATTAAACAACATTTATGCAATCAGCTGCTTCGACGGCGCCGTACGCAGTCGGCCGTACCGCACAAAAAGAATACCGCGTACATTGCGTAGAGGCAAATGAAACTAATGACTATAAATCCTTAATCAAGCATTTTTATGATGAACTGACTTTTGTTTTGCGATAAGTATAAACAGAAAGAGGTTTTTGTAAGTTTTTGCGTAGCTCAAACTTACACGCTGTATATATTTTTATGGATTTTTTGTTTGTGTGTATGTATGTATGTTCGGCACGAATTTTGGAAGCTAAATTAGAACCACTTCCCGATGTCCGATTGGGCTGAAATTTGGTGTGCATTTGTATCTTCAGTAACAATACAATAATATGGTGCCATGGAGATGTTCTGATGATGGAACCAGAAGACAGCCATAGGAACGTCTAAACTAAACAAGATAAACCGATCGAGTTTGGGCTCGATTGATTCGTCTTGAGGAGTACTTCTTTAAACATCAAATCTACATTAAAATAAAACTTAGTTTGTATAAAAGCTTGTTTTAAAAAAAATAAAAATGATTATACTTATTACAAACAGACACTTCGGTTGATTTATTTGTAAAGCAGGTTACTATTTTTTTTTCGAAATCCTAATTATTTTTCTTAAATAAAAGTAACCTAAGGTACTCCTCATAACATAAGCTATCTGCTAGTGGAAGTGCTACAAAATCTGTGCATCCGTTTCGGAGATTAGACAAAAAATTAAAAAATCTTTATTTGGCACTAGCTGTGCCCCTTCGTTCACCAGTTCATTTTTTTTTTTGCGCGGTATCCTAATACTTTTTCCAAAATAAAAGTAGCCTAAGTTACTCTTATAACACCAGCTATTTGCCAGTGAAAGTTCCGTGGAAATGGGTCCACGCGTTTTGGAGATTACCCGGAACAAACAGACAGACAGACAGACAGACCGAAAAAAAATTTAAAAATGGATTTTTTGGTTTTCGTGCCGTGTAAACATTCAGTAAAAAGCTGCTGTTATTATGACATTACAAACACACTTCAATTCTATTTATTTGTTAGTATATGACATTCATTACAAACAGATACTGAAATTTATATTTATTTATATAGACAAGTACCGTGTATACTACAGAACTAAGAATAAGTTTCTTAGTTCTGAGGTGTATAAAATCATAATTATGCAATTAGTCAAAGTTAGAGTTTTTAGTTATTATCATCGACAGTATGACGAATGGTTTATGTCGGTGTCAAACCGATTACATAAATCCACGCTCTCGGACAGCGTCTTTAGGCACTACACAAGGATATACTTGCCCTGGAAGAGGCTTTGCCAGGTGGAAGTCTGTGACAACAGTATCTGTGTGGCCTACTTTATTAGAAGGCTTATAATGAAATCGACAAGCGCGTAACGCCTAAGTACATTAGCTAGAAGCAGCAACTAGTCTCCCAAAGATAAAAGTTGTTGCTGCCTCCTTTACAGAGCATTAGGTATTTTTTTGTTTTTAAACGAAGTCATGGTCATGTGTTTTTATTCTACTTAATGAATTTTAATTCTTGTGTCTTTATTCCACGTGATCAGCGGCTGATAAGTGAGGGCCACGACTGATTGGTTTATCTAAAAAGACGTGTCACGTTTCATTCGTTGCAATTGAAATGTATCACGTATGTGGTTGTCGTGTTACTACAAAATGCGAATAAAAATTACAACATTAATGTGACTACAAACTCGTCTGCTGACGTGATTGGTAATGTAATAATCTGTAATAATACACTAAGTAAAATACACTTTATATCTAAAAAATAGGTAGATATAAAATACACCATTAGTTACGAAGTACCTAATAATTATAATTTAAACCTGAATATTATTTTTTGCAATACCAGCGAATATATCAAAAAGACGAATACTCTGTATGTAACTGTGTATTATGTATACACAGTTACATACACAGTATTAAAATAGTGTAATACTAGATACATACCTGATTAAACACACCCTTAGTAGACGAGTAAGTCTCGCCTTTCACGTAAGGTGGTAGCGTGGCTGTGGAGCTGATACTTCGTAGGAAACTCTGTAGCGCCTCATACTCATCTTGTTTCTTTGATTCTTTGTTTTGTTTCACGATCTGGGGCACTTGCCCGTCGCCAAGCATGGCCTCGTGGGCTCCATCACTGAGGAAAAATAATTCATATTGACAAGGATGTTTAATGTTTAGTTTAAATGTCATTTGAAGGATATCTATATCTGGGATCAAAATCAAAGTTTTATTATTTTAGATGCGTCATAAGTAGGAAAGGAAGACAATCACAAATCTAGTTAATAAAAGTGGCATAACATCGACGTATTGAAGTTGGTTGTACTCTTTATAAATAATTTGTATTGTTTGTTGTTTTTCAAGGTTAAAAACCAAATTCCTACAGACTGAATGCTAACAACAATAATATTAGTAGAAACTCGTTGGCGTTGGTTTTATTCTTTGGGTATATTATTATTATTATTAATCCTGCCTAATTAATGTAGCCTACGAGTCTTCAATAATGGAGTCTCTTGAATACACCGTGCAAACATAAAAAGTATAAAAACCTAAAGTAAGTTTTGAATGCTTATACGTACTTGCCTAGCCGGGTTAGCCAGTACTCACTTCCTATAGGTACTGTCTCCCTACGATTTAAAGATTGATAATGTGAAACAGTGATGAAGTAAAGCATATCCAATGGGTTAATTGAAGAGAAACCAATGGACTTAAGACGGTTAGAAGTAAAATAATTACAGTAAAATACTAATTTTCAAGTGGGAGAGCCATGCTTCGGCACGTATGGGTCGGCTCGACCGGAGTGATACCACGGCCTCGCAGAAAACCGGCCGTGAAGCAATGATTGCATTGTATTTCGCCGAGTGAGTGAGGTTACCGGAGGCCCTAACCCTTCCCTCTACCCCCTTTCTTCCCCCCCTTCCTCTACTCCCACCTTAAAGGCCAGCAACGTACTTCAAGAGTCACACACACACACACACACACAGTAACACAGCTGCCAATGGGGACGTCTACTTGTTTGCCCTTATATCCCATAAAAAAAAAGATTGAAAGTAGAACCTTATGAATCATAATTATTATGTTGTAGTATAAATTATGACACTTATAAGCAATAAGAATATTAATAAACCTTATTTACTTATTAACTAACTGGTTATAAAACCAAAAATAAGACATATTAAATGAGTGTAAATTTAGGAGATTTTAGTGTACTTAAAAATTTTGGAATTAAACAAATGAAATGTTAATATTTTTAAAACAAAAAACATGCTGATTTTCAAAGAATGACTTTTCTTATTGGCTGATCCTGAACGTTTTGTGGCCAAGCATTAAACACACTGACACACATAGTGTAGGCACTTTTTTGGAAGAGTGTAGTGGGTATACAATTTCAAACAAGCCTGTCTCCATGTCTAGTGTTCCGAGTAAATACATATTTAGCACTAGTTAAAAGTTTTGAGAAGAGGTTTTCCAATGTGTTATTCCTTGCAGCAATGCGACTTATGATATAAATAGCATTTAGGAGCCGTCTGTTACTTTTCTAAATTGATACATTCACAACATGAGCTAAAATAAGCAGCCTTGCATAATTATGAGCTGCGCATCAATCGGCAGTCAGTGAAAAGCAGGTCAGGAATGTCTTAGCTTAAAAATTGGATGCGATTCATTACCACATTGACATAGAAGTCAATCCATCAGATCCAGAGTTATTACGGAGTGATATTACTCGTATATACTTAAATAATATCGTTTATGTCTATTTAATCAAAATTTGTTAGTAGAGGATTTAAAACTTAGCTACTACTACCACATATTACTATTTTTATCTCAGCTATGACGAGCAGCTAATGAGAGGCTGTGCTTTTATGGCATGATGCCCATTCTATCTGTGTAAACGACCGCAAATACAACAAGAGTTCTTTGTTTACAAAATGTTATGTCTAAATAGTGATAATTATGGATGTAACCCAAACAATAATTAAAAACTATTGTTTTCATAAAGGTAGACGACGACGATGATTCTTCTATAATATACTGGATATCTATACACATAATATAACGTACAGGCGCAGTTTCTTAACCGGCCATAGATACTATCAGTACACAGTAAAAAACTGCGTCTGTATTATAATAAAAATATTTTAAAATGCTAGCTCTGAGCAATTAAAGGAGTTTTTAATCAGAAGTTGTGTTTATTTTTCAGCTTAATTGCGATTTGACGCAAAAACCAGATAATAGAAATTGGTCCGGTTGCCGACCAGACTCAAAAATAATTTGCCCAAATTCAGGATTGACGTGATAATAGAAACGTTAGTTAGATTGCAAAATAATTTCAAGTCAGTTTAACTTTGGGTGTGGTAACGCGGACCGGACACCACGCGAACAAAGGCCTAATATGTAAATTAAATTCTCAGAAACGGCTCGAACGACCTGGATGAAATGTTACATTTAAATATTGTTTTAATTTCCAATTGTAATCATTCTTACAAGAAACTTTAAGAACGAAAGACAATGTACTAAGCTCAGTCGCAAAACTATTATGGAGTAATATTGTGCAATATAATCATTTATTGAGCAAGATTGGTCATGTGCAGCTTTCATTTAACTTTCTTTTTCTTTCGCATTAAGTGCAAGTTATGACTAATTTACGCATTGTTAAGAAATGTTTACAGGATAAGTTATAAGTTGACATGTGATCTTTAATATTGATGTGTTAACAAGACGT
Organism: Euplagia quadripunctaria; assembly: GCA_963859945.1. Lineage (NCBI taxonomy): Eukaryota > Metazoa > Arthropoda > Insecta > Lepidoptera > Erebidae > Euplagia > Euplagia quadripunctaria. The sequence goes on along the minus strand of OY982570.1, from coordinate 9,574,898 downwards.
TTGCACAATGTTTAGCTGAAAATGTGGTCTACACGTGTTTAGTTCGAGCAACCGAGTGCTTAGAGTAAATAATTAAACGCGATGATTCACGATGAGATGAAAATGAGTAAAGTGGTCACATTTTTCACTGAACAGTACATATACAGGATGACTTTTCTAAGCAATTGCACTTGCAACCTCACACAGTGTAAATTTGCCACTAATCAAATAAAAAACGGTCTGCAAATTCTTGGTATTTAGATAATTAATTTATCTAAACCACTGTGGTGTTGTAACGAATATCAGTTTTCTAAATTTGAATTCAAATTTGCGAACGCGAATGTAAAAAAGCATTTGTATTATTGGTGTACTTGATTGCTTTGACAATTGATTGATGCACACTACACTGCGCTAGTTGCATACATATTTGTTCATTCAATATTATTTTATCTTTCCTATATTTTATTATGTGAATTTGTACCTCCATCGCTACTTAACAAAGAATTTCTGTCATTTAATGCTTAATTCCATGTATGATATTTTTATTTTGGTTCCCAGATTGCGAATGTCAGGTGTAGGAGACTAGAAAGTATTAGGTACATAAATATTTATAATATTTTTTTCAGGTTTGACATTAATGAGGGTAAAATTTTAACATTGTCATGTTTTTTGACAAAAATCTTTGTCGCTAATGCTCAGAATCACATGATGTATGTGCAAAGATGGACGTCACCATTTTACACCTGTGAGGTCGTGACCATACGAGAAAGTTTAGTCCGACATTCTCGGTTTAGTGCGATTTTCTGCCCATGATATGATTTCTCTACTGCGAGGATAACTTCCTTTTCCTCCACCTCTTCAGCATAACCAGTTCAGTGGAATGTGTACCTACATATAAAACAAAATATACTAACTTCCTTTTTATATAATAATAATGTTGCGTGCAAATAAACGGACCAAATTTTAAAATGTACGTAGGTACGTAATTACTATATAATAAAACTAAAATTAGTAATACTTTTTTAGTTTCACGAAATGCAGTTACATTTTGTAAATATACGATATTATGATGTAGTTATGCGTCACGTGTGCCGCTGGTGTGACATTGAAATGGAATGCGTGCCAAATTAAAAAACAAGTGCGAGTCTGACTCGCGCACATCGACGCTGGCATTGCAGCATGCTATTATTTATTTTCGTATATTATTTGTTTTACTTTCGCCAAAGCAACTTATCGTTGCAGTGATTGATTTATAATTGTGTTGATCTATAATTTTTAGTACCGACTTTAGGAAAATTAAGCCTGTACCCTAAAATACACACTTATTTAAGAGCTCAAAGTAAATTTTAATTAGATATTTCTTAATTTTGTAGAAATAAAGTTAAAGAAGGCTTATATTTATTGTACTTACAGTTATTTTACTGTACATATGAATTAAGCAGAGTATTTAAACCACCTGCCAGCACATTTACATATTTTCATAACTTCACAACAACAATCTATAACTTACACTGCAATCCACAAAAACAATGTCCCAACTTGCAGAGATCGAAATAGCTCAGCACAATCTGGAGGAGAGCTTTTCAAAGAGAATGGCTGAATTGGAGGCTCAGTTGCACAGCGGAGGAAACACTAAGGACACGGTGGCCCGGGTTTCGGAAGAATTCAGGACATTTCGGGAACTAATGTTCAGTATGTTGGGTCTTCTTCGGAAGCAAATTATTGAGTGTACCAACACGATCGATGTAATGGAGACTCGGCACAGACAAAAGGCACTGATCTTCCTGGGAGTGCCTGAGGCTGTCAAGGAGGACTGCAATGGAACCTTGCTTGATATTATCAACAAGAAGATGGGCCTCAATGATATCACACCAGTACACATCAAGCTTTGTCACCGCATTGGGGCCCCTTCCAAGGAACATCGTCGTCCCATACTGGTGAGATTCTCAACGTTGGAGGTTAGGTTTGCCGTCTGGAAAGCGAAGACTTCCTTGAAGGGTTCCGGCTTTTCGGTAAGGGAATTTTTGACTAAAATCCGACAATCGGCCTTCAGCATGGCTCGACAACATTTTGGCATGTTAGCCTGCTGGACACAGGATGGCACTATAGTCATTAAAGCCCCCGATAACAGCCGCCATAAAATAACATCCCCGGACGAGCTGAAACCTTTAATAGCCAAGTATCCAAAGGCAACAGGCACTAACAGAAGCGACTCCGGTAACGCGAGTTCAAGCATAACCACGAAAAGTTCAAAAAGACTGTAGTATACATATTTCGTGACACTGCTGCACGTTGCATTTTATCAATATTAGATAACCTGCTCATCCACTTTTAATACAGTTATGCAGCTACTCATTATTAGTTTAGATATTGTTTTCTTTATGATGTAATAACAAATATTTCTTTCTTGTTTACCTTCAATTCAAACATTATAATAATATTCTTAACTCAATGATAAAAACCACAGTGACAGCTATGTCATCTGTCAAGTTGACCTTTCTTTCGTCCTACATCCAATTTGCGTTCGAATACTTTTCGTTGGTCGAGAGTGCTCATAGACTGTATAATTATAATGTAATTTTTTTAAATAATTGCATTGTGCTTCACTAGCTAAGACACGATTTATTTTGTAGTTATTTGGTCTCTATTTCTTGTTTAATATATATTAGATAGTAATATGTATCTGTACCAACTGGCGGGTGGTGTAGAAACACGCTCCACAAACTCAGGTCTGTTTATTTTATAGGCGTATGCATGTATAATTATTATTATTATTATTATTTTTTACACTATTTAAGTAGAATATATTTCCTTATAATTTATTGTATGTTTTATATGTTTATATCATTATTTTAATGATTAGTGATGATGACGAAGTGTATTATTCTGCTAACGACTCTTCTGATGAGAATAGTTTCAGTTCTCTGACCGACACACTGGGCGACCGATTACGGCAAACTTTTAACAATCAAACTCGTTCTCATCTACACGTATGTCACATTAACGCTCAGAGTGTCCCCAGTCATTACAGTGAATTGACTGCGACTTTCACCGACAGTGACGTTCATGCCATCCTGATCTCGGAGACTTGGCTCAAACCTCACTTGCCTTCGACCTCATATCCACTTACAGGCTTTGTTCTTATTCGAAATGACCGACTAAACAAAAGAGGTGGCGGTGTTGCCATCTACCTTCGAAGCTTTTTACCCTATAGAATTCTTGCCTCTTCTTCTTCTAACCCCACCACCACTGTGGAATATCTTTTTCTTGAGGTTTGTGTCAAGGGAGTTAATGTGGTTCTAGGTGTAGTGTATTGTCCTCCTGTTGTCAACTACTTCTCCAGTCTGGAAACAGTTCTGGAATCTTTAGGGTCGGAATATTCACATCATATCATCATGGGAGATTTCAACACTGACCTCCTCGCACTCAACTCTCCTCGAACACGTAATCTCCTTCAGATCGTCCAATCTACCAGTCTCCATGTCCTGCCCCTTCAAGCAACTCATCACAACATTGAGCACCAGGACACCTGGCTTGACCTTATACTTACTTCTGCTCCAAACCTTGTCTCCTCCCATGGTCAATATCCTGCTCCTGGATTTTCCCATCACGACTTGATCTTCCTCTCCTATATCCTGAAGCCACCTAAATCCCCTCCAAAAATTCTTCATGTTCGCAGCTATAAACGTATGGATGTCAAAAAATTACATGCTGATGCCTCCGAAATAGACTGGAGCAGTGTGGCAGCTGTTACCGAAGTGAATGATAAGGTTAACATATTTAATGACACCATACTTAGATTATACGACACCCACGCTCCTGTTAGGAAAGTAAAATTCAAGCGTCCGCCAGCACCTTGGATGACGGAAGAAGTGAGAATTACAATAAGACGGAGGGACCGGACTTTTGAAAGGTTTAGGAAGCATCGTTCTGAGGACACGTGGAACCTTTTCAAGGCGGCTAGAAATCGGTGTAACCAGGTGGTACGTAACGCAAAACGCCGATACATCCTGCAAAATATAGAGGCTTCATCTCCTACAAGTATCTGGAAGTTTCTCAGTACACTGGGTATTGGAAAACAACAACGTCCCGAGTTTCAGAAGACAATTGGTTTGAATGATATCAACCTACATTTCACATCTTCAACTGAGCTGGATCATCAAACCAAGTGTCAGACCTTGGACTATATAGGTAGTCTAACTAGACCTGTTATCGACTTCTTTCAATTTTCTCCAGTGCCCCCTGATGATATCAAAAAGATTATCCTATCCATTCGTTCCAATGCCGTGGGCTACGATGGCATCAGTCGTCGCATGATTGTCACTGTCTTGGATCATGTCCTTCAAGTGATAGCCCATATCATTAACTTTTCCCTAGACTCTGGAACCTTTCCCTCTCTATGGCGTAAGGCTTACATTATACCCTTGCCCAAGACAAATAACCCTTCTCTACCACACCACTTTCGACCTATCTCTATTCTTCCCTTTCTATCTAAAGTGCTTGAGGCCTGTGTACACAAGCAGCTTTCGCAGTTTGTATACCTAAACAATCTCTTAAGTCCACTACAATCCGGCTTCAGGCCTGGCCATAGCACTACCTCCGCTCTCCTCAAAGTGACTGGCGATATTAGGGAGGGCATGGAAAACACTAAAGTTACTGTGTTAGTCCTGGTTGACTTTTCGAATGCCTTCAATACCGTCAGTCACGAGGTCCTACTATCCATCCTTTCACATCTTATGATCTCCTCAGAAGCACTGGAATGGTTCTCCACTTATCTTCAGGGACGTCAGCAGTGCGTTCGTGTTGATGACTTGTAATCAAGTTGGAGTGATCTCTGCACCGGCGTCCCTCAAGGCGGTATATTATCTCCTTTATTATTTTCATTATTTATTAATCAGATAACTCACGACCTTCAGTGTACGTATCACCTATATGCCGATGACTTGCAGCTTTATACACAGGCTAGAGTGGAAGATATATCACAAGCCATTAATAAGGTCAATAAGGATTTAGAATTCATAAGATCTTGGTCGACAAGATTCGGCTTATCAGTAAATCCTAATAAATGTCAGGCGATCGTCATAGGTAGCAAACAAATGATGAGCAGGTTAGACACTACTTCTTCTACACCGATTATCTTTGACGGCTCAAATATATCCATAAGTTCGGTAGTTAAAGACCTGGGCTTATACATTGACTCCACCCTCGATTGGCGAGCCCAAGTTACTCACGTGAGTCAGCGAGTCACTGGCGCTCTACGAACTTTATACCGCCTGAAGAATTTCCTTCCCACCAAAACAAAAACCTCCTCAATGCAGTCCCTAATCGTTCCCATAATCGACTATGGTGATGTGTGTTATTTCGACCTGAATGCAGACCTTCTCAACAAGCTAGATCGCCTTCTCAATAACTGCATTCGATTCATTTTCAATCTTCGCAAGTATGACCATGTGTCTACTTTACGTTCCCAATTAAAATGGCTTCCTATTCGCCAACGTCGCAATTTGCGGGCTCTAAGTTCTCTGTTCTCCTTTTTAAACTCCCCATCGCCACCTTCTTACTTAGTTCCACACTTCCAATACTTGTGCTCTACACATGACAGGAATCTTCGTTCCACCAATAATTTACTTCTCTTATGTCCCTCTCACAGCTCCGACTTCATCAACTCTTCTTTCTATGTACAGTCAGTCCTCCTCTGGAATGCGCTCCCTCTCGAGGTCAGGATGTCCACAAACCGTTCCACGTTTAAAAAGAAAGTACGAGAACTCCTCCACAACGGATTAGCGGAATAGCCACAACGATAGTACACGACTTTTTAGTGGTATTTGTAGTGTATTTACTTATATATATGATATGTATGAATATATATATGTAATCTATATATAATAAAAGTACTTATGTATGTTTGTGTATAATTATATGAAACTGTATATATTATGTCGTATTTAGAAATTTGTACATGTAAGTAATGTAAATATTAGTTTGTATTATAAAAAATTCAAATGTAACTTTGCACCTACCTTATAGCAGTTCTATATCACCCCAAGGTTGACTGGTAGAGAATGCCTTAGGCATTAAGTCCGCCTTTGTACCAATGTGCATAAAGTTTTAAATAAAAAATAAAATAAATAAATAAAATAGTTTTAGATAAACTTTATCTTCCGATGTGCGTAGTGAGTAGGATGTAATACAAAATCAGTGATGTCATGGCATCTATGTTCCTTCAAATAGAAAATTCATGGTTGTGCAATTAGAAATCGAATCTAATGAAGAATCTTGCGAGGAATTTTCTAAACAGTGAAAAATAATTCATTACACATGATACAATTTGTGGTTTTAAGACTATTGCATACCTAACTAATTATAGATGAATACAGCACGAAATAAATATTTAATAATTGTATGTGGGAGAGCCATGCTTCGGCACCTATGGGCCGGCTCGACTCCGCTCGATACCACGGCCTCACAGAAAACCGGTAGTGAAGCAATACTTGCATTGCATTTCGCCGCGTGAGTGAGGTTACCGGAGGCCCTAACCCTTCCCTTTCCCCTATTCCCATCCTTCCCTTCTCCCCTTTTCCTTCTCTTCCCCACCTTCCCCCTTTTCTCCTACTCCCACCTTAAAGGGCGGCAACGCACTTGTGACTCTCGAGTTACAAGTGCCCATGGGCGGCGGTAGTCATTTACCATCAGGTGACAAGTCTGCTCGTTTGCCCCTATCCCATAAAAAAAAAAAAAAATAAATAAACGGCAAATGTGAATTAGATATTTCTACTAAAATAAGGATAAGTAATAATTTGACATATTCAATCAATTACATATTAAATAATAAACAATTGATGTATTTATAAATTTAATATTACATAAAAAATGCAGTAGGTACTTAATTATTATATTTTAAATCATAATATATTAGCTATTGTTGAAAAGTGAAAGTGGCTAGTTGGGGGTAATTTTTCGTATAATACTGCGAAATTTATGCTATTTATCGGCAAATATGTACAATCTGAAAATCGTCGAATTATATCCAGAACAGTCATTCAGATAAAAGGCAGGTACTGTTCCCGAGGGATTGCGATTGTTCGACAAAAGTGGGCAAAAGTAAATTTTATCATAATTTCTCTAATAAATAACTTAATAGGTGTAAATCACATGAAGTATTTTAAGGTTTCTGAATATCAAAAACAGAAATGGAACCTTTATGGGATCACTTTGTTGCCTGTCTGTCCGTCTGTCAAAATCCTTGTTTAGAAACCTAAAGACGTTTCAAGTTGAAATTTAAATACTAAAGTTTTAGGGACATCTTGGTAGTCTAAAAAATGCGAACTTTGTACATTATTTATACGTAGGTACTTTAAATACTCGAAATGTGGAATACGCTCCTCAAGTTCTATAGAATAGGTACTTCCCTTTGAAAAATAATAATTCTTTTTTTTAAGAAATTATGTCTTACAACAGGAAAACATATATATTTTTAATTTGTAATTATGTCACATAAAATATGTAGCTGCCTATTCTTTCATTACAAACTTACATACTTTGCAGTTGGAACATTAATTGTGACAGTAGACGTGATCGATGCACACAAGAATTTTATTAAAAAGTTAATTTGTTCTCCAATTGAAATTACATTTTTGTTGGAGAGAGTTGTCCGATGCCGGTGCGAAACCTGAAAATCTTGGAAAGCGGCCATTTTTTATAATGAATTTATTTTGTTGCGAGATTGAACAAATTAAATCCTCAAATTTTTGGGAGAGGAAGCCGATCTCGATCCCGGGCCTCAGAAGAATCGAATCCTCTATCTGCAATAGCAGAAATTATAAACGGTAATATTTGTATGTTTATGTAATTTAGGATGAGGAGAAGCCCATAAAAACCGCCAATTGGTTTGCAATGTTGCACACACAACAGAACAATAATTATCTGCACATTGAAGCATTCATGAATCACGACGTCATGAGATACAATATACTCTTTTATGTTGTCATGCAATTTATAAACAAGTACTTATATGAAATGGTATTAATCAAAGTTCATCACCAATTTACGTAATAAAACGACCAGTCATCAATTCAACCACGCTAAATAACGATTCTTAGATAACATAAATTGCGTATTAGCACAGAATACATAATAGTACCAGTAGTATTACTGGAAATAAGATCAGGAACAGGGGAAATCTTGGTTGTTTATATCTAATTTTTTCGTCTGTTGTCATTCACCAATAAAATATTGATTAAGAAAGCCTTGTACTTTTGCTCATCCCCTTGTGGGCCGTTGTAGACTTGTTGAAGGTACACGGTTACACATTCCGAAATGACATCTACAGGTAACGTACCTAAAATATCTTAGTATTCGACATTTTGGATGGATGAATGTTACTCAATCACGCCAGAACGGCTGAACGGATTTGGATGAAATTTGGCACAGAGATAGATTATAGTCTGGAATAGCACATAGGCTTTTTAATTTTTGTCCCGGAAAACTGTATGATCAACGATTAAAATTTCCACGCCAACGAAGTCGCGGGTAACTGCTAGTGTGATTATAATTACGTTTAAATAAAAAAAAGTATCACAGACTTCAATGTGCCTCAAAATACCCAAATCGCTTCAAGTGTGCCTATAAAATTTGAAGAGTTCCCTCGGTTTTTCCAGTATCCCATCATCAGATCCTGACCTGATGACCATGGGACCACTTGGGAAGTGTACCCTTTCAAACAAAAGAAGAATTTTCCAAATCGGTCTAGGCGTCTTTGAGTAATCGGTGAACATACATAAAACAAAAGAAAAAAATATTCCGGTTATAGGTTGACCGTCCAAGCACGTCCAAGGCCCGTTGCCTGGCTTGTAATACTACTGGTACTATTATGTATTCTGTGGTAATACCTGGTAGGTACTATTAGGTATTCTGTGGTAATACTAAAACGAACTGGCGACGCGAGCCTTATTAAATTAATTATCACTTGATAAAAACAAAAAAAAGAAAAGTATGCTAATTTTGTGAGGTGACGGTCGCCGAAGTTACATATAATGTAAAACAATTATTAGTATACTGGCCGTCCCCGCAGTTTCACCTGCGTTTATGGTCACTGCTCCGCTACTATTGGTCGTAACATGATGTTTTATAGCATATAGCCTTCCTCGATAAATGGGCTATCCAACACTAAAATAATTTTTCAATTCGAACCAGTAGTTCCTGAGATTAGCGCGTTCAAGCAAACAAACAAACAAACTCTTCAGCTTTATAATATTAGTACATATAGATTAAAATACTAGTTGTCCACGCCGTATACATATTTGTTTTCTTTTGCCTGGAACCCTTATTCTTTTTTCAAAATAAAAGTAGTTAAGTTACTCCTTATAACAACAGCTATCTGTCTGTGAAAGTCCAGTGAAAATCGGTAGATTTTCCGGAACAACCAGACAGACAGACAAAAAACATAATTGATTGAAAAATATATTTTGATAGAAGTGGTATAAGTACCGTGTAAACATTCAGATGCCTTTAGTACAAAGGTTCATTCGGTCAAACCATTTTTGAAAACATGAGGACCAATAGACGTTGGTCTTCATGTTTAAGGCCATGTTTTTCACGTGCTGATTGAAAGCCATCACGGCCTCTTCCGGGCCCATCAATGTTATATCAAAATCTTAAATTTTTGGGAAAATAAAGAAATCGCATGGTGCCAGGTCTGGTCTGTGTGCGGAATGGGTCACTAGCTCTACTTTTTCAGAAGCCAAAAATGACTTTGTCTTATCCGCGTTATGCGCCGAAGTATTGTCATGGTGCAATAGGATGCGACTTCTTGGTCGTTTTTTACTTAATTTTTCAAAGACACTGGGCAAACTAATGGTGGTGTACCATTCAGCATTAACTGTCTTTTGTACTTCTAATGGGATCCGTCCCGGCGAAAAAAAAAACTTTTTTTGCCCACGTTTCTCGCCAGCCTCAATTTTGTTGGTTTGCTGTCACTTTCGAACACCCATACAGAAGACTGTTGCTTTCTTTGCGGCATGTAACAATAAATCCATGTTTCATCTCTAGTCATACACAGCATTTGAACGTCCGTGATGGTACTTTAACAACATTTTTCTACACTAATCCACACAAGTTCGTTTTTGTTCTGGGGTGAGTTCATGAGGAATCCAGCGGCAACAAAGTTTTCTAACTTTAACGTCAAGACATTTTCCTCAGTGATCGCAGTTGAGGGCCGACCTACACGATGGAGAGAAACACGGCCGCGATCAAATTCTGCGTACCAACGCCTTACGGTGCTCAAATGAGGTGCTTCCCTCCCAAAAGCATTTTGAAGACGAGCAGTGCAGTCTGACAGAGTCAGTGAACTTTTAAAATCATAAAAATCATCGCATTAAAATCTTTTCGCGTTAATTCCACTTTAGCTACGGACGACAAACTTCAACTTGTGATAAAAAACAATTGACACGCGATTTCCCGCCAATTTTTTTAAAATCAAAGATTGAGTTTCTTATGTTTAAAAACTATAACATTCGAAATTTAAACATTTATGAGCGGCCAGCAGCGCAGAACTTTCAGTGTGCCCCGTCAGTATATTAAGTTTATAGTGTGCCCTATGTACATGTCATCAAATAAAAAAATAATAATAGGAGACAAAAGCTACATGAAAATAAAAGTAAATGTACCTATGTATATCAAGATTTACAATTACTAAAAAATTACAAAGTAATATCCTTAGATAATTACGAGGCATATCAATATCACGCTTAGTTTTTAACAGTTAACATTAAGTAACAAGGTATCAGTACTATGTTTATAAACAAAAATAACCGCTATGCGAAGTAAGGTTACCAACCGTACTATAATATATTGTACTGTATTTTGGGTCTGCGTACTATATGTGTAAAAAAGCAACCAAACCCATTTTTTTAAAAAACATATTTAGCTGAAATAATTTTGACAACCATAATGCGCACCCTTCAACGTTATCAGTTTATCACGACTGACGATAGACTCGGATGTAAACATATTTTTGTATAATGTGTAAATTCTTTATATTCAGTTGAAACGCCCTCTTTATTCTATTGAAACTGAGGAGAACAATTTAGCATCAATTCATTCCGCATCTATAAGTAGGAATGTATAAATAGATGTAACTCTTGCGTAAGCAAGCGGAGCACCTTTCAACCACAGGGTTCAGTTATAACTGGCAAAACGATAAACATATCACTTAAACAAAGAAAGTAAGTAATGGATCTTTACTTGGAAGCAGATGGTCAATAATTTTTCAAGAAACGTATATCGTCGCAGTCGTAGAAAAACGGCGGATTTTTATTTTTTGACATAAACCTCAGTAGGTTTATGTCAAAAAAAAATCCGCCGTTTAAAACATTATACTTTATCATAAAACATAACATTTTTCGAAGCTCATACACACAGTAACATTTTCAGATTTCATTAACAGAAACAGCCGTTTTCAAAATACATATTACGTAAAACATAATTTGAAAACTTTAAAGTGCTCTCCTGTAAAGTTACTAAAAATCAAATCCGTCGTTTTTCTACGACGACGACGATATATTGCCACCATAATGTAAAAAAATAGGTGGGTGATGCTGAGAACAGCTCATAAGTTAATATTTTCGAGGTCAGTATTTTAGATATGATATTGGATTACATATAATAAATAATACTAGCGGACCCGACAAACGTTGTCCTGCCGGAACGTAAAAAATATTATTCCAGGAACCCTATCGCAGCGCCATCTACCGGGTCCAATTGAAAATCTAAACCATTCTCGAATCCACCTGAAGACACACAAAACATTTAATTAAAATCGGTTCAGCCGTTTAGGAGGAGGTCAGTGACATACACACGCACAGAAGAAATATAAATATATAAAGATAAAGATTATTGTATAACATCTTACCTATTTATACCCTAACCTTATAGGTCGGTACTAGATTTTAATGTGCCTATTTATAATTGGCCCACCTTCAAAATACTTTTGGATTTTTAAAGTCAAAAGAAACCAGGTCGCTTATTCGCATACTTAAAGGTTCTTGTCCGCCGTCTGGCATAGATACTATATCAGATAAATCATATACATATTTTATCATGTAAAATAGGTAGGTAGAAATATTTCACTATTTCTACCTACTTATGTTATACTTGTATTTTAAATAGTGGCACTCACCTTTGAATCCTTCTTATTTTGAAACTCTGATTACAATAACAATCAAAGCAACATATGCTTACTACCATGGTGATTTTGCACTTATTCACTGTATCACTGGTCCTTCTTTACGTCCTATTCCCCATTGGATTGTGTAGCAACTGGTGCATTGTAAATAAAGTTGTTGTTATCAAAATAACCCTTAACCCTGTTAATGGCCATCACTAGCGAGATACACACACCCTGGAAGAACTGTGTACTACGTAATAAACCGGGCCCTCTATCAGACACACTGATATTTAAGAACGACGGCACATCACACCTTTCTGTGCGTGTAGAAAAATTTAAAGATTCTGGTTGATCGATTTATTGTATTACAGCTTTGTAGATATTTTCTATTGCCAGAATTGTTCTATTGTGGGTCCAGTCATGATTCGACAGGGGATAGAGGGCGGCCTGGTTCACCTAAATAGAAAAGTTCACTTGAGACTCGTGTAAAGAGATTTTGGTCGCACTCACTAGAGCGAAAGGGGTTTATTTTGTCTAAAATCTATTTACATGTTACTGTTTATGTCGGCAATAGCTAGTTACAGGCAGTCAGTTATAGCCTATAGGTCAGTGATAGATATGGGACCCTGACGTTCTCGAGCACACACACACTCCTAAATCCTCCCGTATAAACAATATCCTTTTCCATCTATTGTCTTGCCTTCTTGCCCACCTTTCCCTTTGAATATACTCCCATCTTTAATTCCCAAAATGAGTGGGATCCAATTATAGTTGGCAAAATGCTTTTTTTATGGTATAGGAGGCAAACGAGCAGACGGGTCACCTGATGGTAAATGAGTACTGTCGCCCATGGGCACTTGTAACTCGAGAGTCACAAGTGCGTTGCCGCCTTTTAAGGTGGGAGTAGGAGAAGAGGGGAGGGGGGAAGAGTGGGGAGAGAGGAAGGACGGGAATAGGGGAGAGGGAAGGGTTAGGGCCTCCGGTAAACTCACTCACGCGGCAAAATGTAATGCAAGCATTGCTTCACTGCCTGTTTTCTGTGAGGCCGTGGTATAGAGCGGAGTCGAGCCGGCCCATAGGTGCCGAAGCATGGCTCTCCCACGTAAATAAATAAAATGTGGGTTTAATCACCTCTGAATACTTCTTCGCGGATACAGGAATGAGTGTCTGTATTTATGCGTCAAAATACAGACATAGATACACTCACTCCTGTTCCAGTGTGTGTGTATCTCGTGAGTGATGGCCATTAACAGGGTTAAGGGTTTTTTGGGTTTTTGAAGTTATAAATTTTTATACTACTACAAAAGACTACTAGCTAAAATAACTATATCGCAGTCATCCAGATTCAATGTTTCAGTAATCAATTCCATACATAATATGTACCTATTGTGTTAAATTATATCGTTAACGGTTAAGATAAAATTAAGTTTTTAGAAAAGGTTTTATTTTCCAAGTGCCACGAGAGCTCATAATTACCAATTTTTCCCCTCGTAGAAATTCGTATCGTTAATGGCATTTTCTAATGCTTGGCAAAATCATTAGGAAATGATTCTGAATTGTCAGCATAAACGACACAGAAATAATCTTATCAAAGCTGTTAGCGTAGGAAAATTCTGCTTTTACTTAGTAATGACCGGTTAAGAAGGTAATCATTAGACTTTTCCATAATGACTTCAATTCAGTTTCGTGTCTTTACGAAAACATTTTTCAAATTTGAAATATACTTGTCAATATTAGAATACTCTTTTCTAATCTGCCAAGCAAAAGTTTTTATACCAACGGATTAACACCTGTTTATCAAGTTAAATTAAGCATTTCAAGAAAATTTGCCTCAGATATTCGACGAGCCGTCATCACATGCAATGTACACAACACTCTCAGTGCAATTAAATAATTTACGCCTACACTACAGTTTCGTCCACTGTAATTATTATTATAACCTATTTTTAGTCTACAATATTACTTTGCATCTATTCAAATTTGAATTAAAATGCCACTCATAATAAATCGTTTTTACAAATTGTTCTTTGTAAGGATTGACTAGGTGAATAATTGTTGAGTTGGAACTTACATTCTTACTTTTTTTATTATTAAAGCAAGTTTACGGGGATTCCGGTGCTACAGTTGAATAGATGAATGATATGAATGGACGCGGAAGAAAGCGTTACTAATACAGACTTAAAATTTTCATTTAACTAATAGCAAAGCCCATAAACGTTGTTAAAGTAAATAGAGTGTTAAAACTAGATAGAATGTGTTGAAATGCAGTAGCACAGTTTTTGAACAGATAACGCCGCGTCCTTGGTAGATGTACCCAATGTAAAACCAAACCGGTTTACACTAACTTTTACTCTACCTGGTTGGAGACGGGAGACGTTCTCAAGTTGTGAATGTCATGCAATGTTATTAGTTGATATAGGGCTGCCATCCGTCCGGTTTTCCCCGGAGTTGTCCTAGTTTAGAGGGCGTCCGGGGAACGTCCGGGCGGGGTTTTCAAAAAGCGTCCGGGTAAAACCCGGGACACTTTGTGCCAGGGGCAACTTATAATTGTTAGATGAACAAGCTGTTTAATTTAATAAAAAAATGGAATCAGCGTTTTTTTAAGGTGTCCGGGGGAAGAATCTCGATTTCACACATATATGCGGGATTTTTGAAGAGATTGTCCAGCGTCGACAATTTAAGTGATGGCAGGCCTAAGTTGATATGACAGGGCTACCTGAGGTCTTATTACGTTCTTATATTTATTATAACCACAACGCAAGACTCGAGAAAATATTCACTTTGCAATACATCTCTAAAAAGTAATAATTCTTTAAAAAAAAACCGACTTAAAAAGAAAAACTATTCCATAAAATACTAATATGGTTTTGAATTGAAATGGGACCACACAGGAAGCGGCAGCTTTCAAATAAAAAAAGAATCATCAAAATCGGTTCACCCAGTCGAAAGTTCTGAGGTAACAAACATAAAAAAAAACGCGTGAGGTTTCTTCGGGCACCCGGTTGGAACGAAGTTCCTTTCGACACTATTATGTATTCTGTGCTTTCGCTATAAAATATATTTAATGGATTGAATAAAATGTATCAAAATATAGTAAATATTGCTCGAACTAATATGGATAATTAGTATACAACAGTAGTATCGCGTGGAATCCACAGATGGCGTAAATAAAATAAATTAATTCTTATTATATATAAAATTAAGTCTTTTTTAATGAGAGGTATTTCACAATATTGTGAAGTTCGTCAGTAAATAGTAGGTCTGACGCCCGACGACCGTTGGGTTTATTATGTGGGTATGTAGTTATAAATAGTTACTTTTGTAAAAGGTTTACCTCGTTGTGACATAAATCGCTTTTCGTATTCATCCACAATGGCAATAATGCACTCGTGTAAGAACACCAAAACAAATGTGGGTTTGTGATAATATTTTGCTCGTCAAACTTTTATGGATCGTAACTGTAAACAACAACAACTAACCTTTGCTGATTAAAGAAAGGCATGAACAATATGAACATTATATCTGTAATTTGCTATCGATTCTTATTCCATTCAATATTTATAATACTAGCTCTAAACGCTTTTTCACTGGCATTATTTGTGGGTTTTATGATACAACGCCACCGTATTTGATTAGTATTTTTCTTTATGAAAATATGTGTACATTTCTACATATTTATAATTCTGGTAATTCGGTATTTTCCAATACATAAAAATCAATGACGTGATTTTTTTTATTTATCTACTTTTTCCGATTTGTTTATATTTAGTTTATGGTTAGGTACTGCACTGCATTTCTTTTGGACCATTTATTATCCCGATCGATGTTATAAACTTATAACCCATCTTCATTACCTACTTTTGTTTAATTTTCGGACTATCGGAAATAGAAATGTTCTAGAAACAGTTTAAAAATATTAGTGTATGTAGATTTAATACACAACTAAGCGAAATGTGAACCTTGAAATTGATTTATTGAGCACTTTTTGAATTTCAGCTCGTCGTTGTTTTCACCTTTAGAAATGATCTACCGGAATCCCAAGGAATTACGCATAAATTCAGAATATTGCATAAGTATTTCAATATATTTTTTTCACACACTTATTCTTATGTATAGGTACTTATACAAATATCGCAGCTTACGTAACAGGGTGGTGGGGCTCGTACGTTTACAATAACAGTTTATATCGCGACGTCATTTATGACTACATCCATTGTGTTTCATACAGATTTACTTCTCCATGTCAATCGCACCCATAACTATTGTGATGAACATACTTTAGTACCGGAGCTCATATTCTGTGCCACCGTGTAAAGCCGGGGTACGGTAGAAATGGATTTTATTTTGTATATATTGGCGGTGGCAGTGGGTATGGAAGTAATTCAAAACGTTTGTCATATTTCATAACTCACCCATACTTTATAAACGCCAATATCATATTACAATTAGTAAGCAAGTTATTTTTAAATTAGGTTACTTGTGGTTAGGTCTATCTACTAAACTCATGAGTTAGTTAAAATTTGTTTGTTATATTTTGAAGAAAATAGTAAGTACTTAAAGATTGTTTTATCGCCGCCTGACAGAAGTAGGGTCCATCAGTTAGTCTTCATAG
This sequence comes from Euplagia quadripunctaria, assembly GCA_963859945.1. Classification (NCBI taxonomy): domain Eukaryota; kingdom Metazoa; phylum Arthropoda; class Insecta; order Lepidoptera; family Erebidae; genus Euplagia; species Euplagia quadripunctaria. The sequence goes on along the minus strand of OY982570.1, from coordinate 9,558,144 downwards.
CATACGAACAATATAAATAATGAATTTTAATTCATGTAAGCTTTATAAGAGCCATGGTCTATTGCTGATCTGGAATCCCGTAGCGTCGACTGATGTTCAAAAGGATATACTTACCTACCTATATGTATATTTTATAACAGCGTTACAGATACTAAGAAAGAAAGAAAAAGCAGGTAGGTATTCGCTTTTAGTGTGTCACTGTAGCCCCTGAAATCTACATCATATACCCTAAGACCAATACAACATCGGTCATTGCACTCATTGGCCCCCTATATTAGGATTTATATTAGCGGCTGATTACGAGGACCAAAGAAATTATTCATATAAATACACCTCGCATGTATGACTCAATGAGTGACATTTGTTCTTTAAGGTTAAGCAAAATTACAATACAAAAATAAATGACCTCTGACAGACACAGCGTTTTTTTAGGAATAAAATCGGTAACAAAGTTTTGATATCACTTTTATCACGGTTTATGAAATGTGGTGTAATCTGAATAAAATATAACAGCTCTGTTCTATTTTATTTTATTGTTATTCTACTCGTATGACTTATAACTTTTTGCGTTTATGCCATTAGGAAGGATGAATTGCAAACATTGAATTGTATGTTAATTACCTACCTTACTTTTTTATGTTTGCATAGTAAGTACGTATTATGGGAATCTTTATATTTTTAATTTAACAAGTATGCATGACTCGACTATTGCTTTTAATGCTAGATCTATATTATGAATGTTGTAGACACTATAGGTACTTGACAGGCTGAAATAGAACTAATCTAGTCATACCTGCTATTTTTTACATAATTGGATATCGTTCATGTTACATTACAACCCTATGTGACCTTTGTAGTTAATTTAAGTTATATTCATATTTTTTATTTGAGTTGTTTTGTTATAATTGATTCTTTACAAATTTACATTTAAATCCAACCTTAAACTAATTATATTGAAAACGAATCATTGTTTGTTTTGAAAGTTGTGTACACATGTAGTTCTGGACTTCAGGTTCGCTTACTGTTTATTATTAAGGCCATTCTTTGTATATCTTAAACTGTTGTCTGTATCTGTACCTATTGAATAAAATTAAATAAATCATTCCTGTCGCAATGATTCTTTCATTGGGCGTGGGTTTTTCCTCAGTTTTAGCCGTCCTCCGCAGTTTCACCTGCGCTTATGGTTACTGCTCCGCCTCTACGGGTCGTAGCGCGATGTTACATAGCCTATAACCTTCCTCAATGAAAACTCTATCCAATACAAAAAGTTTTTTTCGAATCCGACTGGTAGTTCCAGAGGTTAGCACGTTTAAACAAATAAAAATCTCTTCAGGTTTATTATCTTACTAGCTGCGCTCCGCGATTTCACCCGCGTGAGTCCCGGTGCCATGTGCCAGTGAATATCGGGATAAAAAGTAGCCTATGTGTTAATACAGGTCTCCAGCTATCTACATACCAAGTTTCATCGCAATTGGTTCAGTAGTTTTTGCGTGAAAGAATAACAAACATCCTTACATCCTCACAAACTTTCACGTTTATAGTATTAGTAGGATTTATCTTAAGTATAATATAAGTATTAGCGTTTAACATCTTGCTACGATTCTTGGGAACAGTTACCATAAACGCGGGTGAAATTCCGGAGAATGGCTTGTAATCTTTATACCTAAACTATTTGGAGCTATGGCAAAAGATGCCTCTTGTGTTAGATCAAATTTTAATATACCATCGATTAATATTTATTAGCATTAAAAAACCGGACAAGTGCGAGTCTGATCGCGCACCGACCGACTTGTATGTAGATAGTACATCCATCTCGGGAATCAATTCTTGAAGATATTTGAACATCTTTTCCGAATGAAAAATGGTCTTGACAGACACACAGACAGACAGATATAACAACAAATTAACGACTTTCAGATTTTTTCCTTTACTTGTGCTGTGAGACCTTGCCTCTTACGAAATTTCATGATTCTAGGTCAATTGGAAGTACCCTATAGGTTTTGATTTACCTGCGAAATGTTCAAATTTTGTATAGCTTCAAGGGACCGCAGACTTATTTTTTATGTATTTGGTGTTAATTTCGACTTCATGCGTCCACGGGTTCCTAAGAAAAAGGGTCTTGACAGACAGACAGACAGACAGACAGACAACAAAGTGATCCTATAAGGGTTCTTTTTTCCCTTTGAGAAACGGAACCCTAAAAAACTGTCAGTCGAAGAACTGTACGTCGGAAGTGAAAGCATAATCTACTTATACACACACCCACCCATCTGTATAATATAATGTATCTTAGCGTAACTGACAGTTTTTTTATTTCACCCAGAACGTGCAAAGCCTTACACAGCAATCGCAAAATACGTGGTTTAGTCACTACATCATTGTGTTGTAGCATGTTGCATACACAACAATACATATTTACGTTTAGCTTACGAAAAGCGATAAGGCTTCCCATAGCTACTATTATGTATGTATCCTGCTGGTCTAGTGGTCAGTTATCCTTACTGCTGAGCCAGAGGTCGTGGGTCCGATTCCTATCCAGGACAAATATTGTATGATGAGCACGATAAATGGTTCTGTCTGGGTGTAATTTGTCTATAATATGAATCTATTTAGTAGTATATAAGGATGTTTATCAGCAGTCTGGTTACCATAGTACTAAATGCTCTACCTAATTTGGGATCAGACGGCCGTGTGTGAGAGGTCTCAAGTTATTATTATTATGCTGTGACGCCTTGCTTTATGCGATCTGTGCCCGTACATGTAACTTGCTCATTTTGGTGTAATTAAGAACGATTTATCTATCTGAATGTATATCCTACGATACATCAAATTACATACAATTAGGGATTTCTACGGAAATCTATTATTTAAAGGTTGCAAAAAACAACAATAAAGTGTTACTAAGTTTTATTGCTTGTCGTTTTTGCTAGGGAGACACAGCCATCACCTACTTAATTAAATTAATCAGATAACAGTGATACTAAGTTAACAATAAATTAAAAGAAGTTTAATTTTGCGGATTTTTCTATTGCGGAAATAAAATGACATTTTTGTGGACAAATTAGGATTTAAAAAGTCTTGTCAAAGTTTTATGTGACATTCAAATACAAGACCTTGTTGTGAGAAATATAATACTGTTACGGTAAAGTGACTCTGCCTGTCTATATATAGCCTTTTCACGTTGAAAGCTCTGAACCGACTGTAAAGAAATCATTTAAAAAATGGCTTGGAACCAAGAGAGGAACATAGGAATCTAGTAAATTTGAAATAAATAAATACACAACAATGTTGACGAAATCCACCACTAGACTGCCGTGTGTTGTACGTGGATACGTGTACATAACGGGCAATATTTTTTGAGGCAGGTAGAAGTGGTGCTACTAATGCTAGTTTCTTTTTGGTGAATTCTATGGTTTCCAAGGAGGTTGTGTGTATCTCTTTGGATGGTATAGCATGTCGAAATTTGATTTTAACTATACTTACCTGTACATACGATTTTAACTATATCCATAAATACCATAATACATGAAAATAGTACATTATAAACTATCACGAATTGCAGATTTATGTTCTTTGTTTTTCGTTCTTTGTTCGTCAAGATTCCAATTGACGCGGTAGCTGTTGCACCATTGTGTCCACATTCACGAGTACATTAATAAGTTGTCCGATGATGCCGCAGCTGCCTTCGTAATGCAACCGACGTATCTGCACACGCGGCGATACTGGATGTTCCCCGATCGGATCTAATGCGGGCAACCCATGTTGTTTAGGTGGATACGTGTCGTCGTACGAGTCGGCCAACGTGGGCACTTTGTCCGACTCCAGGTCCAGTGATTTTCTACACAGTACAGCACAGTACTGTATCGCACAGTTTAAAGTTAGTCCCTGCCTCTTCTGCGAAAGTATTACTTAGCAGCGGTAAGTGTTTATTCTTTGTTGGCTTCAATGAGCGCAGAAACCATAGAATGGATTGCTGACAAACGTGGTAGTGATTATTAAGATACATTGGACAGCAGCTAGTGCACGTTTCACTAGCTGCTGTCCAATGTGCCTTCATAATCGGTGATCGCACACAATCGATGTCTATACAGTCCGGCGTTGATATAGAAACGATTACATCATCCACTTGCAAAGGCTCGGCCGCCCCAGCTGCAAATGTACTGGCGCCGTCGTTGATCTGTTCGGACGCCTTCGATCTTTTACGTTCCCGGCACCGCTTTACTCTGTCATATGGTGTTTTATGGATATCACTTTATTGCTTTACGGTGTACGATCTCTATATTTTGAATTGGCTTTTTGACGAGTATAGGCCGATATTATGTTATTCGGTTTATTTTTTTACTTTTCTACCGTAAATACAGGGTGTAAGTAATAACGTACTGAAAACTGAATTAGTTCACGCACACGAATATACACGAAGATAACGTTTACATTGCGTAGCGCAAAATCAAACTAATGACTGTAAATCCTTAATCTCGCATTTTTGTGAAGAACTAACTTTTGCCACTGATATATTACATGTTTACTGAAGGCAAATTAAGCGCAACGTCCTCAAATGGCGGGCTTCCTCCTCCACCGCGCGTGAGTCACATTCCTCTCTTAATGTAATGAATTCTTTGATTCTTTAGCTATCCAATGGTGTAATTATATTTTGGATGTAGATGATATATTAGGGGCCATCCATAAATTACGTCATACGAATTTCTTGTTGAATTTTTCAACCCCCCCCCCCCCGTCCTTGTCACAGGTGAACACATTTGTGGGACCCCCCCCTGGGGTGACGTCATATATGTTTCAATTTTGCACTCAGAACTGAAAAGTGAAGTTCTATTTTCTTTTTTAATAAATGTGTAGTAGCGGGTCTAATTATAATTATAATGTGAATAAAATATTACAAGGTCTTCCAGGTATACACATATGTGTACATTCTTTTCATTACTTCATCTTGTTCTTGTAGTTTGAAAGTTATGTTGGAATTTGAAAACGCAAAAAAACTATTACTGATATTTACTTGATTAATTGTTCATTACTATTACCTTCTACTTGTTGTATTTTTAAGATTGGAAATGGAAATTGATATATCTGCCTAACTTAACTCCAGGCACAGGCCCCTGAGTAGTTTAGTTCCTCTTCCATTTTAAACTTGTCGGGATTTATCGAAGTATGTATATGACTTTGGTAAGTACTTAATCAAGATAATATAATTTTGAAGTTTCTTTTTAGAGACAATAAAAACCAGGTTCCTGCTTATCCCTGACTCATTCTAAAAAAAAAAACTGTCAGTCGTAGGACTGCACGTCAGAAGTGAAAACACATTATTTAAAGATTAATTAATAATGAGCTGACAAAACTCAATGTTTAGATTAGCGCCCTCTAGTGGATCTATACCATATAATACATAAGTATATATCAAACTACAGTAGTATCGCGCAGAATCCACAGATGGCATAAAAATATTTTTTGAAGTGAAAACTTCTTTAGCGGCGTTGTGCACTTTTTGGGATGGGTAAAAATGTTAAACTCGCGTCAGGACACGTGACCTGATCGAAAATTCGTACGAGGGAGCCGAGTTTCTTATATTTAAAAAAATCCAACATTCTAAATTCAAACATTTATGAGCGGCCAGGAGCGCAAAACTTCCAGTGTACCCTATGTATACATTTAGATATGTTATTACCTACTTTTTATTTTTAACCTCATTATATATATACAGATGTGTGTGTGTATGTATATGCAAATACATTGTGAAGTTATGTTTTCACTTCTGACGTGCAGTTCTACGACTGAGTGTTTAATATGTGTTGATTATTGGATTGAATAAAGTGTATCAAAATATAGTACATCTTGTAAAACCTCGAAATTAAAATTGCGCCATCTGTGAAAGTTGCCCTAACTAATATATGGATAATATTAGTATACAACTAACTAGTATCGCGCAGGAACCACCGATGGCGTAAAAATAAAATAAATCAACTCACGGTCAGCATTTTTCATTGCGCTAACACTTTTTTCCGGCTAGCCGCCATCCGCCGAGCGGCTGAAGTGTAACGTGCGATAAGGAATTCGTTCCAAAAACAAACGTTTTTAGACTTTTTTCTCCACAAGTGAACTGTCTTGTTTGTGTCTTATTGTGTTCAAAAAGCGGTAGATCGGTTTACCACCATTACTGTCGCCTAAGGCATATCTTTAGTAATTTTTAATACTATCCATAAAAAGTATTGTTCGAAAGATTTACCTGTTAACGTTCTCAGAAATGAGAAAATGTCTCATGCGTGCATAAACTAGATCCAAGCCGTAAGGGGTCGTCCATTAATCACGTGATGTGTTTTTTAGCAACTTTTTAACCCCCATCCCCCTGGTGATACGTGGTGAGGTTTTAGACTAACCCCACCCCATCTAGCCAAAATCACGTGTATTTTTTTAGTTCAAAATGTATTTAAAATTTTCAAAATATTATCAATAAAATAAAATAAAACATCGAAAAAATAAATGCACGTGATATCCCACTACACCCAGCCTTGTAATATTTTGTGATTTTTCCGAACCCCCTCGCCCCCCTTTCGAGCCTCACGTGATTAGTGGACAATTCCTAAGAGCGTTAAAAACATCGGTTTCAATAGGTCTCTATTACTAATATATTTATATGTATAACATAACCCTATAAATACTGCAGTGCTTATGAGTCCTCATATAATCCAATTAGACTTCTATAATTCTATAATTTTGATTTTAAACCAAAATTTTATTATATTTGCTGAAAAGGTGCTTCGCATTTTAATTCATTTGCGTGACTATTTAGCTCAAGCAGACATAATGAGTGACGTAGGGTTGACTTGACGTTGCTTAACATCTCCACACCTCTTGTAATAAATCGACTCCGCACCTCCGCACACAAACCGACAATGCGGTATTGTTACCAATTTCGTGACGTGAATTAATATTCAATTTATTATAGTGGAAGCAGCAGGACCCAAGGTTATTATTATTCGATATATAAAACGATCATTTTTTTTAAACTTCTTTAGCGGCGTTGTGCACTTTTTGGGATGGGTAAAAAATGTTAAACTCGCTACAGGATACGTGACCTGATCGATCGAAAATTCGTAAGACGGAGCAGAGTTTCTTAAATTTAAAAAAATATAACATTCGAAATTCAAACATTTATGAGCGGCCAAGAGCGCAGAACTTCCAGTATAATAATTGTATACATTTAGATATGTTATCACCTATTTTTTATTTTTAACCTAATTATATATATACAGATGTGTGTGTGTATGTATATGCAAATACATTGTGAAGTTAAGTTTTCACTTCTGAAGTGCAGTCCCACGACTGACAGTTTTTTTTGTTACTATTGATTAAATCTGTTAAATTTATTATTATCTTCAGTTCTTTTTTATTTAGGGTTCTATATCACAAAAGGATCCCTTATACGATAAATTCGTTGTCCGTCTGTCTATTTATTTATTTATTTAGAATCATGAAATTTGACGAGAACCAAGTTCTCACAGTACAAGTAAAGGAAAACATCTTTAAAAGGTTCTTTGCGATTACAAACTTATATTTTGCGCTTATGCGCAATCTGACTTATTTGCCGAGCTTTCAGAATTTATGAACATAAGTAATGATAATTATTTTTAATAGAATTAAAGCAGTTTTATGTATGAATGGATGTAGTATGTACATATATCTAGTCTCCAGTAGTATTTTGAACAAAATACCACATATTTAGTAGCTTTATACATATACCAGATACGCAAATAAATTAAGACATTATTATTTATACTATATGGCAGTGGCGAGGGTGGATTTCTAAATAAAATTGTTTGGACAACGTAGCTGGTATCCATATCTTCGAGAGTCGATGCCCGAAGTCGATAGTCTAATAGATGAACTATCTCTAACAAGTTTGTACGGAACCCTCGGTACGCGAGTCAGTCCTGTACACTTGTCCTGTTTTTTATTATATTAAGTAGTTAATTATTTGTGTCCAAGAGTTGATATTCTAATGATTGGAATTTCTTTTCTATTAATTGAGAATTTGATTCTGCCGAATGCAGCAACGTGAAAACGTCCGTGTAAGTCTGTATCTATATATTAATTGTAGCGAAAACTTTGGATCCCTTTTTACGAAAATTGGGCGGACGGAGGAGTATGAAATTTCGCACACTTATAGTTTATACAGAGAAGAAGTGACGAATGCTAAAATTTTTGCACAATATTTGCTACAAAGTTAAAAAACTACAAAAACGGGTACATACAGCTATGAGTGTCCAGTATATATTTTGACCTGTCATGGTACAAAAGTCTATACAATGACAGGTCAAGTAATATTGGCCAATGAAATAAATCATGGTCGAAATTCGACCACCACGCGATGTCTAGTTTTATTAAAATAATAAAAGAAAACATGACATAAAATCATTGTGTAAGTTGTTAAAATGTATCTTTTACGACTTTCGTGTTATTTTCAAGGTTAATATATTTTGCTTTCATGTTTTTGCAGTAAATATTGAATACTAGCTGCACCCCGCGATTTCACCGGCGTAAGTCCCGATGCCGTGGGAATATCGGGATTAAAAGTAGCCTATGGTTAATCCAGGTGGCCGGCTATCAGTTAAGTTTCATCGCATTCGGTTCAGTAGTTTTTGCGAGAAAGAGCAACAAACATTCATACATCCTTACATCCTCACTAACTTTCACGTTTAGTAGGATTTACATTGATATTATCCTCGCAACGGTAAATCGGAGAAATAACAAACATTCCATTGTCCGATCCCCTATTGTCGAGGTGAACATTGCGCCAAACTTATAGTCAACTTCAACTTTTGGTTTGTGGCTTTGTGGAGTTACCACAATTTTGCCAATGTCAAGTAGGTATACGGAGGACAAACTGTCAAAGGATTTTATGTAGAGCTGTGGTAGAGCCAAAAAAAAATAATTGTAGAGATGTAGAGACTATAAATAATCGTAAACTTATAGTCAAATTGTGACAATTATGAAATGTCAGACGGTGAAATAGTTGTATAGTGGCTAACCTCAACTATGGATCAGTGTGTTTATGTGCATAATTGCAGTTTTAGTTGAAACAGTGGCAAAAGAAAATTAATGAAACACAGTTCACGATGGTGAGTACGGCCTTTTAATCTTAGTTCACACTAATATGACTTTTATGTAGTATAGTATACATATTATATACATATTATATTGTATGTAGGTAGATTACATCTTTTTAAAGGCCGTACTCACCATCGTGTCTGACGTACGTCCCGCCAAGGACACGCACGATGCACGATGCAAAACGATCGTGAATAGTCTTGACGTACGTCATAATTATTATTAATTGCTTGCTGGACTTGCACGACGCGTTTTGCATCCAGTGAGTACCCCCACCACATGCTTATGTATATAATATACGGTATATATACAGTATATAGTTATACATAATATACAGTATATAGTTTATTTTGCCAATTTATGGAGAATTCCCCAAAATGCGGGGAATTTCAAACCGATCGACAACACCATTGTAACAGTGCTTTCTGCAAAATAATAAATGATTTGATTTGATTAGGGAATTTATGGCGAGACCATCAATGCGGGAAATCGGAATTATTAATTACGAGATGATTCACAGAGGGACATGGCAGGTGTATGAGAACGAATTTCTTAAATATAGTTATACTTACAAATACAATTGCTTATACATAATACATACATACATAAATACTGATAGATATAATATATATATATATATATATATATAGATACAAAATATACCTTAGTTACGTTATGGTATGATGGTAGGTTATGATGATATTTCTGCCAACTGTTTCCTGTAAAATTCACGGACCTTTGCTTTAAACGTGTCTCTGTTGGTGGACATCCTAATCTCAGGAGGGAGCGCATTCCATAGTAAGATAGAATGGATTTTGGGGTAATTTAAGAATATGGCATTAGCAACGCTGGCTATAGCACCGTGGCCTTGAGCGGACGTACAGCCGCGCACGATGCGTGTGTATGCTACGTCGGGCACCGCGTCCTTGGCGGGACGTACGTCAGGCACGAAGGTGAGTAGGGCCTTTTACTTTAAACGACCAATTCTTGTATATATGTATTTCTTTATGTATATGTATTTCGGGTATGTCAGAAACGGCTCTGACGATTTTGATGAAATTTTGTATACAGGTACAGTTTTGCATTTTAAGTTCAACTGCATAGTTGTATTTCCTGTAAAAATGCAATACTACAAAAAAAAATTAAAGAAAAAAATACGATTTTACAAAAAGCTACCGAGTGAAGCTCGGTCTCCCAGGTACTAATAATTATATCTATAGGCACGTGAATTTGTAAAGATTACATGCAATTTGCTTTGAGTTACAGATACATGCACCTTTATTTAAAAGAGGCCGTCTATACATTAAAGCAATGATATATTATGTAATTTTGACTTATTTCTTGGCAATGTTGAATAGTGATTCCGTTTAGGCACGTGATTGCACGTGAGGCGATATTCTGGTACTTTCGCGACAAAGTCGTAATGCAGGCAAGCTATAAACCGACATTAATGCCATGTTTTTCCTTATTTTTGTAGTAGCGGGAAATAATATACTATCTTTAGATTTCCCCTTACGTCATACCAAAACTTTTAAGGACAAAACACAATTCTGTCGTGGTAATCGGGATAGCAGTAAGGCAAGAAGAGGCTCTTCTGATTTACTGCTATCTCGATTACCACGACAGAATTTGATTACTAAGTCTACAATCTCAATTAAGTATGTACCTACTAAAGGGAATCTACAATGGGTAGCTGTTTGATATAAATATTTTATTTAATCTTTAAAAGACCTTCACAAGTTTCTATCATTGAAATTGAATGGATTGAAATTGAAGTTTGCGTAATGTCATCGAGGTAAATATTAGAGCTATTTTTCCTCACAGTTCTGAGAAGTTAGCTTTCCTGTTCGTTGCCGGTTAGAATTATGGGTTGGCAGGACGAAAGGAATCCTCCGAGGAATCCATAGTTTCTCCGCATTCAGATTTCCAAATATTTAAAAAGTCCCTACCTATATACAAATAAAAAAAGACGTGTCGTAATGGCTTAGGCGTCGGACTTGCGATCAAGTTCAAGATCAAGATCGAACACCACCCAGTGCACTACCGGTGTGAACCCACTCCTAACACAAGCATTTAGCTTAGCTGGAGGGGTTAACAAGAATACTTATAATGTATGACCCACGTAGTAGTAGTAGTTGCTTTTTTATTTATCAGCGTTTTGCAAAAATATAATTTACCTACATACTTTTTTATGCCCAATTTAGTATTTAATTATCTATCAGATGTCGAAGCAAAAAATACTTCATATTATATCATAATAGGATATTGAAGACCTTTCATAGTGGAGAACATTAATTAAGTTAGAAGACGGCGCGTGGCAACGCCAAAGTGCGTTAGCCACAAAGCAAAAGAGCTTCACCTACTATTAGTAGCACCTTAAGAAAGGAATTTATTAGATACTAACCTTTATTATGTTTAAAACTATATTACATAGTAGAGTTCGCGAATCGCGCGTTGTAGAATCAGGTGGACTGCAAAAAACAGTAAAAGGAAACTATTGCAGAAAAGAAATAATTATATTGTTTAAGGCATAACGTAAAAAGTGGATGACACATACATTTCTACAAGGTCCACTGTCTAAGTAATAAAGGTACTTAGACTCCCTACGTGAACATTACACGCACATAGCACCGTACAGTTAAAACTCTTCGACCAGCAGAGTCACGCAATCTTCTTATTAAATCGGGGCCTCAGATTTAATAACACATCAAGGACTCCGTATATCATACTTAATGCAGGTAGTATCTGTACCTGTAGGTACCGTTGACAACGAACGTTGCTGAATACATGTAGATTTACTAGGCTCTTGTTCGAAAATAATTCGGTAAAAAGTATTCAATAGCCTTTCCCATCTTAAGAAAACAAGATTGTTATAGTGGTCTGTAAACTAGAATATGTTGAGCAACTTGCGTTGCCGACTGTACATTTTCACTAAGGGCGCTACATAAGTTTAAGTAAAAAGTTAAATAAGTTTTGCCGAGTGTTGTGGGTTCAAATCCCACACTTGACAAAAATTTGTGTGATACACAAATGGTTGTCCCGAGTCTGGGTGTTCTTTGTGTCCGTTGTGAGAAGGTTTGTGAAGACCCCCGCGACACAGGAATGTTCCTAATGCGGGAGTTGTACTAGGAGGAAGGAATAATTTGTTTGATTTTTAAATTAATATTTCTAATGCAAAATTGCTGAGGTACCATCCTTATAGTCCAGATATAACGCCATGCGACTTTGCACTATTCCTGTATGTAAAAAAAACAACTGAAGAGACGCACGTTTTCGTGTGATGAGGAGCTTATAGGAGCTTTTGAGGAGATGGCTGGTCAGAGGGACATTGGAGCAATGTGTTCAGCACATTGCTCCAATGTCCCTCAGTGGTTTACAGGTATGAAGACCTGTATTACTGGCAGTAGAGACTACTTCGAAAAAAAAATTATAGTGTGTTAATTATGAACATTTTTAAATTTATTTATACAGTTTAAAAAAAACAATATTCTCTTCTAAAATGAACATGACATGAAGCATTAAAGAGAGTGGACAACGCTTTAACTGAAGCTAAACAGTTTATTAGAATTGTATTAATCAGCTTATCATGAAGATCAATTACTGTGATCAAAATAAAGACTTCTTGTTCATTAATGTTGTAGGTGACATTATTTACATAGAAGTCGAACAAAGTGTATTAAATAATAGATTCAACCATTTATTAGACAGAAGACCATGAATTAAACTTTAAGAAAAATTTAATTTACAAGTGTATCATGTTTTTACATTTGTAAAGGAGCTATTAGTATGGTAGGTATGTGGTGATGGAATGACTTAGCGAATCTCATTGTGTTTTTCTTACATCGCATAGTGAAATATTAACGAAGTTTTAATAATGATATTAAAAGTTGGAGATCTAGAGGCTTGTCCACTTATATTCTTTATAGGTACAGTAAGTTGTCAGACTATATGACGTATTACGAAATAAAGTAGTCATAGCCGCAAATTTCTTCTTAGATGGTCTGCATGTAGTGAATAGTCACTGAATTCAGTGTCCGTAAATCACTACATATTATAAAACAAGGTCCCCCGCCGCGTCTGTCTGTCTGTTCGCGATAAACTGAAAAACTACTGAACGGATTTTTATGCGGTTTCCATCAATAGATTGAGTGATTCATGAGGAAGGTTTAGGTGTATAATTTGTTAACGTTTTATGTAAATTGGTTGAAATATGATGATGGTTGTTAAAAATGTCTCTACTACCCGTGCGAAGCCGGGGCGGGTTGCTAGTATTACATAAAGTACAACTATTATTAGAAATCTCACGTTTCGTCAGTAAATTACTTGAATCTCTACTATGATAAAAATGATTGCCTTAAAAATCAGCAATGCTCTTCAGCGATTTTATTTTATGTAAGAAACTATGGCAACAAAAATAGTATCATTATAACTCTTCACACTGCATTAGTTTCAGGCACTTGAAATGCTATGCTAGATTGCATAAATTATTACCAATAAAGTAGACAAATTTTAAATTTATTTGACATTCAATGGTATTGACAATATCAATTTTGAAGTGACAGAATAAGTACGCCGATTGTACAGTCGCGAACTTATTTAAGTTTGAATATTGTACAGTAAGTAAACTTTTATCGTGAGCTAGTGTTTTGGCACTAATTCAAAATCATGACTGAAAAAAGCACGATGATTCGAAATTGTTGTACCTTTTACAAATTCGTATTCGACTGAACAAAAATATATTCAAAAAAACCCGGACAAGTGCGAGTCTGATTCACTAAGCAAATAAACTTGTATGTAGATACTGTAGATAGTATGTCCATCTTAGGTATCGATTTTTGAAGATTTTTTGTCCGTTTTTTCCGAAAAACAAACTTAACCTTGCAGTTCTAAAAATAATGTTCCATACAGCGATATAACACAAAGTCAACTTTCCAACCGCAAAATATAGGTAAGTTTGTAATGATAAAAAATATTTTTTTTATGTCATAAGTATATCAATAAATTAACGACTTCGGATTTCCCTTACCTTACCTTTTAAATATTATCGCGATTAAGTCCCGAGGTTATACATCTAATATGTATCAAAGTCGTGAAAGTTTAAAAACAATTTTTTCCTTCACTTGAGCTGTGAGACCTTGCTTCTTACCAATGTTCATGTTTCTAGGTCAACTAGTAGTACCCTATAGGTTTTGATTTAACTACTTGCGAAATGTTCAAATTTGTTAAAGTCTAAAGCTTAAATGGCCGTATCTTTTGATGGCGTTGACTTCGAAGCTGGATTTTTTTACAGCTTCAAGTGACTGCAGACATACGTATTTAATGTTACTTTCAACTTGATAACTCCAAGGGTTCCTGAGAAAATAGGTCTTGACGTACAGACAGACGGACAACAAAGGGATCCTATGAGGATAACCTATCCTATTCCTTATGAGGAACGGAACCCTAAAACCTACGTACCTATACCTATGAAAGAAAGTTATTTTAATAAACGAAAGGCTTGCTATACTTCGACAGTGAATTTACGCCTGCTCTGCGTATAAATTAGCTGTATAGAGCTGTATATTCCTTTGGGAATAAAAAGACCACAACTTGTTGCTTCTAAACCATGAATGGCCTGTTTTAAAGGATTTCTTTTCATATTATCATTTATTTAAATTTTAAAATTTTCATTACATACGTAGGTACATCTGTATTTTTAAACTTAAAAGTAAATTTTAGAATCATGGTTAATTTCCTTTTTGGTGTTCATGAATTTATTTGTACAAGTGTGCTTCTAACAACAATTTCAATGTATACGTAGCATTCTTACCTCTTTTTCTTATCCTTCATGTTGAATCGGCACAAAACTCTTAATTATAATAATACTGTCTTAAAATATGTTAACGTCCTCACTTTAACTTAGAAAGTCTAGTAACAATGTGAACTATTCTCAATAATTAAATGGACAAATACATTTTTAGTTTATTATCGCTTAATTTAGCACCAAAAAAGGCCGGTTTGTATTACACGTTTGATGAATTACATTCAAAACATTGTGAATGAAGCCGATCGATAGCGCGTGAGTAGGAAAGCGCACGCAAACAGTGGCGGTATGACCGCTCCGTCCGACGAGTGAAAACGACTAAAAGCGGGCGAAGCGTTTGCTAACTGAGAGCCAGCGTGCCTCGGGCGTTTCAGTATATAACAACGTACTCTGTGCTCGGGCATCGAGTTCCGAGTGTCGAGCAGTCGAGCTGGCCTCCAACCTGCCAAAGCTACCGCCACCCGCCACCACTTACGTTAGCATCAATCAATGAACTACAGAAACCTTGAATTGGAGCGTCTCACTAACCACCGAGTCAATTTAAATATTAAAGTTTTTAGGTAACCTTCCCACCCCATTGTTTGAAATGTTTATAAGTGTATAAAACACGTTATGGGCCAAGTAATTACACATTGAACTATTTATATTGCCCGGATAATACGAATTATCACATTGTCTGGCCATTATGAATACTGCTACAATAGTGTATGGAAGTGGAATAAGATACATTAGGCAGGGCGCTAAGATCAAGAACATACATCAAAGGCCCAAGATCATTTTAAACACGCGCTGCACCAGAGTGCAGTTCTTTTCCATTTTCTATACAAGAACTGTACAACTCAAAGATTGTAACGACGTGTCATCATCACCATTTTATCTCTATGGCCATCCCAATTGGGGCTAACGGTAAAGCGGTATGTATCCTATACATATACTAGTGTAATCTTTGGCGGTAAATAAACCATACGATGCAAAGTTCCATCAAAAGTATTCAGGTTATTTTTATTAAACAGAAGTCTGACTTAGCTAAAAAAACGAATACTTAATTGAAGTAATAATTTATAAAAAGAAATCCCTATTTCCCCTGGTCACGCCATAATATGAGAACGACTTAATCGATTTCATTCATTTTTTTTTTATGTTTTCTAATACTTTGCAGAAGGTTCTTATGGGAAGAAAAATTAAGAAAATTGAGCAGAAAATCAGTTCCCGTAGGATAAATTTTGAATTTTGACGCTAATGAAGTCGCGGGCAACAGCTGGTTTTACATAAATAATATTCTCATTCTCACCTACCATAATATAATATTATGATAGGTCCCTATGATTTACATTACATTGCCTACTCATATTGGGCATTTTCAAACTATCTCTACATTATGAATAATGTCATATTAATCACTTCGTCCATGACATATACATCGGTGTTGATAAGGAACTTAACTTCAATACACGTCAACGTGAGATTTGTATAACTCTATCTATCTATAGATAAACAGAACCTAGACAGAGCTAATTAAGTTAAGCTAAAATCTTACAGGCAAAGATTTTATTATTGTTTGAAATATAAATTTTTCTTATTAAATGAACCTATAAACTTAGTATACTAGCGTAATTGACAAACAGTTATTACCGCGTCACCGAAACATAAATGTTTGTGTGCGCGAGTTTTACAGATGTGACTGAGTTTTAATGTAGGACATTGACGTCACCGCAGTATCGATGTCTAATATCTAATATCACAGATTATTATGTAGTGATAATATCACTATGTACCTATTGGTAGTATTTTGATGCTATGTAATATAATTTTTTTTAATGACAGAAGTGAAGAAAGAGCTTTAGAACGTTTTCATGCTAGTGTTTGTTAAATATTTTCCAACGTTAATTACTGGTTTTATGTTGATTAAGTACATATGCTCATGCTGTACTTTCTATGTTGTAACACAGCTCACGCTTCGTCTACTATCATTAAATATTTCATGCAAGTAAATCGGTTTCAGGGACTTTTGACCTGACCTTATTAAAACTGTGACCTTTAAGTTAGTTGGGTGTTGTTACAAAATATATATAATGTCACGAAGAAAGGCATTGGTAGGTAGGTAGGATATGTAATAAACTAGCAAAAACCGCAGCTTTGTGCTTTTTTGGGCTCACTAGATTTTTTGAATGCGTGACCAGTGCCAACTATCATGTATTCTGTGACGGTGCTCTTGTGACGACTTCTCTGCCGTACAGCCCAGGGGCAAGACAGCTCCAACACTGTCCTAACTAAACATGGTCACTGGTTGATGACGCATAAGAGTACATGTACATTAGATACGTTTTGTATCCTCGAAGGAATAGGCATACAACAATTCCAAACTAAGGGTTAATTATTACTCATATTATTTCTTGATAGAAAACCGAGTTTCACGTTACCCGAAAGGGGGGTCGAATCCCAGACCTCTGCATAGCAGTCGGTGCGTATTACTACGGCGCCGAGGCCATCTTCGTTTAAAACTAGTTTGTTTGATATCCGTGTTGTGGAAAATATTTCATGCAATAATTTTATAACACACACACACAATAGTAATTTTTAACTCCCGACACAAAAACGACGGGGTGTTATAAGTTTGACGTCGATGTCTGTGTGTGTGTGTGTGTGGCATCGTAGCTCTGAAACGGATGGACCGATTGTGATGCGGTTTTTTTCATTTGAAAGCCAGTTTCCTTGCGGTGGTTCTTAGCTTTATTTGGTTAATATCGGTTTAGCAGTGTAAGACTATCAGCTCTTTTCCAAAATGATGTAAGGCATTTTGTAATTGTTGAAGGGATTTTCGAGTCGGGGGTGTTTTAAATTTTAAATTTAAATTTATTACGTCCAGCGATTTAGTAAATTATCTATATCAACAAAGATCTACTTCTACATCATACCAAATCGCTGGATTTCATGAGATCAGGAAAAACTCGTTGATCTATACCTTAATTAAATTATAGCGCCAAGTAGGGAGCGGAAGTTTCAATAATAGATGGGCTAGTTAGAATGGGATTAGTTAAAATGTATACTATTATATCAATTATCACAGGATCACTGGTCAAGATAAATGAAAATAAGATTTATTTACAATTAGAAAACATTACTGCAGTTTCTGGATTCCTTTCCTTTCTACAACAAATGTTCTGTAAAACACACAATGTCATATTGTGTGTTTTTTGTAAGTATTTCTATTTCTAGTGTTTAACAACCTTGAATATTTTTACTCTGTAATGTGTGTATATTTTTACTCTGTAAGCATTTCAAGCGGCTACTTGATGCCATTATTAAGATCGAGCAAAAGAAAACCAAAAAAACCGGCCAAGTGCGAGTCGGACTCTCACATTAAGGGTTTCGCACAATTGTAAAACACGTTTTGACACGTTTTTTAGTTTTTAACCTTTAATTTTTAATTTATTTTTATTATTTGTTGTTACAGCGGCAACAGATATACACATTCTGTGAAAATTTTATCTGTCTACCTATTACGGATCATGAGATTACAGCCCGCTGAAAGACAGAGACGGACGGACGGACGCCAGACGGAGAACGGAGGCTTAGTAATAGGGTCCCGTTGGTATCCTTCGAGTATGGAACCCTAAAAAAAGGAACTGAAAAGTGAAAAATAAACTTGTTAGCCTAACTGAACCCCTTAGACTTATGTACATAGGGCACACTGAAAGTTCTGCGCTCCTGGACGCTTACAAATGTTTGAATTTCGAATTTTATTTTTTTTTAAACATAAGACACTCAATCAATGATTAAAAAAAAATAAGCAGTCATGGGACTGCCGACAGAAGTGAAAACATAAACGAAACGACGAACTTAAAACGTCACGTTAACAGGTTGGTGACATTAATAAATAAAGAGCTGACAGAACTCAATGTTTAGATTAGCGCCCTCTAGTGGATCTATTAGCGTACACGCGAGCGCACTATCCCCACTCCCCCTCCCTCCCTCCCACTCTCCCACTCTCACACTCTCCCTTCCAAGATTCCCTCCCTCCCTTTTTAGATTCCCTCTCTACCTCTATCTCTCTCTCACTCCCTCCCTCTTCCCCTCACGCCCTAGATTCCCTCCCTCCCTCCCTCTCCATGTCTCTCTGACGCTGTACATGTAAATATAAGAAACTCACCTCCGTCTTAAGAATTTTCGATCTCGTCATAAAATATATATTTTTTTAAATATATTACACTCGGACACATTTTCCATACATTTTCGATCAGGGTCCACGTGACCATATTACACTCTCTAGTGGATGTATATATGTATTATTAGCGTAACGGTCACGAGTTCAGCAATCAGCAAAAGTGCACAAACGTAGCTAAAGAAGTTTACACTTAAAAAAAAAGGGTGTGTCAGCTCTGACGCACGACTGGACTTTACAATTCACTGGAGTCTCTCTCTCTCTCGCCCTCCCTCATTCCGTCCCTCCCTCCATCATTGGTCCCCTACTTTTTTACCTTTAGGGTGGAAATTTTATTTGAAATTTAAATGGGATCAACTTCGAAATATAGGGTACTAGCGACCCGCCCCGGCTTCGCACGGGTGCAATGATGATACTAAATATACTACAGAATGTCATTATATACAACGTTCACAGCTTTTTTGTCATTAGAGAATACAAACATGTTTTCTTCAGAGGTTACTCTTGAAAAAGCGACATATAATTGGCCATGTGAAAAACACTCAACGCTTAAATCTAAGCCTGCAACATTAAAAGTTTGCGACCCTGTGATTTTTTATTGGTTATCGATATATTAATACGTGAAGCGAAAATTTTGGATCCCTTTTTACGAAAATTGGGCGGACGAAGGAGTATGAAATTTCGCACACTTATAGTTTATACAGAGAAGAAGTGACGAATGCTAAAATTTTTGAACAATGTTTGCTACAAAGTTTACAACAATGGAAAAATGGGTACATACAGCTATGAGTGTCCAGTAGATATTTTGACCTGTCATGGTACAAAAGTCTATACAATGACAGGTCAAGTAATATTGGCCAATGAAATAAACCATGGTCGAAATTCGACCACCACGCGCTCTCTAGTATTTATTAATGGTCATTGCAAAAGATATCTTTACCAGAGGCCAGAGGGCCGGACAATTTCCGCCGCAACCGCTATGTCCCTGCATTTTAAATCTGTAATATCTTCGAAAATATTCATTGAAATTATATGCTGTAAAGGGCCATTTTGATCTATATTAAATGCACAATGTATTTAAGGTACTTAACTGGATAAGGATTAATGCTGTATTGCATAAAATCGCTTCGTAAATAAGCCATTATTTCTCGTAAAAAGTAAAGGATAAAAAAATGGTTATTGTGGGTTATCCCTAAGAGATAGACATATACCATCGCGGACTTTTTTGTAGACCTTTTTAAGGTGTACAATATTGTGGTACATTATTTTGGTCTATCTCGTAGGGTTCAGCCAGCGTTTGCAATGTAAACGAAAAAAAATGTGTTTATCTACGATATTACATTAGAAACCTCTAAAGTTATCAGAGTTTCTCTACTATATTATGCATGTATTATACATATAAACCTTCCTCTTGAATCACTCTATCTATTAAAAAAGTCGCATCAAATTCCATTGCGTAGTTTTAAAAATCTAAGCATACATAGGGACAGACGGACAGCAGGAAGCGACTTTGTTTTATACTATGTGGTGATTATATATTGCGTATAATAATAATCTTCTGAAACACTGCGCTATCTAAACCCAAAGCACAGATAAGATAATAGTTACTTCGTAACAGATACATCACTCCCATACAAAAGTGAAAATACCTACGTTATAATAGCCTACAAAATTAAATTAATAATACCTGGCGTTAGCTGCGACCAGAAATATATCTTATTTACGCTTCCCGAAAGTTGAGAACGCCTTGCCCACCGCGCGACCTTTGTCTCTGTGTGTAACTGCTTTGCCAGACACTTTAGGGTTGTACAAAGTACACAAATAATGAAATAGATTATTTATTTGATAATTAAATTTATGGGTGTTAAGTTTTATATAGGTAAATAAAATTATTTCCCCTAAGTTTAATTTTTAAAAGTAATTAAAATATTCTTCACTTTTACAATATTGGGTTCGATTCCCACCCAGGACAAATAATAATGTGATGAGCATGATCATTTTGTTCATTGTCTGGGTTTAATTTATCTATAATATATATGTATTTAGAAATAAATAAGTATGTTCATCAGCAGTCAAGTTACCATAGTACAGGCTCTGCCTAGTTTGAAATCAGACGGCCGTGTGTGAAATGTGTCAAGTTATTATTATTATTATTAAACCTTTTCATAGTAACATAAAATGTTGATGCTGTACACATATACATATATACTACCGATATAATTATGTACTTATACGGGAATTAACGCGATCACGAAATTCCCGTAATCGTGTTCGCGTTAATTCCCGTTTATGTACATAATTATATCATGGAACGCGAAAGTTTAAAAGTTAGTATACTACCGATTATAGTTTTGGTTAGTGACCCTGACTGCTACGCCATAGGTCGTAGGTTCGATTCCCACCCGAGTCTGGGTGTTCTTTGTGTCCGTTGTTTGTATGTTTGTCAAGTCCCCCGCGACACAGGAGTCATTCCTAATGCGGGAGTTGTCTTTTAAAAATAAATAAATAAATAAATGGCCGCTGAGCAGACGGGAGAAAGATACTCTGCTTACGATTCAATGCTTGCTTTTCTGTAATGTATGCCAAGTGACGGTGACGGGATTATAGAAAAAAGGGCTTTAATCAATTTTATAAAAAAAATGCTCCTCATTTTTTTTAATTAAGATTTAATATCTATAATCTATCATAGATAGATTTCATTGTGATAATACTGTTTGTATCTTATGAGAGCCCTTTAATCGGCAACACGTTTTATGATATGCGCTCCAATTTAATACTTTTGTATAACATATATTATCCAAAAGTATTAAATAACAAATAACTACCGCTGCCGCTCTCAATATGTTTTACATTTCAGTCGCTCTTACTATATTATTTTCTAGCCTTATTATAGATGGTCCTAATTTAATTTCGTGTTTTAAGATAATCCTATAGGTAGGTACCATGTCAAACATATTGTGTGAGAAAAGCAGCCAACAGTTCGCCTTGCCTTGAATACAGGGGCAGTCCACACCTATACAAAGTTCGTCACCTTTCCTAAATGTTATGGGTTCATTATTTAAAGTTTAATAGACTACATTTATTACAACATCCACCCTGGCCAAACATTCTAAACCTGATTTAGTACAATTGGTATATAACATTGTATAGAATATTTATAAGCAACATTTATTATTTGTGTTAAGAAGATAACTATTATTTATTATTAGCACAGCCACGCGGCGAGTAAAGAATAAACACCTAAAGTATTTTTAAATTATATTGACAAAATAAGTAATAACTAAAATAATTTTTGCGATTAATTTTTAAAGGATTTAAAAGATCACTAAAATCTAGCAATAATGCAATTTAACGTAATAAATACTTATTTACTATGTTAAATTTAAATTTAGTTAGTTAGTAGTAGTAGTTAGTTACATTTAATAATAATAATAACTCCACACAGCTTATACACTTGTGTAAGCTGTGTGGAGTTATTATTATTATTAAATACATTTATCAATAACAAAACACGTCCATTGTACAATAAGTTCGATTTGGCATTTTGTTTTTATTTACGACGTTCAGTACGTGCGTGCTCTGAGCAACGCGTTGTCGCCCCTACCGACACTTATTCCGGCCACGGATGCCTAATTGGTAGGTATGGACCTCGAGCGAGTGATGTAGCACTGCCCAAAGTAAGCAGAGCTTCACTGTACTTACACTAGGCATAGGCATTATGGATACCTACTGTAATCCTAAATCGTACCCATTAAAAATAGTTTGCAGATCGACTACTTCATTCAAGCTATAGAAATGAACCCCGCTGTTGTCAGTTTGAAAGGGTACGCCCACGTCAACAGGGAATTGCTTACATCGGTAAGTGCTCTCTAATTGCATTTCATCAGTTTACAGTAAATTAGCAAGATGATTAAGTCGAAGACAAACTTATTAAATAAAAGGTAATTAACTCAAGAGAAAAATACCTTTTTTAAAGAGACAGTGTACCAATTTAAGAAAATTACTTAAAAAGTTATAATTTGTTTTTAAACTTTTACTTATGAGTATAACTGTTAGAACAGAAAACACAGAGAGCAAAATTTTTAGGGTTCCGTTCCTCAAAATTAAAAAAGGAACTCTTATAGGATGACTTCGTTGTCTTTCTGTCTGTCAAGACCCATTTTCTGCGCTACCTTGAAGCTGTAAAAAAATATCAGACTTCTAAGTCAACGCAATTAAAAGCTCGGTCATTTAAGCCTTATACACATTTCGCAAATAAATCAAAACCTATAGGGTACTTACTTCCCCTATTGAGAGTTGAGAAGCAAGGTCTCACAGCACAAGTTAAGGAAAAAATCCGAAAGACGTTAATTTGTTTTTATATTACAAAATAGTGTTTTTTTTGCAATTACAAACTTATGTTTTGCAATTGGAAAAAGTGACTGTTATGTATGGAATATTCTTAGAACAGCAAAATTAAGTTTGTCACTGTTTGATAAGCAACAATAAAATATTAGAACACTAGCAACCCGCCCGGGCTTTGCAACGGCTACAAATTATACACCAAAACCTTCCTCATGAATCACTCTGTCTATTAGTGAAAACCGCATGATAATCCGTTCAATAGTTTGTCAGTTTATCGCGAACAGACAGACAGACGCGGCGGGGGACTTTGTTTTATAATATGTAGTGATACAGTGAAACAACACAAAATTGTTTCATGGTATTTGTATGTACATTTTTTCCCTCATCGGCGCGGCGTAAAGCTCTCTTCAAAGGTTTCAAGTAATTCGGCATAGTCCTCAGTTATCAATTTTATAATAATTGTTGTGCATTAATTAACTTTTAGTTGTGAAAATTAGTGTGTGTAATCAGTGTAATCACATATAAAATTTATATTAACGCGAAAGGAGCAATTTATGCTTAGCCTTTTACGTTCTAGAAGTCATTTATCTAGAAGTACTATCAAATTTCCAGACGATTTAAATTTATATTTTACTGGCCTTTTTTTTGCCCGCGGTTTATGTTCACGTTAGTTTAGATTTCGTCAAATAATTCAGTATCCCTCGGGAGCAGTGCTTATTTCCAGACTAAATTCTCTTTTGTGTACCCCTGAAAACGTATATATATGCAATATTTCATGATGTGGTTAGTATTGATTAGTTACGGTTTGACAAGATTTCGGTGTATTTTTAGAATTAAGTATATCCGCTTAAAAGTTAAGTGTAAAGATTTACAAGCAATTGAAAATAAAGTATCCAATAGTTAGGTCATAAACCGGACTGCTTCAACCCCAATTGCAGGCGAAGCACCTGTCGCATATTTTATTCGCTGTAACTCCTTCCTGCATTTATGCATTACTAGCAGCGCCCCGCGGTTTCACCTGCGTAAGTCCCGATCCCGTGAGAATATCGGGATAAAAAGTAGCCTATGCGTTAATCCAGGTATCCAGCTATCTACATACCAAGTTTCATCGCAATCGGTTCAATGGTTTTGGCGTGAAAGAGTAACAAACATCCATCCATCCATTCATCCATCCATCAAAACTTTCACATTTATAATATTAGTGGGATAAATGCAAAAGTTACTCTGTGTCTGTTTTCAAACTTAATCCAATGAACCAATTTTTTAATTTTGGTAAAGGGATAGACAGCATCTTGGATTTTTGTGGCAAATATTAAAATTGTGGGGCGTGAAAGTTTGTATGGGAGACTAATAATTTCTCAAGATTGGTGATATAAAAAGATTAAATATTTCCTGGAACCGTTTAAGCATGTGAATCTGGCCATATAGTCAGCTCTGTAAGCGTAACAGCACCTAACTACAACGTTATAGCAATGGTCAACACGACACTAACGCAGGCGCTTTCGTCCTCAGCACCTGTTTCGACAAATCTACTGCGCGCCTTACTATTTTAGTAACATCTAGTATTTGAAACATTATTATGAACTTACCTTCATAGTCAGTGTAACAAAATAGTAGTCCGAGTTGTTAGGTACTTCCATAAAAAGGGAAATTCTTCCTCCAACCACACACAATGTAGTAGTACCGTTACCGTCTAATAAAATGTAGCAGTGAAAATTAGAAGACAGGCTAAGGTTAAAATAATTTTCAGAATGTCTCAATAAAAGCTGTTTCCTGATCACTCCTACTTTAGATGTTACGGTGTGCCATTGCGCATATCCAGTTTGTTTTAAGAGAACAATAAAATTTCTGAAGGAAAAAGAATAAAGAATCACGTATAGGTTTTGGTAATGACTTCGTCGAGACTCATCTAAGACATCTCAAAGTTGACATGGTACCTACATTCCCAAGAGCGATTTTTATGTATATATTCACTGCACACACAGCTTTATCACGACCTTGGGTTGGACAGACGTTAATCGCTCACTTAAAAAAAGGTTTTTTTTTTGTTTTAATAGCAATAGGTACATATAATAGTCTTGAATGCCATTCCTCGTGCACGTGTTTTGTTTTAATCAAAATGATGACTTCTCCTAGACATAACAGCTTCACGTGGCTAATGTGTGTGGGTCACGGTATCTAATAAACACCTAGTTTAAAGTGTGGTAAGATTTTCTTTACAAAGATGGTTCGTCAACATCGATGCTCATTAACACCACGTACTGCATGACGACATGGCAACACCTTTCTTCTTTTTTAGCAGAGGGAAAACTGGAGAAACCAGGGAACACTTTAAGAGAACATTAATTTAATTTATAAATTTCACTCAAACATTTGTTTTTAACATAATTAGAACTCATTCGGGTCATCAATTCACCAGGGCTAATGGTGAAGTATTGGAGTCGAACTGACCAGAAAGGACAGAAAGTAATGTGGAATGGAGAATATCCTTGTCACAGCCCCCGCTATGATCTATGACCTATAGGTAAGAAGCCTATGATTGAAGCCTGTGATTCAGGCCTAAGGCGGTAGGCAGCCGTGCCCGACGAGTAACAGCTTCAACCGGTAGGAGGCTGGAAAGGTCGCTATGACGGTTCATTGCCACGATTGTGACGTACCCTTCCTTAAGCACATGATATTATTGAACGGAGACCATTGATATATAGACATGTGCCGATTATGACTTTGGCCGACTAGCCGACTAGCCGATTAGTCGTTGTAAAGAAGCCGACTAGTCGGCCAAGCCGATCACGGTTTCGGGAATTTCCGTAACGCTTCGTTTACAGCTGATTCGCTTGAAAGTCGCAAACGCCGCCTGCGAGCATGTCGGAACCTGTTTTGTTTACTACACTTTGTTTGTTGATTTTTGCTTTTGTAAGCGTCAGAACGGTGATTTTGTGTAAAAAAAAATTTGTAAAGATAATACTGTTATTGTTCATTAAAGTGAAATAGCTAAATTAAAATTTAATAATGTCAAAAAGAAAATCTCGTGTATGGATATTTTTTGAAAAATTAGACAATGATTCCCGTAAAGTTAAGTGTAACCAATGCCAAATAATAATTTCTCGTGGTGGGCAGGGAAAAACAGCAAATACTACAAGTATGAACAACCATATTAAATACTGACATCCAACCTTGATACCTCAGTTAGGTTCTGCTATCAAATTTTGTACGACTACAGACGATTCCTCCCAGTCGCAAATTTGTCGAATGAGTGCTTTTGCACTCATTAGACAAATACTACACTACCACAATACTAGGAAAAAGCATTTAATTGCTAAAGCCATTTGAAGAGATTACCAATATAAAAGTTCACCATTGTACCATTATAAGTTCAAGTTGCTGTTCGGTATCTGAAGTAATACCTCATTTGAAAACCTAACCTCATCTGAAAACCCTACAAAAATATCTAGAAATTTACAATCATGAAAACAAAGAAATCATGGAAATGAAAGTGAAAGTAGGTTCGACGTGGACCATAATAAAGCCTTCACCCTGGCTACATTATTCGATCCAAGATATAAGGAACAGTTTTTCGAGGCAGAGGATCTCATCAACATTAGGTTTCAATTTTAATTAGAATCTTTGAAAAATAGCATGAGTGATGACGAGAGCGACAGTGGCAAAGATGATCCAAGAGTACCTCTATCGATGAAGACAATACAGAAACAGCAAAACACAGGAATTTTTGGCAATGCTAGGTAGGTACCAAAAATTTGGATAAACAAAATAGAAGACATTCAAGATGACAGGTCAAAGGCAGCTTATAAACTGCAGTCCTACTGTGCGTTACCGGTAATAAAGCGTAATGATGACCCATTTCAGTGGTGGAGCTTACTGCGGCTTCTAGGTATCCTGAAATGTCACGCATCGCAAAAATGTACCTTTGTTGTCCCGCAAGTTCCGTTTACAGTGAGAGCCTGTTCTCAGAGGCCGAAACTAAACTAAGAAATACTAAACTGAGAAATATATACAAAGTAATTAACCGGATAGTCGGCGCCCTTTGCCGAATAGTCGCCGACTAGGATAGTGGCCGGACAGTCGGCTTTACCGACTAGTCGGCACATCTCTAATAAAAACCCATGACGGAGACAGTATTACACTTCGTAAGTCGCCAATGAGTATAGGCATTTGGACAATCTTTTAATAGCTAGTATAGATTCACAGTTGTTATTTATATATATATTAATACGTGAAGCGAAAACTTTGGATCCCTTATTACAAAAATTGGGTGGACGGAGGAGTATGAAATTTCGCACACTTATAGTTTATACAGAGAAGAAGTGACGAATGCTAAAATTTTTGAACAATGTTTGCTACAAAGTTTACAACAATGAGTGTTGTTGTATGAGTGTCCAGTATATATTTTGACCTATCATGGTACAAAAGTCTATAACAATGACAGGTCAAGTAATATTGGCCAATGAAATAAACCATGGTCGAAATTCGACCACCACGCGATCTCTAGTTTATATAAAAATGAATACCTATTTCCCTTGGTCACGGCATCACGCGTGAATGGCTGGACCAATTTCGCTCATTCTTTTTTTTTGTTTGTTATTGTCAGGAGAAGGTTCTTATGAAAGAAAAAAATAGAAAATTTAAGAAAACTTAACGAGAGACTTACGCGGGTGAAACCGCGTAGCGCAGTTAGTTATTGAATATTTATAAGAAATATCTGTTTTGAAATAGGTAGTATAAAATGTTAGTATCATTAACTCTGGTTATACTATACATAAGTATAAGTAATATCCTTCTCATCTGGTAATGTTATGTATGATGTACATCGTACTATATGAATATATATGCATATAGCATATTTATACATTAAGTATGTACAGAAATACATGTTAACAAACACACACATTTAAAGTTCAATTCAACTTTAAAGTTCAATTTGTAAGTTTCAAAATAAGATTGCTGTTTTAAAAATTACAGATTTTCCTACAATCGTTGGCGCTTTACGTTATTCACGGGCTCTACTATACCACCTTAAAATATAACAACACCTTGTTTATGTATACAAATACATATTAATTTAAAATAAATGTTTGTTATTGTTTCTATGTTTACCATACCTGATATGGTACCTATTTTTATAAAATGAAACATAAACATGTACATAACTAAGTAGTGTATATACGATTTGTATGACGTATGTGTTGTATGATTTACAAAGTATCGTTAAAACGTTCAAGAATGTCATGTTTGTTTAGGTTCTGTACTTAATTAGTGTTTTATGATGCCCATCATATTGCATCATGACTCATGACCCTATGACTCAGAACCACCTTGACAATGACTGATATGTAAACCATCGAGTTCATATTCTTAGCCCAGCCGATTTCGCTTGGTGCATGCGCTGTAAAAATATAGGAGCACGTTTTTTATAAATGAAAACAAATGTTATCGTTAACTTATTTTTTACCTTTTTAAATAAGCTATTTTGTATTTTAATATAAAGTGTTTACGATTAAACTGTGCTGACGTGCCTAGTCACTCGATCGTCTCATTTCGTATACCACCCCTTTTCGTTCGGGTGCTGCGTATGTAGTTTTTTACGGTCTCATTAAGTTTCATAACTAGGACTCTTGAGCTCATTTGTAAGTAAACATTCTTTAAAGAGTTACTCAATACACGAGGCTTGATAACATTTAGTTCAGTAACAAGTTTACTTCGGTTCAATAATGCAATGCAAATATTGACAATCCGTTTCACCTATCTACTGGCCTACAAACTTTGGTATTTTTTCATATTGAAATTTGTTAAATTGATAGTCCGCCTTGTATACCTAGTGCAAAGGGTAGGCTTTTGACACAGGTGGGTACTCAGGTTGCATTGTAGGGACAGATATATTATTTTAATTGAAAAACTTAAATAGCTACGTGTTAAGTCGATCGGATCGGTGAAGTGCTTATTACACTTGGCTGAATTCAGTCGTCTGAATTCAGTAGTTACTGAATTCAGAAGTTAGAAGCTTCTGATCACTGTCCTAAATTCAGTTACTGAATCAGTTACCGACTATAGCGCGACGAAGTTGGACCTGTGGTGCGTGTACGAGGATGGCTCCTAGGGATGGCGATCTGAGATCGATTACCTAATCGAAGAATCGATTTTTTCATTTTAATATTAGCGCAGACATATAATATGCTTCTAATTTACGTGGAAATGATACATGCAACACAGATTGTTACTCAGCAATTCAAAACCTGTTAAATGTAATGAGGAAAGGCAGATTGTAGTAGTCTGATGTGCCGGCCACCGTACATTCTCATTAAACCTCAATCAATAGTTAAATATGATGAGTGTGAATTTATGTTAAAATTAAAAAATTAAGAACTCATTAAAAAAAAAGAAAAAGAAAATGCACATGCATTTTTTTTTGTTCATGAAATCGGAATTTTTTTGCTTAAAATATATCAACATTTCATTTGTTTAGTAAAAAATTTTAAGTTAACAAATGTCTGCTAAATTTAGACTCATTTAATATGTCTCATTTTTGGTTTTATAATATTTTAAATGCTTGATGAATGCTGAATGTACGAGGTTTTAAAGCCAAAGTACGAGATTTTTAGTTGTTTTAGTTGTATAGGTACGAGGAAAAAGTTCTAAGGTTTGCAACCCTAGTCAGAAACCATCCTGGCTTCTGAATTCAGGATGCTAACTTGCTAAATGCGATTACACTTGACTGAATTCAGTAGCGACTGAATTCAGACGACTGAATTCAGCCAAGTGTAATAAGCGCTCTAAATATCATTCATTGATTTGTGACTTGCGTGTGTATGTGTGACGAGTCCATTAAATCATGTTGTGCCTATATAGCTGCTTATAAACTAAACTCATTTACAGTTTTTGTTTTACTCAACAAACAAACACAGAAGTACAAAACAGGATTAGACTTATTACGAAGAGCACTTGTTTCGGTATTTTTTAAAAATTGTTCACTTCAGGTCAACGCAAGGTTATTTTTTATTACCTACTCTACAATATAGGGAAGTCAATTAATTATTTAGATAAAATAAATGTTTTTGTTTTGAAGAAATACTGCTACCCGAGCTATCGCCTAACGGTTGTATCTCGACATTAAACATGTCCAATAACGCTTTATTAACTCTTTAATAATTTATGACATTAATCGTATGATCAACAAACATAACAAGAAAAACATATTAACGTAAACGTAAACAGTAATAACACACGGAAGTGACTGCAAATGAACTATGAATTGAATAATTAATCAATGTTCTAGTCCAAAGTTTCACAACTTGTGGTCTGCGAACCCCGAAGGTCCGGTATAGGTATACGGGACGGTGATAAAACATAATTAAAAATTATAAACGCAGAGATAGAGAGACAATTAAATAATCTTTATTTCAGTCGTCGTGTTTGAAATACTTGTAAGCTACCTACTACTACCTACCCTTTGGTAAGCTGAATGCACCCCGGTTACCTTTTCTGCCTTAAAATTGCACCCCGTATATTTTAAAGCCAAGTCAATAAAAAAGTGTCTTAATTTATTTATTTTTCCTTAAAATTTTAAAAATTATAACACTTTTTATTGACTCCGCTCCGCCCAGCATTTACATTTAGTAGAAACTCTTGGGATCCTTTATGAAAAAAGTTTGGGAAAGGCTGTTTTACTTCAATTTACATCCTATAAAACAAGCCAGTCTCTTATGATATGACACTAAATAAGAGCGTAATACTGGCAGTTAACGATGTTTATCACAAACTTATTTCAATACGCAATGTTTATTATTGTTTGATATCTGAATCGTTATTGAATAAGGGAATTTTACCCACTCACGGTTTCAAGATTTATAAATAATGTTGATTCAATTATTTAATTTATTATTATGTAAAATAACACTTTGTTTTCATAAATATGGAAATAAAATACAAAACAATGTTAATGTTGACCACTAGAACGTAAATGCATCGGCGTGTCCCCACGCCAAGCAATAAATTCAACTCGAATATGTACTTACAAAAATCATAGGGATTCCAAGATCGTATGGATAACCAACTAATTATTCCTGTATATCTCCTATTTTTTTAAAAATGAAGTATTACTTACAGAATAACGTTTCATTTAATCAATTTGATGTCATGTTATTTCCTAAAAAGAAAAATTATAATGATAATGACGATTACACAGTAGTTTGACGGAATGTGTTCTCTAGTTTTTATTAAAATAGCTTCCGCTTGGCAATAACGACGAAAAATAAACAAGACTCGTTATTTACATTCTTTATTTAAGATATTTATACAGCTGATTCTTTATCGACTTTGATGTTGGTCATATTCAGTTCTTAGACGAAATCTTTCGTCTACGGAGAAATAAAGCGATAAGGTGTGGAAGTTTTAATTCATCAGATGGCATGATCAGCAATCTCATTTACAAGTTATTCAGAATTCAGGATATTTTGTCGACCTTTTTAATGAGAAATTATCAATTACAAAATTTAAAATAGTGTGTGTTGGATGATGAAAAAAATCAAAACTTTTATAAATTTAGTGAACTTCATGTCTGTAAAAATTTATAACAAGTTGCCTGAGGCCCTAAAACAAGAAAATAAATATAAATAACACTTTCATTAATAAACTAAAATTGTTCCTTACAAACAAAGTAAATGGCAAATATTTTAATGACAAAATACAATATGATATAAAACAAGCCAAAGAAATAATTCTAGCTTAAACATTTTATAGACACACAAATTTATTAAATAATTATAATAATATAGCATAGTGTGTTTTAATAAGTCCGTGAACAGAATAATAAATATTTTAGGTCGAATGCGACTTAAAGAAATAAAAAGTAGACGTATTAATTAACATAAAAATAAAAGAGCCAGATATTTAAATTTGTCTAAAATAAGAGCCAGACTACCCTGAACTTGTATTAAAAAATCGCCAAAAAAAGGTATTTTAGGTCGAATTAAACTTCAATAAACAGAAAGTAGAAATATTATTTAACATAAAAATAAAAATGCCAGACATTTTATGTTGTTTAACATTTCTGCCAGACGACACCGAACACGTACTAAAGTGCAAAAAAAGGTATTTTAGGTCGAATGCGACTTAAGAAAATAAAAAGTAGGCGTATTAATTAACATAAAAATAAAAGAGTCACACATTTTAATTTGTCTAAAATAAGAGCCAGACTATCCTGAACTTGTATTAAAAATGCGCCAAAAAAGGTATTTTAGGTCGAATGAAACTTTAATAAACAGATAGTAGGTAGGTATATTATTTAACATAAAAATAAATTTTTATTTGTCATTTTACTTTGTCTGTAGTTCGAGCCAGACGACCTCAAACTTGTATCAAAAAAATCTAAAAGTATTTTAGGGTAGCCGAAATTAATATGGTAGGTACCTACATACATTGAATATATGATTTATTTTGATTTAATTGTATGTTTTACTGACATTATTAATTCTACCTTAAATCCTTTAATTTCTATTTTATTATAATTAATTATTATTAATTTCTACCGTTAATTGTGCATGCGGTGTTAGCCTATAATTAATTGTTACACCAGCAAATGTTATTTAGTTGATAAATAGTAAATGTACTGTGTAAACAATTGTTGGCTAACCTAAAATAAATAAATAAATATATTTAAAAATACAATTTAAAAAGTCAGAAATAAATAGTTTTTAATAACCGCCAAACGCGGCGACGTGACCTAAGAAAATTGCTTATAAGTGCGATTTTATTTTTTATCTATAATTATAATCAGTTTGTTTTAATTTAGATTTTCTTAAATTTCTACGCCTTGATTTGTAATGGATAACCTGCATTCAACACCATCTTGTATGTTTTGCAAAAGGAAGGAACCGGATAGAATTATTGTTTTTAGTTTTAGAAAATGCAAAGCAAACATTGGACATATGAAAAACCCAAAAAAATTAAGGATTTAGTTTTACCTGCTAGTTGATCAACCACAAACGGTTATCATTGTCGCTGCTACAAAAATTTCAGTGCTTTGATGTCAAAATATAAAAAAAACATCTACATTATCAGAGCTTCCATCTTCATCAGGTAAGTTGTAATACTTAATAGTAAATATTTATTTAAAATCATTCAAGAAGCAATAAAAGAGCAGCACCAATTTGTTTAAGTTCAATACATTCCAAAAAAAACGTACCTACCACCTACCTACGTAACCATCGATTTAAAATATTTATCTGAACGACCTAAACCTTGATCTCTTATACCCTGGGTGCTGAATTGTTACTGTCTTCATTTCTATTTCATAAGAACACTACTAGTTTCTATCTGTTGTATGGAATGTAAGAATTCGGTTATTTTTACGTCAAAACATAACCATAACTAACCAGCATTTTTTCTTTTAAAAAGAACTTAAACTAAATTTAAATATTCATGCAATAACATAATTTAACAATTAAGTATTTATTTCAAACTTAATCTTAGAAAATAAAATCCCTTTTTTGGCTGAAATATTTTGCAGGATATGCACCATGCGCAGTAGGATTGAGTGCCGATCTGGTCAGCCAGACTTTCCATTCCATACTTGAATGGCATTCAAGTTTTGCTGCTTAAAATATCTAACGCCCTAAAATACCTTCTCAAAATTCGTTATGAACTCTTGCTCTACTAGTATTAAAAATGACTAGAGATACGCGATCTCGCAAGTGGTCGAATTTCGACCATGGTTTTTTCATTGGCCAGTATAACTTGAGCTGTCATTGTATTGTAGACTAAAGTACGGTTCCCATAGAACGGGGCGCGCCGAAGCGCATCAAATGGCGTTTTTAGTACGGTGATGGAAATTGAAGTTTATATTTATTACTTAAATGAATCATACTTTACTTTCTATGACAGGTAATCACGTATACTGGACGCGTGTAATTTCATTAAGCCGTTTTTACGTAATTTTTAAAGTTGTAAGACGTATTGTTTAAAATTTTTAGCTTTCTGCACTTCTTCTATATTTATAAAAACTGTAAATATTTCAAAATTCACGTTACTATTACACGTTCGCGAAATTTTCTTAAAAAGGGGTACAAAGAATTCTCTTCACGTATCTTATTACTTTTTAAACCAGCAATTCTTGTATTTTTGTATTTATATTTCGGGTTTCTCGGAAACGGCTCGTAACGATTTTGATGAAATTTTGTATACAGATACAGTTTTGCATTTTAAGTTCAACTGAATAGTTGTATTTCCTATAAAAACCCTAAACTAAAAAAATATAAAAAAAAAAATTACTATAATGATAACAATATGTTGTGCGATATTGATGTGGCGTAATTTTAGCGCCATCTAGGGAATTTAAACTAGACTACTACGAACCATTTCGAACTCGAATTTTATTATGTACATTCTAGTTTTAACAGTTTTAAGTTTATTTTAAGTGTTATGTTGTCGAATATTTCATTACACTTATTTTAGTTAGCCACTGCTGTCAGATGGATAGCAAATAAAACTAGGCTATGTTACATATAAAAAAAAAATACTATCATCATGATAACATTAAAAAAAGGGTGAAACTCTTCTACGACTTACGTTTTAGTGTTAATAAAAAGTAAGTACTGCCAGTACAAGAAACTTGATTCTTTTAATCTTAATTTTGTAATACCTACTTACCTATAACTACTGAATTAAAATTTGTTCATGATAATTACATAAAGTAAGGTTGTTATAGTTGTAGGTAGAGACAAAAATCCGCCTCGTTCACCTCCAGCGATAGACAGGTCAGCATTGAACGAAAAAAACCGCGCCCCTAATGCCTGGATCCGCGACAAGAGCTTCTTCCCGGGTCCAGAATTATCCCTCTTGTGGTCCATGCAAGTGTGGTTTAATTCCATATAATGAGTCAATTTCTGGTCACAAACGCAAAGGAGTCTATGTGGGTACTGAGTATTTATAAAAGGTGAAGATAGAGTAACTTATAACAAAGTTGTTGACAGTTGCAGTCGACACAGCAGCGATTTCTTCTTCTTCTATGCGGTCACAATCTTAGATTATATTTTACTAGTTGACCCGCGCAACTTCGTCCGCGTTTGTACATTTTCCCCGTTTTTGCAACATTTTTCATTGATGCTCCGCTCCTGTTGGTTGTAGCGTGATGCTATATAGCCTATAAGGGCTACAGATGGGCTACCCAACTAATTCATCTAAAGGGTCACAATATCACTAACGACGATTTCTAGCTTATTCATGTGACTAGTACATAGGCAGTGTTCAGTCAAATTACGTTCTCTAATTCTATGGTTACTTTTAACGAAGTTGAGGAGTCTTAGTGTGAATTGCGATTGTATATTTTAGTTTTCTGTATAATTATGTAGTTTAATCTAATATCAATTAAAGCTGTCATTATTTTCATGTTTCTATAATATAATGTATTGAATGCTTTTTCTTAATCGTTGAACGTTATATGCATACAAAAAAAAAATACTCCAAAGTAGTCTCCCATTTTTGTGCGACTTAAAAATAATTTTAGAAGCTTGATAAATATAGAGCAAATACCTAATTATAATTAGGTATTTTGCTCGAACAGAGCACATGTTTTAAATCCTTCAAGTGTTACAGGTTTAAAAATTGAATCAAAAATTTCGTGAGTGGGTATTCACATTAATTAATAGATAATGTGAATACCTATCTACTCTTTTTGGTTGTTTCCTTTTTTTTTTGACATGATAACGTCTTATAAATTCGATGAACGCCGGTTGCACGCACGCAAAAATGTCTCGTTCCGCCTGAGCCAATCGTGCAAGCGAGAGCGCGGAACAAGCGATAGAGACGCACGATCGGCCTAAGCGTTCGTTTATTGACATTGATTTGATTTCAGTTTTATTTCTATAACTAATTGTTCGTGATTATATTTAAACAAATTATTAAAATTAAATTTGCAAAAACTGTAAATAATATTGGAAAATTAAAAATAATAATAATATTTAATAATAATAATAACTTCACACATCTCACACACGGCCGTCTGATCCCAAACTAGGCAGAGCCTGTACTATGGTAACCAGACTGCTGATAAACATACTTATATATTCTAAATACATACATATTATACATACATTACACCCAGACACAGAACAAATGATCGTGCTCATCACACAATTATTTGTCCTGGGTGGGAATCGAACCCACGACCTCTGGCTTAGCAGTCAGGGTCACTAACCACTAGACCAACAGGCCAGTCAAAAAAAACTAATGTTTTTAACCAGAGTTTTAAAAATATTGTGTTTTCTTATCACGTTATCACGTAAAATTATATCGTCCGTAAACCGACTTTACAGAAAACCAATATTTTTTTTTACTTTTTTATTATCCGAATTAAATTAGACAGAATTTTGGTAGGTACTATTAGTTCATTATCAGCCATCATAGTTGATTACGGTAATATCCGTTACATAAATGTGGGGCTTACTGTTTTTTTACTAGACTATGAATGTGAGTCGGGGACGTGTTAATTGGAACCGACCGTATGACCCGTTACATTTCCTAAAATACCTACGTGGAGTAAACAGATGCACCAAATGTGTGTCATTCGATGCTAATTATAGTCCCTATAAAACATGATCACTCACTGTAGCTCGGATATAGCAGGATTAGCCTCCGAAGGACTGGTCTTAACAAGATGTTCCGTTTTAAAGTTCTCTGTTTTGTTTTATTCTTGTTCATAGTATGTGTTCAGTCGAAGCCCTTGGAGCAATCTAAAGTACCGGTAGTAAAGACAGACACAGACGATATTATGGAGGTAGCGGAGTCGCAGAACCCGTTTCTGCCTAGATTTGCTATGAAAGCACTAAGGGAGCGCAGTGAGAGAGCGAGAGCCCAGAGGAGAAACTATATAGCCCAAAGAAGAACGCATCAACCACAGCGGTTCCCATGTCATCTACGGTATTATGTGAGTATCAGCAAGAAATAGGTAACAAGTAATGGACGTAGTAGGTAATAAAGGGATTCGACGATAGGTGCATCGTAGTTTTGACGAAAACATCTTTTTTAAATACATACGGTGTATTATTATTATTAAATAAAAAAAAGCAAATACTAAACTCTAATTGAACACAATTAGGCCTGCTTTAAGTAATGTTCTTAACGCGACCATACCGCTTACAATTTGACTTTCATTTTGTTTCTCAGTGGCCTGTGGTCTTTAATAAAATGTCTTTGACTTTCATTTTGTTTTTCAGTGGCCTGTGGTCTTTAATAAAATGTCTAAAGAATCGAGACCGTCTGGCATAAATATAATAATAGTATTAAAATTCTGGAACATATTACACTAGAATCTTATGGATGGATATGGTAGAATCTTGGATTAAAACAGTCAAACTTAGTATTGTAAATATCTACAACTAAGATTGTACTAAGTATGGGTTTTAAAACTGATAGATCCATTTACGTACATTTGTTTAAACACACATCTTATACATAGACACACCCGACATATTAATGCATACAAATGTTTGTACTGAGCGTGGTGTTGCAACCGATTCTACCGCCCGCGCAGCGCCGCGCCAGAGAAGTTGTCAATATTTCTGGAAGTATTTGTATTTTTTTTCTTGGATTTATAAAATAAAAGTGGTATAAGTATATAATTATACCAAATATATATCGGTGCGGTAATGTTATTTTATAGGGAGAAGTAAGTTTCTGTTTCTAGAATGGATTAATCTTGGATTTCAACTTCTTAAGAACTGCAAATACTACCTAATTATTTATATTTTAAAATAACTTTACAAACATCAACGAATAATAGGTATATACCTATTGGGAAATACGTTGTGTTTTTCCTAGCAGCATCTGTGTCATTTCATTTATTTAACTTACTTATTTACTTTACTCAGCACCTTTCTTTGACCCCGATCTTCTACGATATAAGACTATGATACCTTACATCGCTTACATTTCACCTCATATTGCCTAGTCTAATAATACGTTATTTTTACAGAAAAAATGAAGATTTTTTTTTTTATATTAACATTGGGCTTTGCAAGTGTTATCTCAAACCCTGTAACGACGTCAAGTGATAAAGAGCCATGTTTAAAATCGATTAAAAGTAGTGATAATATAGACGAGTCGTTGCACACAGATTCGACTGGAGAGAGTGTACTAAAAGAAATAGAAGCTATAAACAATTCGGCATATGACATCCCAACAGGAAATTCAGAGGTTACGGGAAACATTGAAGTCATATTTAATTCGGCTGATAACGAACTACTAAAGGAAAACGAAATAATAAATGAAACCGAAGAATATAATACACCAGTACAGAACACAGAGGAAATTGAAAAAACAGATGTCGCAACCAATTTTGTCGATGGTTCACCAACATTCGGTGACGGAGTAGTAGACATTGTTATTCAGGATAACCCAGTTCCATCTGAAGGCATAGATAATACAACTCCATTTGAAAGCATCCCGGAAATACAGAGTACTGTCGACGACGGTTTATCTGTGGCCAACTATCTATATAGGAATGCTTTACAAAGCCGCATTCAAGATGAAATAATGGCATCCGCGAAGGGATTTGCTCCCTTACCAATTTTTAGTTTTAGAAGAAAGCAAAACACTCGACGGCGATTCGCCATTCGACGACGTTACAACAGGTACCCGTACAGGAGATTTCACTCCGCTTACCCGTACTATGGATTTTATCGTCCTAGCTCTCTAAGATTTTAGTAATTTAAATATATAAGAATATTAATTTATTTATGATAATCTTAAGTGAATTTAATAAATAAAGCAAAAGTTTCGTGATCATTTCATTGTATTTATTTCTACAAAATCTAACCATAAGCACAAATGCCTTACAAATTAAATTTAATTCAATATCATTATATTAATTTATATATTTACAATTATTATAAAATAACGCATTCTTTAACTGCTTCACTTAAATTAGAAATACATTGTACACTTAGTTGTATTATACTCATGGCAGTTGTAGTAAGTGGTTCCTTCGTTTACAACAATACATGGACTTACATCGTGTTTTTACATTATACATGTAAAGTATGACACAAATAATATTATATCTACTTCCTAAAATACAGTTGAATCACATAGTATTTTCTTATACATAAAGTAATATCCGAGCTCATTAAACGAAATAATTACAACCAGAAAATGAGTTTCTGCAATATATAGATGTTACAAAAAATTCATAAATAAATATCAATCCTTATATTTTAATAAATTAGACGAGATATAGTCGATGAATCAGTTCAATAAAACAATATAATAAATCTTCAGAATTTCTTTGTACGCGTGTAATATGATCTCGCATTGACCACAATACAGCGTGTGCACACAGTGTGCGGGTACAGACGCACTCATTTGCCCGCACCCACGTGAGCCTCATCCATGAGTTCGTCGTCTGTGATGCATGGCGAGTTGGAGTGCGGCGAGGGAGCAATCAGCGGCGACGGTGCAGGGCTCTTGGCGAGCTGCAGCGCTAGAGCAGGCGATGACGGATACACTGGTCTCACTGCCACCAATCCCGACACTTTATTGCCAGATGATGACGAGAAATCTAACAACATCTCGGCCGCTTCCTGGGGTGTGGTAGCACCACTACGCGCGACAGATCCGCTCGCAGGTGGCTTCATACACGAGTCGGCACCTTTTCTATCCTCTGAGCTGCCTTTAGGAGTGGCAAACCCTTTTGCTATTTCGGTTTTGAAATCTAGCGGCATCATTGAAAAGGATCCCGGATATCCGTCTTTTGTGTCATCCTTATTTCTTTGGGGACTGCCTCCCTTTGTTATACTGTCGGATATGGCTTTGGAAAACTCTAGGGGACGATCCGATTGATCGCTTTTATTGAGTTGAATCGTTTTAGGGCTCATACTGCCCATATTGAGCAGCGGTTTCGGCACGTTTAAAGGATACGCTGACTTCTGTAAAGAGTCTGTTCTGGCGTTAGGGTTGTCAAAATGAGGAAATTGGTATTTACTTTGTTCTAACGTACGGGCAAAATCATTGACCATAGACCGGCTATCGTACTGAGAAGATTGACTGTTTTTATCCGGAGTGTTTAAGTTTTTTAACTTAGGTATTTGAAATTTGCTTGTGTCGAGTGGTTTAATCAGGCCTTCTACGAGAAAATTTGCTTCTTTCGATGACTTAAACCTATCGCCATCGATTTCATCCCTCGAGCTGCTGGGGCTGGAGTGGCGTTCAGACTTAGAAGAAAAAATTGATTTCTCGGAGTTACTCATTAACTTTGTTCTAGCTTTTTCTCGTTCTCTGTCTCTAATTATTTTAGCC
This sequence comes from Euplagia quadripunctaria, assembly GCA_963859945.1. Classification (NCBI taxonomy): domain Eukaryota; kingdom Metazoa; phylum Arthropoda; class Insecta; order Lepidoptera; family Erebidae; genus Euplagia; species Euplagia quadripunctaria. The sequence continues at coordinate 9,517,417 of OY982570.1, read as the reverse complement.
AAGTCTGAGCTACTGCTTTTAGGTGAGCCTGAATTAGATTTAGAACCAGACTTAGACAAATTCATTCCTGTACTGCTTGTGCTCGATGATTTAGAGTAAGGCACTTTAGGCATATTGGGATTACCCGATCCGGTAGAATCAGAGGGGCTCAAGTTTGCTTTAGGGGGTGTACCACCTGATGAGGAACTGCCTGTTTTAGACGATTGCATCGCTTGAGTCTTTTTCGATGCAGGTCCACTAATTACGCCTGGTTTCAGTCCTGTGTGAGTTTTGGGTGAACCCTGGCTCGGTGAAGTAAGCTGTGGCGACGATTGCTTACTTGAACTGCTGTAGTTTAATTTGGAACTACTGCTTGACGAATCTTTTGTTCTAGTTTTGTTTATAGTGATCTTCATGCCATCTGAGCTCGGTTTCACCATATATTCTGGATTTTTACTTTCACTAATTTTACCACTACTACCCACAGCATTCGCTTTCTGATCTGAGAACTTGCTAGCACTACTAGAAGAGCTACTAGATTTGCTACCTACTTCAGAATCAGTGCCACAATGTTGGGCCGATTTGAGCTTGTCTATTACAGCGCTGAGAGAACCTTTTCTATTCCGAGCCTGACTTGGTGCATTTGACTTATTTATTTCGATATTAGGTGGAGATATAAGTGGTTCAGTCACAGGACTATCACACGAAACTGGAGTAATTTCCAACTGTTTTAATTTAATTTGGTTTTTTAACTTAGGACTACTCCTGTCGGAACTAGAAAAAGATAAACTGGAATGTTTTTTTTCTTTATCCCTCGAAGTCACTGAGCTGGATCCGTAGCTGTCTTTGGACATTTTTTTTGAGAGGTCGTACCCGGTCGTTCCAGATTTACCTGAAGGAGAACCGCTAGCGGCCGACTTGAGTGCAGACATGCTGGGCTTGCCTGATCCCGAAGAACTATGTTTCGGCGATGAGATACTGTGGTTTTTTGGACTCGAGTAGCCAGCCAAGTGTTTAGGGCTATTTTGTACTGGTGAATGTCTCGGACTACTGTGGTGGCTAGAAGTCCCGGATGGTTTGCCTAATCCTTTCACGGTACTAGGACTGGACGATTTTGTTATTGAAACAGATCTGCCGTGCGTCGGACTAGGACTAAATTTTCTTATAAGAGAGTTTGGGGACGACGAGCGTAAAGGGGATCCATCTGTAGGTTTTATGCTGACCGATACAGGTTTAGTGAGCGGATCTTGTTTGGGAGGGACTTTTTCGGGCGGACCCATAGGGTCATCCCTTCTGCGCTTCTTTTTCTTTTCTTTGCTGCGTTCCTCTCCGGACCTGCTGGATTTCTTCTCGGATCTTATCCGATCATCAAGGTTTTTCATCTGTGACGTTGTTATCGGTGTTATAGTTATGGAACTAGGTAGCGCAGCTGGCGCAGCCGCAGTGATGGGGATAATTTCAATACCCGGACGCCGGTCTAAACACAACATTGATGTAATGCTAGAGCCTGAGCCAGCGTTTGGTGTGTTTGAAGTACTGGACCCTATCGGAGTAATACTAACTGAAGATGGCATGTAAGATTTACCTTCAGTTAAGTCCAGGAGGAGGGATGATGAGCTTCTGCTGGATCGCAGTTCAGAATCTTTGTTTTTAAGTTTTTGCCTTTTGTGATCAGACTTGTGAAAAGAATTCCTGCAACAAAGATTATTATTGATAAGTTATTAATGACCTCCACCTTTTTAAAAAAATAATGACTATTTTAGAACAATATTCCAACGATGAGGTTTATGTTGGGTACTAATATAAAAGGGTATGTTTTCTAAGGATATTTAATATATTATTTACTACAGTAGCAGTTGTTAGTATAGATTTAATAGTTTGCTATGTGATAAATATTTTTTAATTTGTCCTCGTTTTCGGAGATACACGAAAGTTTGTCAAATTCCAAACCGCCTGTGAAATAGCAAGTATTTTTTCCCCTTCCACTGGCGAGTGTTTTAATATACACTTAATACTCGCACACAATCATTACTGTAGTATATGATCACTTGCAATGCCAGGTCTATATAATGAACGTTTCTTACCCAAAACTAAAATTTGATGCGAAAATAATAAGTATGTTAGTGCAAACCTGATTATTTCATCGACTCCATCGTTAGAATTGTCCATATCCGGCGAGTTTCTGTTGTCCTGCGCAAGCGCGTCGGTAGCATCCATCCCGGACAGTTCCATGTCCGACGCGAACTCATTCTGTGATACCGAAGACTCACGACCTTCTATGTCCTCATTCGTCGAGTTACTATTTACTGTATTTTCATCCTCATTCACATATTCATCTGAGTTGTCACTCTCGCTATCCGAGTCCATCATTTCGGTGATCCCTTTGCCTTTCTTTTGGCTAGAGGACCACAATTCCTCAGATTTTCTTTTCTTAGGTTTTCGATCCTCTAACTGCGGTTTGACGTCTGTCGCGCCTGAATCCTGACACATCACGGATAGATGGTGTTGTTGCTCCGAGAGATAAGTCCCTATTAAATAAGAAAAGTAAAATGGAATCATAAACGGATGGGTAATGAAACTTTATGATTAGTTAAAAAAATATATTTTTGTACTTGTTCTAAATTAGATGTTATGTTTTTCAAATTTTTTTATTTCATATCATACAAAATGAATATAAACATAAATAGGTATAATTAAATGTTCATTGTATCAATTTTATATAAATTTAATTTTATTAATAGTTTACTATATGCTCCACTGTTTAGTAGCCAAAAGTGGCACAAAGGGGCACAACTTACCTCCCTGATGCGGATGATTTACATTAGAAGGGTACATGGCCCGTGAGGAGTGCATAGCACCGGGTTCGTGTTTTACATGGTCACCACCTGGATCGAGCCCCCCAAGGCCACAGCTAAAATTTGGATCCAGAGCGGAGTAGCCACCGTTTAATTGCTTACTAGCTGCTTCACGCTCCCAGATTTTTATGAGGGACCTGTGTAGTAAAATTGTCAAATATGCATTTTGTAATGAAATTGTGTAAATAGAATAATAAATTGTAACAATTGACTTTGAAATTTAACACTAACTACGGATACGAAACGATCAGGGTGTCCATCATTATCCAATAAATAGATAAAAGTAATGGTGGGAAACAACAACAATCGCAGTAACAACTGCGATTGTTGTTGTTTCTTGTTGTAGTTGCAATAGGCAATAATTCTTTGAAGTAACTTTCAGCTTTATCGTATACCAAAAACAGATGAAGAGGAAAATCATAATTTTTAAAATTTTAACAATCTAACGTAAACATCCTATGTAATTTCTTACTACTGTATTATCTAAGTCTAGAAGAGACCATCGATCACATTTTAAATACCATTTTATAAATTTACGTGTGTTTAAAAAAATTTAGAAGGGGTTTGTCCATAATCAGATTTGGACAAATATATATTTTACTGAATATGACTGTGGTTGTGATGATACAAATCATCGCGCAGTGTCTAAAACGGGATCCTTTCGTTTCACATTTTTTTTTCCTAATTATCCTTTGGCATAATTTTTTTTTGCATAATATTACTTTGCCATAATTGTTTTTTGGCATACAGTTTGTGTTGACAGAATTATCTTTTAGGCTAACTTGTTTTGTCATAATTTTAATTCGCATAACTATAACCAATATTATTTGTGTAATGTATTGTAACAATAGGTTAAGGTGCGGCGAGGGCGCCCCTAAGCCGCTTATGTTTTACATACATATGACAAATTTATTATTTTAATGTCAGTTTTTTATGCTTTAGAATGTTATGCTTAAACATTATTATGATTAGAGAAATTATGCGTAAGCTGTTAAGCGTAAATATAATTAGGATCAATAAAAGTATGTCATGTTATGTTATGTCTTAAATTTTATGCAAATGGATAGGGAACCGTCTAAACAGGCCACAGACTTTAATAAAAAAAAAACAAATGTGGAGTCACGGTTCTAATTGACATGTCGCTTATTAATATTGTCTAAATGTGTTTGTACAAGTTGCAAATGTCCACAAGTTCCAATCTTCAGATTTTTCATACTGAAAATAGGTTAAATAACTATTTAGTTTTTTAGTTACACCTTCGCTGAATTGTGACGACAGTATGCGTTACCTAAGCGTGATGGGTATGGAGTGCGTTTTCTGCAGCACCCTGGTGATGTATTCGTCGACGTGGTCGGCGGGCGGCGCGGGCGTCGCGGGCGGCGCGTGCAGCGTGTACAGCGAGGCGCGCGGCGCGGCGGGGTCGCCCAGCTCCAGCTCCACCGTGGCCATGCTCTCGTCACCCGGGTGCTCCAGCGATACGCAGATGTGCTGCCACGACAGCGCGCTCA